>JASKMD010000009.1:2353425-2633425 GCA_030144725.1 Haematococcus lacustris
CCAGTCACCAGGTGACCCCCCAGCTCTACCTCCCCCTCCCTCACCCTCACTCTCCCTCCCTCCCTCTCTCACCCTCCCTCACCCTCCCTCACCCTCCCTCACCCTCCCTCACCCTCCCTCAGCTGCTGCCGCCCCCCTCCAGCGCACCTCAGATGGGGGTGGCACAGCTGGGGATGAGGGGGCCCGGGTGGCGCAGGGCGCCCAGGTGGCCCAGCAGCGGCAGCAGCACAGCCCTACCTCCCGGGACCCTGACCCTGCCTCAGCTGCTGCCGCCCCCCTCCAGCGCACCTCAGATGGGGGTGGCACAGCTGGGGATGACGGGGCCCGGGTGGCGCAGGGCGCCCCGGTGGCCCAGCAGCGGCAGCAGCACAGCCCTACCTCCCGGGACCTTGACCCTGCCTCAGCTGCTGCCGCCCCCCTCCAGCGCACCTCAGATGGGGGTGGCACGGCTGGGGATGAGGGGGCCCGGGTGGCGCAGGGCGCCCAGGTGGCCCAGCAGCGGCAGCAGCACAGCCCTACCTCCCGGGACCCTGACCCTGCCTCAGCTGCTGCCGCCCCCCTCCAGCGCACCTCAGATGGGGGTGGCACAGCTGGGGATGAGGGGGCCCGGGTGGCGCAGGGCGCCCAGGGTGCTCAGCAGCGGCAGACGCTGCATAGCCCTACCTCCCGGGGCCCTCACCCTGCCTCAGCTGCTGCCGCCCCCCTCCAGCGCACCTCAGTTGGGGGTGGCACGGCTGGGGATGAGGGGGCCCGGGTGGCGCAGGGCGCCCAGGTGGCCCAGCAGCGGCAGCAGCACAGCCCTACCTCCCGGGACCCTGACCCTGCCTCAGCTGCTGCCGCCCCCCTCCAGCGCACCTCAGATGGGGGTGGCACAGCTGGGGATGAGGGGGCCCGGGTGGCGCAGGGCGCCCAGGGTGCTCAGCAGCAGCAGACGCTGCATAGCCCTACCTCCCGGGGCCCTCACCCTGCCTAGGCCCAGCAGCAGCAACAGCAGCAGCACAGCCCTGGGGTGGGAGCGGGGGCGGGGAAAGAGGCTGTAGCGGGGGCAGGGGATGAATCAGGGGCTAGAGGGCCAGGTCTCAAGGGTCTCGGGATCCACCCGTCTGCTCAGCCCCGTGGAAGGCCTTCCCGGTTCGATAGCTCTTGGGGCCCAGCTACAACAGAGCTTTCTGGGGGGACTCCGTGGCTGGGCCCGTCCTGGGCTGCCCGGGTGTGCTCCAGGGGTGAGTCAGCGCAGCCGGGGGAGAAAGAGGCGCAGGGTCTGTCGCCGAGCAGCCCAGCCGCCCCCTCCACTGGTCAGGGGCCCGCGAGTCGGCCTTTCCAGCTTGGCGGTGCAGCAGCTCCTACACGAGGCAGGAGGTCCCTTCTTCCCCGCATGGACATGACCAACTCCACCGGAGGTAAGTCGGGGGATGTGGGGGGCAAGGCTCTAGCCGTCGTGTTCTCCGCCGCTAGCAGGGCCCTCCGAGCCGGTAGGAGCACCCTTGTCCCTCAGCCGGAGCTGCTATCAGCTCTCCTCCCCTCCCCCTCAGCCTCACCCGCTTCTACCCAAGACGAGGCCTCTCGGCCCGACTGCGGAGGGGCACAGTCGCTGGACGGCAGGGCTATCACAGCTAGTCAGCCCCAGGCTGCCGCCACACCTCACCAGCGCACCTCAGCAGGGGGTGGCTCTGCTGGAACAGAGGGGGCGAGGTTGGTGCCTGTAGCGCAGCAGCAACAGCAGCAGCAGCAGCGGCAACAGCACCGGCAACAGCAGCAGCAGCAGCAGCAGCAGCAGCACAAGCAGCAGCAGCGGGCTGGGGCTGGGGCTGGGGCTGGGGCTGGGGCTGGGGCTGGGGCTGGGGCTGGGGCTGGGGCTGGGGCTGGGGCTGGGGCTGGGGCTGGGGCTGGGGCTGGGGCTGGGGCTGGGGCTGGGGCTGGGGCTGGGGCTGGGGCTGGGGCTGGGGCTGGGGCTGGGGCTGGGGCTGGGGCTGGGGCTGGGGCTGGGGCTGGGGCTGGGGCTGGGGCTGGGGCTGGGGCTGGGGCTGGGGCTGGGGCTGGGGCTGGGGCTGGGGCTGGGGCTGGGGCTGGGGCTGGGGCTGGGGCTGGGGCTGGGCTGGGGCTGGGGCTGGGGCTGGGGCTGGGGCTGGGGCTGGGGCTGGGGCTGGGGCTGGGGCTGGGGCTGGGGCTGGGGCTGGGGCTGGGGCTGGGGCTGGGGCTGGGGCTGGGGCTGGGGCTGGGGCTGGGGCTGGGGCTGGGGCTGGGGCTGGGGCTGGGGCTGGGGCTGGGGCTGGGGCTGGGGCTGGGGCTGGGGCTGGGGCTGGGGCTGGGGCTGGGGCTGGGGCTGGGGCTGGGGCTGGGGCTGGGGCTGGGGCTGGGGCTGGGGCTGGGGCTGGGGCTGGGGCTGGGGCTGGGCCTTCTCCGATGGTTTTGGATCGCCCACGCCTTACCCGGCCCGTGCTCTCTACCCTCTTTCCAACGCCCACCACCTTCTAGCCCAGCGCCCAGGGGGCTTTTGTGTCCCGAGCGCATGCGCCTTGCTCTGTCCCACCCCGAGGGGTGCATCTCCCCCACATCCCTCTTCCCCCCCAGCAGCTCTCTGCCCCCCTGAACCCCCCTTGGGCCGCCCCTCCCCCCCTTGTTATTCCTCCCGCTGTCCATCCCGTGCCTCTTGAGGGGTCTGTTGCCTCTGGCTCCCTTGCCGGTATTCCCCCATCAGCCTCTCCGCGCTCCCCGGGGCACTTGGGGTTGCTGGGTAAGGCCCTCTTGAAGGGCGCGGTGCTGGCCTCCAAGGGCAAGCTCGCTGCCCGTAAGCTGAGAGATGCCACAGCTAGGGGCCTAGCCGCAGCCGGGCAATGGGTGGGTGGGGAACCTTCCGCCAGCTCTCCCTCCCTTAACCCCATGGACGCCGAGGCAGCGGCCCCCACCGCCTCTTGCCGCACGGAGGTCACGGGGCCTGGCGCAGTTGCCCATCTCCCAGCCCAGGAGCTTGGTCCCTCCACCGGGCTGGGCACCCGGCTCGGCACGGTGCGGGTTGGGCCCGGTGAGCTGCAGGGTAGTCAGCCTCCCCGCTGGCTTGACACCGCCGCGAGGGCACCTCCGCGCCCCTCCCCGGATGACAGGAGGGCTAGGCGGGAGGAGCGGCAGCGGGTGGCTCAGTGTAGGTCGAGGCGAGGCAACACGCAGCCTGCTACCCAGCCAGCCAGAGGGGGGCCTAGCCGGCGCCGGTATGGCATTCCCTCTTCCGGTTCCAGCTCTGAGGAGTGGGAGGCACGGCGTGCAGGGCACCAGCAAGCTGGCAGGCAGCGTGCTGCGCAGCTTGGCCATGGGTCCCCACACGTGCGCCGCTACGGGTTGCTCAGCCCCTCTGCTAGCCTGGCCAGCTCGCTGGGGACCTCCTGTGTTAGCCCTGTAGTTGAGTCAGCAGGGCCCCGGGAGGGGAGGTTGAGGGTGCCTAAGCGGCAGCAGCCCGAGCAGGCAGCTCAGCCTGGGGAGGAGTTCGAGCAGCTCGGTCCTCTGCCCCTGCGGCCCCCGCTGGCCATCTATTCCCGTGAGCCTCGGGTCCGCCTGCGCCGCCCGGGGGCCAAGTTGGCCTGCATTGAGGCCACTCCAGCCCCTATCCCCGGCCCACCCCCTTTGCCCGGTCCGCCTCCCCTTCCCAGCCCACCCACCCTCCTCTACACACGCGTAGCCCGCGCGGGGGCAAGCCAGGTCTAGCCATGCAGCGCCCAGGTGTGGCCGCCAGATTCTTGGCAGTCACCCTCAACGTGCAGGGCCTTGCCCAGCCGCACAAACTGCAGGCCCTGCTTGACTGGGCCGCTGACAGCCCGGCGCAAGTGGTCTTCCTCCAAGAGTGCCATAGGGCGGAGAGCGTGTGGCAGTGGGCAGAAGCCCACTCGGGGGCCAAGCCCGCCTGGCGGGGGCAGTGGTTTTACACCCCTGGCACCGGCAGCTCCCAAGGCTGTCTGGTGTTGGTCAAGCCCTCCACCATCCTCCAGGGGTGCACCCAGGTGCAGCTGCAGGCAGAGGGGGCCCAGGGGCGGGTGCTGCGGGTAGACGGGGAGCTCGCAGGCAGGCCGGTGTCCCTAGTGTGCGTGTACGCCCCGGCGCAGCAGGCAGAGCGGCCAGCGTTCTACGCAGAGTGCCTCCCCGCTTGCCTCCCGCCAGCCGCCGACCGCCGCCTCCTCCTCATGGGGGGCGACTTCAACTGCATCCTGGCCCCAGTGGACAGAGTGGGCATCCCGCAGGGCTCGCAGCATGGGGAGGCCTGGGTGGGCAGCCGGGGCCAGGGGGCGGAGCAGCTGCGGCAGCTGGTGGGTGAGCGCGGTCTGGTGGACCCGTGGCGCCATCTGCACCCCTCCAAGAGAGACCTCACCCACTTCAGCGAGCGTTGGCAGACGGGTGCTCGCCTCGACCGGTGGTACGTCTCGGAGGAGCTGGTGCAGTGGCAGATGGACAGCGCCATCCAGGGTGTGCTGCCAGTGCCCACCGACCACCGGCCCGTGTCTGTGGCAGTGTGCCCCCCCGACCTGCCTCTCACCGTCCCCGCTCCCTGGCAGCTGCACCCCGCCCACCTTGACAACCCCGACCTGCTGGACTGCCTCAAGGACTTCCTACAGGCGGAGGCCCTTTACCACGAGGCTGCGAGTCAGCTGGGGCTGCCTAGGGATGGGCACAGGGCCAGGTGGGCCCGCCTCAAACAGGGCCTGGCCATGCGTGCCCAGCACTTCCTGCGGGCCCAGCGCCGCGCGCAGCGTGACCTGCAGCAGCGCAGGGAGAAGGCGGCAGCAGTGGCCAGGGCTCACCTCGTGCGGCAGCTGGTGCGGGTGGAGCGAGAGGGGGAGGCTGAGGTGCAGGCGGCGCAGCACCTGGGAGAGGCCGCAGCCCTGGCGGGGGTGGGGGCGAGGGAGCAGGGGGCCCAGCAGTCCCTGCTGGCCAGCGCAGTCCTCGACCAGTACTACGGCGACCGCTCCTCCTTCTTCTTCTACCATCGCGACCAGCCCGCGCACACCCCCACCCTCATCTCCTCTCTCCAGCTCCCCGGACAGCCAGGTCAGCCAGCAGACCTCACCACGCCGGCCGGGGTGAAGGCAGCGTGCAGGGCTTTCCAGCAGCACTACTCAGCTGCCGGGCCCACCGGAGTCTACGCAGCCAAGCCGGTGGACACAGCTGCGCGCGCCGCGCTGCTGGGCAGCCTCACCTCCCACCTCACCCCCACCCAGGCCAGGGCTGCCGAGGGCCCCGATGGCAGCCCTATGCTGTCAGAGGAGGAGCTGGGCCGGGCTCTGCAGGGCTGCGCGCACAGCAAGGCCCCGGGGCTAGATGGGCTGCCCATGGAGGTCTATGACCGGCTGTGGGTGGAGCTGGGGCGGCCGCTGCGGGCCATGTTGCGAGAGGCCCTGGCAGACACCGCTGACCCTGCCCCCCTGGCTGAGTTCCTGACCGGCATCATCACCCTCGTGCCCAAGGCTGGCAAGCCGAGGGACCAGGTGGCCGGCTACCGCCCCATCACGCTCCTCAACTGCGACGTGCGCCTGGTGGCCAGGGCAGTGGAGGACCGGCTGCAGCTGCCCTGTGGACCTGCTGGTGTCCCCCTCTCAGTCGGCCTTCATCCTGGGCAGGGACATCAGCGACAGCGTGCAGTTCCACCTAGGCCTGCTGGAGTACCTGCAGCAGCGGGGCAGCCCAGCCTGGCTGTTGTTGCTGGACCTGGCGGGGGCCTATGACAACGTGTCCTGGGGCTTGCTCCAGGACACGATGGAGGCCATGGGGTTCTGCCGGGAGGGGCATGTGCGCTGGGCTCAGCTGCTGCACCGGGGGGCCACGAGCCAGGTGCTGGTCAACGGCCACCTCACCGACAGCTTCCCCCTTGCGTCGGGGCTGCTGCAGGGCAGCGGGGCCTCCCCGCTCTACTGGTGCATCGTGCTCCAGCCGCTGGTCAGCTACCTCAGCTCGCTCCAGCTGGCAGGCCGCATCAGCACCCCCACCATCCCCTCCAGCCCTCTGGCCATGCACAGGGCCGCCCTGACCCCCGCGCTCCCCTCCAAGGAGTATGCGGACGACCTCACCATCGTGGTGCTCGATCGGGTCAGAGACGGGAAGGTGGTAGTGGAGGCCCTAGGCCTGTTCCGCGCCGCTGGGGGCCCTGCGCTGAGTGTGAGCAAGAGCTCAGCCCTGCCGTGCGCCCAGCCAGAGCCCGGGCTGGGTAACCAGGGGGGCTCGGGCCCCGAGGGGGCGGGGAGGGGAGGAAGGGTGGGTGACGGGGGGGAAGGGGGCGGGCAGGGGCAGGTGGGCGAGCAGGGGCTAGGGGGTGGGCTGGGGGAAGGTGGCGGGCTAGGACAGCAGCAGGGCGGGCGGGAGCAAGGTGGGGAGCAGGAGCCGGAGGTGGTCATCCCAGCTGTCCGAGCGGGGGTGCCAGTGCGCCACCTGGGGGTCCCTCTTGGGGCGGCCTCCTACGCTGCCACCAGCGAGGCCGCCTTCGGTGGGGCGGCTGCGGCCATGATGGCAGCCTCCCTCCCTTGGCGGCCCCAAGGCCTCAACCTCCTGGGGCGGGTGCAGGTGGCACAGCAGTGCCTGGCCTCCAAGTCCATCTACCAAATGGCCTTCGTGCAACCCTCCGCTCCTCTGGCGCAAGCCATGGCCTTGGCTCGTCAACCGCTTTGTGGCAGCCTCAGATCTGCCCCAGGAGCGCAGCCCTAACAGCAGCCGCCTCTACCCTAGCAAGGCCATCTGCGTGATGCCCCGGGGGGAGGGAGGGGTGGGGCTTCCCGACCTGGGGGTCACCAGCACGGCCATGCTGGCGAAGATGCTGGCCCAGCTCTGGTCGCCCCGGGTTCGTCCCTGGCAGCCTCTGACCCACAGCCTGCTGGCAGACCCCTCCCACGGCCTCAGCACGTGGGTCATCACCGACCCCACCGCCCCCCCCTCGCGAGGCATCAGCCCGCGGCTGCAAGCTCACGTGGCGGCCCTGGCTGAGCTCAAGCTGTTCCGCGCGGTGCCCCCCGCTAGTCAGTCCTTCTTCTCGGTGCTGGCAGAGCCGCTGTGGTACAACGCGCAAGTCCGCATGAACCCAGCAGCTAGGGAGGCAGCAGCTGAGCAGGGTTGGACCCACGTCCGCCACGTGAGGGAGGCCCTGCATAGCCCCCAGCTGGAGGGGGAGGCCCGCTGGGCTGCCGACCTGGTCAGGGCTTGCCTCCCCGAGCCCTGGCAGGGCATGGTGGACTGCCTGCAGCCTCCTCAGCCGGAGTGGGAGTGCCTCAGGGTTGGGCCAGGGGTGGGGTTTGTGATGCGGCGCACCCCCCTGCTCCAGCCCTCCCACTGGGTGGGCCCCAACGGCCGCCTCTACCCCCTAGACCCCACAGGGCAGGGGCCCCTCGGGGTTTTCTGGGCGGAGGGAGGGGCGGCCTGGGAGCCAGCTGCGGTGGCCCGGCTCAACAAGCCCAGCTACAGGCTGACTCCGGAGGAGCGAGCCACCCACCTCCGCCCTCTACCCGCCCAGCATCACGTGGCACAGGAGCAGGCTCAAGGGCAGGAGCAAGGAGGAGCCAAGGCGGTTGGCAGGGGGGGGGGGCGGGCAAGGAGGCGGGGCGGGGGCAGGGGGCGAGGGCGTGGAGGAGGTGGAGGGCGTAGGGGCGCAGGGGGCGGGGCGGGAGGGCAGGCTGCCGACCCAGCTGACGAGGGGCCTGGCACCTGGCCTAAGGAGGAGTGGCTCTTAGGCCCCTGGGCTCACCTGCAGCTGGACCCTCAGGTGTGGGGCATGGGCACCACCACCCTCATGGACTTCTCGGTCAAGCATGCCAGGGTGCGCCTCCACCAGCTCCAGCGCGTCAGTGCCGACCCCTTCTACCCACCCAATGGGGGCTTGTGGCCTGCGCTGTGGGGTGTGCGGCCCCCCCGGGCAGCGGGCGAACCGGAGGTGGCAGCGGTGGCTGATGGGGCCCTGAGGGAGCTGGAGCTCAAGTGGGAGGCCAGCGCGCAGCAGGTGGCAGGCCAGGGGGCAGCGGGGGAGCGGGAGCAGCAGGGCAGGGATGTGGAGGAGCGGCTCCCCGAGGAGGTGCAGGGCAGCCAACCGCCTCGCTGGCTGGACACCTCCGCCAGGGCGCACCATCGTCCCTCGCCGCAGGACAGGGCGGCCGAGCAGGCTGAGCGGCAGCTGGAGGCCCCGCAGCGGCGTGGGGGCAGGCAGCCCGCCCCCCGGGCCGACACCGCGGACCAGCTGGCTGTGGGTGTCCAGGCGGGCCAGCCGTGTGCGAAGGTGTGGAAGGAGCTGCTAGACCCCACCCTCCGTCGGGAGCACGTCATCGTGGCCTGGCGGCTGCTTCACGCCAGCCTCATGGTCGGGGCCTTGTGGGGTCACATCCTCAAGGGGGCGGCTGCCCCGGGCTCGTCCGCCTGCCGCTTCTGCCAGCCGGGGCACCTGGAGACCCTCACCCACGCCTTCCTGACCTGCCCCGCCGTGGCCCCAGCCTGGGAGTGGGTGCTGGACGTGTACGGCCGCCTCACAGGCACCCGCCCCCCCTCAGGCGACGCCATGCTGCTCCTCAGTGGGCGCCCCACCCGCGGCGAGGCCCCCCCCTTCCAGCCCCCTGACAGCCTGTTGTGGCTGCGGCTGCGCGTGGCCTACCTGGGCGCAGTGTGGCGCCTCCGCAGCTCAGGAGCCGCTACAGCCCTGCAGCCACAGCAGGTGGCGAGGCGGGTCGTGGAGGAGATCATCTCCACCCTCACCACGGCCGTCAAGCGTGACTGGCATCGGGTGGGGAGGGACATCCGCGTGGGCCTCTGCGGCGCTGTGCCCTCCACCTGGTTCAAGGGAAAGGACCCGGAGTTGGACGCTGCCCACTTCGACCAGCTGTGGCCCGAGGCGTCGGGGGGCTGGTTTGCCAAGCAGCCTAGGAGGGAGCGGAGGGGAGGGCAGGAGGGGGCAGAGGGGAGGGTTGGGGCAGGAGGAGTGGAGGAGGAGAGGGCAGCAGGGAGGCCTAGGCATGGGGAGGGCAGGGCGCAGGGGGGGGGAGAGCTAGTGGTTCGCCTCTCCTTGCAGTGGCCCGTCCCCTTCCCCGTTGAGCCAGCCTGAGCTGCAGGGTTGCTGGTGGGGGCTTAGGGCGTTCGGTGGGTGGGGTGGGCTAGGCTCCGGGGGGATGTCTGGGTGTCAGGGGACCGGGGGCTTAGGTGGTCTTGGTTTGAGCGTTGGGGGTAGGGTTCTCGGTTTCAGGTCGAGGGGCGGAACTTTTGCTCGTGTGGGTAGTTTTGTGGGGAGGGTATGGGGAGGGTCTGGGGAGGTGAGCTAGGGTGGAGGGCGTTTGGTGTGGGGGAGTGTCTTGACGTTGTCCTAGGTAGGGGGTTGCTTGGGTTGTGTGGACCTTTGCTTGGGGGGTGTGGACCTTTGCTTGGGGTGTGTGGACCGCTGTGTTTGGCTGGGGTGCTTGGGGATCGTGTATGGGGGAACCATGTCTTTTGTAGTCTTCTCTTTTCTTCTTTTCTTTAGTCTCACTCTCTCTTGTAATGCTCCTCCTTAAAAAAAAAAAAAAAAAAAGTGGGGGCAGGCAGCCCGCCCCCCCGGGCCGACATCGCGGACCAGCTGGCTGTGGGTGTTCAGGCGGGCCAGCCGTTTGCGAAGGTGTGGAAGGAGCTGCTAGACCCCACCCTCCGTCGGGAGCACGTCATCGTGGCCTGGCGGCTGCTTCACGCCAGCCTCATGGTCGGGGCCTTGTGGGGTCACATCCTCAAGGGGGCGGCTGCCCCGGGCTCGTCCGCCTGCCGCTTCTGCCAGCCGGGGCACCTGGAGACCCTCACCCACGCCTTCCTGACCTGCCCCGCCGTGGCCCCAGCCTGGGAGTGGGTGCTGGACGTGTACGGCCGCCTCACAGGCACCCGCCCCCCCTCAGGCGACGCCATGCTGCTCCTCAGTGGGCGCCCCACCCGCGGCGAGGCCCCCCCCTTCCAGCCCCCTGACAGCCTGCTGTGGCTGCGGCTGCGCGTTGCCTACCTGGGCGCAGTGTGGCGCCTCCGCAGCTCGGGAGCCGCTTCAGCCCTGCAGCCACAGCAGGTGGCGAGGCGGGTCGTGGAGGAGGTCATCTCCACCCTCATCACGGCCGTCAAGCGTGACTGGCATCGGGTGGGGTGGGACATCCGCGTGGGCCTCTGCGGCGCTGTGCCCTCCACCTGGTTCAAGGGCAAGGACCCGGAGCTGGACGCTGCCCACTTCGACCAGCTGTGGCCCGAGGCGTCGGGGGCCTGGTTTGCCAAGCAGCCTAGGAGGGAGCGGAGGGGAGGGCAGGAGGGGGCAGAGGGGAGGGTTGGTGCAGGAGGAGTGGAGGAGGAGAGGGCAGCAGGGAGGGCTAGGCAGGGGGAGGGCAGGGCGCAGGGAGGTGTGTAGAGCTAGGGTGGAGGGCGTTGGTGTGGGGGAGTGTCTTGACGTTGTCCTAGGTAGGGGGTTGCTTGGGTTGTGTGGACTTTTGCTTGGGGTGTGTGAACCTTTCCTTGGGGTGTGTGGACCGCTGTGTTTGGATGGGGTGCTTGGGGATCGTGTATGGGGAAACCTTGTTTGATGTAGTCTTCTCTTTTCTTCTTTTCTTTAGTCACTCTCACTCTCTTGTAATGCTCCTCCATTAAAAAAAAACAAACAAACCCAGGTGACACCCCTGCTCAACCTCCCACCCCTCCCCCTTTTCATCCTCCTCCTCAGCCCCCTGCCCAGCTCCCTTCCCAGCCACCTGATGACACCCTTGCTCTACCTCCTCCACCCCCCCTTGCTCAACCTCCCCCACCACACCCTGCTCAGCCCCCCACCCAGTCACCAGGTGACCCCCCTGCCCAACCTCCCATACCTCCCCCAGCCCATCCTCCTCCCCAACCTCGTGCCCAGCCCCCTGCTAAGCCTCCTGGAGACTCCCCGGCTCAACCTCCCCCGTCTCCCCCTGCTCTACCTCCCCCTCCACCCCCTGCCCATCCTCCTCCCCAGCCCCCGGCCCAGCCCCCTGCCCAGCCTCATGGTGACTCCCCGGTTCTACCTCCACCGCCTCCCCCTACTCAACTTCCCCCACCTCCCAGCCCCGCTGACAGCCCGGCTCAAGTGGTCTTCCTTCAAGAGTGCCATAGGGCGGAGAGTGTGTGGCAGTGGGCAGAAGCCCACTCGGGGGCCAAGCCCGCCTGGCGGGGGCAGTGGTTTTACACCCCTGGCACCAGCAGCTCCCAAGGCTGTCTGGTGTTGGTCAAGCCCTCCACCATCCTCCAGGGGTGCACCCAGGTGCAGCTGCAGGCAGAGGGAGCCCAGGGGCGGGTGCTGCGGGTAGACGGGGAGCTCGCAGGCAGGCCGGTGTCCCTAGTGTGCGTGTACGCCCCTGCGCAGCAGGCAGAGCGGCCAGCGTTCTACGCAGAGTGCCTCCCCGCTTGCCTCCCGCCAGCCGCTGACCGCCGCCTCCTCCTCATGGGGGGCGACTTCAACTGCATCCTGGCCCCAGTGGACAGAGTGGGCATCCCGCAGGGCTCGCAGCATGGGGAGGCCTGGGTGGGCAGCCGGGGCCAGGGGGCGGAGCAGCTGCGGCAGCTGGTGGGTGAGCGTGGTCTTGTGGACCCGTGGCGCCATCTGCACCCCTCCAAGAGAGACCTCACCCACTTCAGCGAGCGTTGGCAGACGGGTGCGCGCCTCGACCGGTGGTACGTCTCGGAGGAGCTGGTGCAGTGGCAGATGGACAGCGCCATCCAGGGTGTGCTGCCATTGCCCACCGACCACCGGCCCGTGTCTGTGGCAGTGTGCCCCCCCGACTTGCCTCTCACCGTCCCCGCTCCCTGGATGCTGCACCCCGCCCACCTTGACAACCCCGACCTGCTGGACTGCCTCAAGGACTTCCTACAGGCGGAGGCCCTTTACCACGAGGCTGCGAGTCAGCTGGGGCTGCCTAGGGATGGGCACAGGGCCAGGTGGGCCCGCATCAAGCAGGGCCTGGCCATGCGTGCCCAGCACTTCCTGCGGGCCCAGCGCCGCGCGCAGCGTGACCTGCAGCAGCGCAGGGAGAAGGCGGCAGCAGTGGCCATGGCTCACCTCGTGCGGCAGCTGGTGCGGGTGGAGCGAGAGGGGGAGGCTGAGGTGCAGGCGGCGCAGCACCTGGGAGAGGCCGCAGCCCTGGCGGGGGTGGGGGCGAGGGAGCAGGGGGCCCAGCAGTCCCTGCTGGCCAGCGCAGTCCTCGACCAGTACTACGGCGACCGCTCCTCCTTCTACTTCTACCATCGCGACCAGCCCGCGCACACCCCCACCCTCATCTCCTCTCTCCAGCTCCCCGGACAGCCAGGTCAGCCAGCAGACCTCACCACGCCGGCCGGGGTGAAGGCAGCGTGCAGGGCTTTCCAGCAGCACTACTCAGCTGCCGGGCCCACCGGAGTCTACGCAGCCAAGCCGGTGGACACAGCTGCGCGCGCCGCGCTGCTGGGCAGCCTCACCTCCCACCTCACCCCCACCCAGGCCAGGGCTGCCGAGGGCCCCGATGGCAGCCCTATGCTGTCAGAGGAGGAGCTGGGCCGGGCTCTACAGGGCTGCGCGCACAGCAAGGCCCCGGGGCTAGATGGGCTGCCCATGGAGGTCTATGACCGGCTGTGGGTGGAGCTGGGGCGGCCGCTGCGGGCCATGTTGCGAGAGGCCCTGGCAGACACCGCTGACCCTGCCCCCCTGGCTGAGTTCCTGACCGGCATCATCACCCTCGTGCCCAAGGCTGGCAAGCCGAGAGACCAGGTGGCCGGCTACCGCCCCATCACGCTCCTCAACTGCGATGTGCGCCTGGTGGCCAGGACAGTGGAGGACCGGCTGCAGCTGCCTGTGGACCTGCTGGTGTCCCCCTCTCAGTCGGCCTTCATCCTGGGCAGGGACATCAGCGACAGCGTGCAGTTCCACCTAGGCCTGCTGGAGTACCTGCAGCAGCGGGGCAGCCCAGCCTGGCTGTTGTTGCTGGACCTGGCGGGGGCCTATGACAACGTGTCCTGGGGCTTGCTCCAGGACACAATGGAGGCCATGGGGTTCTGCCGGGAGGGGCATGTGCGCTGGGCTCAGCTGCTGCACCGGGGGGCCACGAGTCAGGTGTTGGTCAACGTCCACCTCACCGACAGCTTCCCCCTTGCGTCGGGGCTGCTGCAGGGTAGCGGGGCCTCCCCGCTTACTGGTGCATCGTGCTCCAGCCGCTGGTCAGCTACCTCAGCTCGCTCCAGCTGGCAGGCCGCATCAGCACCCCCACCATCACCTCCAGCCCTCTGGCCATGCATAGGGCCGCCCTGACCCCCGCGCTCCCCTCCAAGGAGTATGCGGACGACCTCACCATCGTGGTGCTCGATCGGGTCAGAGACGGGAAGGTGGTAGTGGAGGCCCTAGGCCTGTTCCACGCCGCTGGGGGCCCTGCGCTGAGTGTGAGCAAGAGCTCAGCCCTGCCGTGCGCCCAGCCTGAGCCCGGGCTGGGTCACCAGGGGGGCTCGGGCCCCGAGGGGGCGGGGAGGGGAGGAAGGGTGGGTGACGGGGGGGAAGGGGGCGGGCAGGGGCAGGTGGGCGAGCAGGGGCTAGGGGGTGGGCTGGGGGAAGGTGGCGGGCTAGGACAGCAACAGGGCGGGCGGGAGCAAAGTGGGGAGCAGGAGCCGGAGGTGGTCATCCCAGCTGTCCGAGCGGGGGTGCCAGTGCGCCACCTGGGGGTCCCTCTTGGGGCGGCCTCCTACGCTGCCACAAGCGAGGCCGCCTTCGGTGGGGCGGCTGCGGCCATGATGGCAGCCTCCCTCCCTTGGCGGCCCCAAGGCCTCAACCTCCTGGGGCGGGTGCAGGTGGCACAGCAGTGCCTGGCCTCCAAGTCCATCTACCAAATGGCCTTCGTGCAACCCTCCGCTCCTCTGGCGCAAGCCATGGCCTTGGTCGTCAACCGCTTTGTGGCAGCCTCAGATCTGCCCCAGGAGCGCAGCCCTAACAACAGCCGCCTCTACCCTAGCAAGGCCATCTGCGTGATGCCCCGGGGGGAGGGAGGGGTGGGGCTTCCCGACCTGGGGGTCACCAGCACGGCCATGCTGGCGAAGATGCTGGCCCAGCTCTGGTCGCCCCGGGTTCGTCCCTGGCAGCCTCTGACCCACAGCCTGCTGGCAGACCCCTCCCACGGCCTCAGCACGTGGGTCATCACCGACCCCACCGCCCCCCCCTCGCGAGGCATCAGCCCGCGGCTGCAAGCTCACGTGGCGGCCCTGGCTGAGCTCAAGCTGTTCCGCGCGGTGCCCCCCGCTAGCCAGTCCTTCTTCTCGGTACTGGCAGAGCCGCTGTGGTACAACGCGCAAGTCCGCATGAACCCAGCAGCTAGGGAGGCAGCAGCTGAGCAGGGTTGGACCCACGTCCGCCACGTGAGGGAGGCCCTGCATAGCCCCCAGCTGGAGGGGGAGGCCCGCTGGGCTGCCGACCTGGTCAGGGCTTGCCTCCCCGAGCCCTGGCAGGGCATGGTGGACTGCCTGCAGCCTCCTCAGCCGGAGTGGGAGTGCCTCAGGGTTGGGCCAGGGGTGGGCTTTGTGATGCGGCGCACCCCCCTGCTCCAGCCCTCCCACTGGGTGGGCCCCAACGGCCGCCTCTACCCCCTAGACCCCACAGGGCAGGGGCCCCTCGGGGTTTTCTGGGCGGAGGGAGGGGCGGCCTGGGAGCCAGCTGCGGTGGCCCGGCTCAACAAGTCCAGCTACAGGCTGACTCCGGAGGAGCGAGCCACCCACCTCCGCCCTCTACCCGCCCAGCATCACGTGGCACAGGAGCAAGCTCAAGGGCAGGAGCAAGGAGGAGCCAAGGCGGTTGGCAGGGGGGGGGGGGCGGGCAAGGAGGCGGGGCGGGGGCAGGGGGCGAGGGCGTGGAGGAGGTGGAGGGCGTAGGGGCGCAGGGGGCGGGGCGGGAGGGCAGGCTGCCGACCCAGCTGACGAGGGGCCTGGCACCTGGCCTAAGGAGGAGTGGCTCTTGGGCCCCTGGGCTCACCTGCAGCTGGACCCTCAGGTGTGGGGCATGGGCACCACCACCCTCCTGGACTTCTCGGTCAAGCATGCCAGGGTGCGCCTCCACCAGCTCCAGCGCGTCAGTGCCGACCCCCTCTATCCACCCAGTGGGGGCCTGTGGCCTGCGCTGTGGGGTGTGCGCCCCCCCCGGGAAGCGGGCGTACCGGAGGTGGCAGCGGTGGCTGATGGGGCCCTGAGGGAGCTGGAGCTCAAGTGGGAGGCCAGCGCGCAGCAGGTGGCAGACCAGGGGGCAGCGGGGGAGCGGGAGCAGCAGGGCAGGGATGTGGAGGAGCGGCTCCCCGAGGAGGTGCAGGGCAGCCAACCGCCTCGCTGGCTTGACACCTCCGCAAGGGCGCACCATCGTCCCTCGCCGCAGGACAGGGCGGCCGAGCAGGCTGAGCGGCAGCTGGAGGCCCAGCAGCGGCGTGGGGGCAGGCAGCCCGCCCCCCGGGCCGACACCGCGGACCAGCTGGCTGTGGGTGTTCAGGCGGGCCAGCCGTTTGCGAAGGTGTGGAAGGAGCTGCTAGACCCCACCCTCCGTCGGGAGCACGTCATCGTGGCCTGGCGGCTGCTTCACGCCAGCCTCATGGTCGGGGCCTTGTGGGGTCACATCCTCAAGGGGGCGGCTGCCCCGGGCTCGTCCGCCTGCCGCTTCTGCCAGCCGGGGCACCTGGAGACCCTCACCCACGCCTTCCTGACCTGCCCCGCCGTGGCCCCAGCCTGGGAGTGGGTGCTGGACGTGTACGGCCGCCTCACAGGCACCCGCCCCCCCTCAGGCGACGCCATGCTGCTCCTCAGTGGGCGCCCCACCCGCGGCGAGGCCCCCCCCTTCCAGCCCCCTGACAGCCTGCTGTGGCTGCGGCTGCGCGTTGCCTACCTGGGCGCAATGTGGCGCCTCCGCAGCTCAGGAGCCGCTTCAGCCCTTCAGCCACAGCAGGTGGCGAGGCGGGTCGTGGAGGAGGTCATCTCCACCCTCATCACGGCCGTCAAGCGTGACTGGCATCGGGTGGGGTGGGACATCCGCGTGGGCCTCTGCGGCGCTGTGCCCTCCACCTGGTTCAAGGGCAAGGACCCGGAGCTGGACGCTGCCCACTTCGACCAGCTGTGGCCCGAGGCGTCGGGGGCCTGGTTTGCCAAGCAGCCTAGGAGGGAGCGGAGGGGAGGGCAGGAGGGGGCAGAGGGGAGGGTTGGTGCAGGAGGAGTGGAGGAGGAGAGGGCAGCAGGGAGGGCTAGGCAGGGGGAGGGCAGGGCGCAGGGAGGTGTGTAGAGCTAGGGTGGAGGGCGTTGGTGTGGGGGAGTGTCTTGACGTTGTCCTAGGTAGGGGGTTGCTTGGGTTGTGTGGACTTTTGCTTGGGGTGTGTGAACCTTTCCTTGGGGTGTGTGGACCGCTGTGTTTGGATGGGGTGCTTGGGGATCGTGTATGGGGAAACCTTGTTTGATGTAGTCTTCTCTTTTCTTCTTTTCTTTAGTCACTCTCACTCTCTTGTAATGCTCCTCCATTAAAAAAAAAAACCTCCTGGGGCGGGTGCAGGTGGCACAGCAGTGCCTGGCCTCCAAGTCCATCTACCAAATGGCCTTCGTGCAACCCTCCGCTCCTCTGGCGCAAGCCATGGCCTTGGCTGTCAACCGCTTTGTGGCAGCCTCAGATCTGCCCCAGGAGCGCAGACCTAACAGCAGCCGCCTCTACCCTAGCAAGGCCATCTGCGTGATGCCCCGGGGGGAGGGAGGGGTGGGGCTTCCCGACCTGGGGGTCACCAGCACGGCCATGCTGGCGAAGATGCTGGCCCAGCTCTGGTCGCCCCGGGTTCGTCCCTGGCAGCCTCTGACCCACAGCCTGCTGGCAGACCCCTCCCACGGCCTCAGCACGTGGGTCATCACCGACCCCACCGCCCCCCCCTCGCGAGGCATCAGCCCGCGGCTGCAAGCTCACGTGGCGGCCCTGGCTGAGCTCAAGCTGTTCCGCGCGGTGCCCCCCGCTAGCCAGTCCTTCTTCTCGGTACTGGCAGAGCCGCTGTGGTACAACGCGCAAGTCCGCATGAACCCAGCAGCTAGGGAGGCAGCAGCTGAGCAGGGTTGGACCCACGTCCGCCACGTGAGGGAGGCCCTGCATAGCCCCCAGCTGGAGGGGGAGGCCCGCTGGGCTGCCGACCTGGTCAGGGCTTGCCTCCCCGAGCCCTGGCAGGGCATGGTGGACTGCCTGCAGCCTCCTCAGCCGGAGTGGGAGTGCCTCAGGGTTGGGCCAGGGGTGGGGTTTGTGATGCGGCGCACCCCCCTGCTCCAGCCCTCCCACTGGGTGGGCCCCAACGGCCACCTCTACCCCCTAGACCCCACAGGGCAGGGGCCCCTCGGGGTTTTCTGGGCGGAGGGAGGGGCGGCCTGGGAGCCAGCTGCGGTGGCCCGGCTCAACAAGTCCAGCTACAGGCTGACTCCGGAGGAGCGAGCCATCCACCTCCGCCCTCTACCCGCCCAGCATCACGTGGCACAGGAGCAAGCTCAAGGGCAGGAGCAAGGAGGAGCCAAGGCGGTTGGCAGGGGGGGGGGGCGGGCAAGGAGGCGGGGCGGGGGAAGGGGGCGAGGGCGTGGAGGAGGTGGAGGGCGTAGGGGCGCAGGGGGCGGGGCTCCTCCATTAAAAAAAAAATAGGGATTGTAATGCTCCTCCATCTACATATTCAGCCTCTGCTTCAGCGCGACGGAGCCTCATGTCCCCAATGCACCTGATGGCAGGTGTCTAGCCTCGAAAAGCAGCCAGGCTAGCAGCAGGGGCAGCAGCAGCAGGGGCAGCAGCAGCAGGGGCAGCAGCAGCAGGGGCAGCAGCAGCAGGGGCAGCAGCAGCAGGGGCAGGGGCAGCAGCAGCAGGGGCAGCAGCAGCAGCAGGGGCAGCAGGGGCAGCAGCGGTAGCAGGCGCGGCAGGGGCAGCAGGGGCAGCAGCAGCAGGGGCAGCAGCAGCAGAAGGGGCACCAGGGGCAGCAGGGGCAGCAGGGGCAGAAGCAGCAGCAGCAGGGGCAGCAGCGGCAACAGTAGGGGCAGCAGCAGCAGCAGTAGGGGCAGCAACAGCAGGGGCAGCAACAGCAAAAAATAGGGGGTCAAGATGAAAAATGTGCTCGGAATGGCCTGCGATTCTGCGTGCGACTTCTCCTAACTTCAACACCGCATCGTACATCGAGGAAATCGAGCGCGACTCACTGTGCAGTAAGATCGAAAGTCGTTCTGAATTTTGGAGGCCTTAAAAATAGAGATGAGTAGTGGGTCTGGTAATGTAGATGCCAGCGCGTCTACTCGCGATGTTTCGTTTTGAATGGTCTGGCCGGCCCGTCAACCGACAGTTCAGTCAAACAAAGACCCCGAACCCCCGCGGAGTACAGCCCCGGCCCTAGATGAACATGACACAGGTTGGTCCATCATTTTGAACTGACAGCCGCAGTCCACGGATGCGGCGCTTGGCCGTGGCGTGCACGTCAACCTTGCGCACTGCCTATACGGTAAAACATATTCAGCCTCTGCTTCAGCGCGACGGAGCCTCATGTCCCCAATGCACCTGATGGCAGGTGCCTAGCCTCGAAAAGCAGCCAGGCTAGCAGCAGGGGCAGCAGCAGCAGGGGCAGCAGCAGCAGGGGCAGCAGCAGCAGGGGCAGCAGCAGCAGGGGCAGCAGCAGCAGGGGCAGGGGCAGCAGCAGCAGGGGCAGCAGCAGCAGCAGGGGCAGCAGGGGCAGCAGCGGTAGCAGGCGCGGCAGGGGCAGCAGGGGCAGCAGCAGCAGGGGCAGCAGCAGCAGAAGGGGCACCAGGGGCAGCAGGGGCAGCAGGGGCAGAAGCAGCAGCAGCAGGGGCAGCAGCGGCAACAGTAGGGGCAGCAGCAGCAGCATTAGGGGCAGCAACAGCAGGGGCAGCAGCAGCAAAAAATAGGGGGTCAAGATGAAAAATGTGCTCGGAATGGCCTGCGATTCTGCGTGCGACTTCTCCTAACTTCAACACCGCATCGTACATCGAGGAAATCGAGCGCGACTCACTGTGCAGTAAGATCGAAAGTCGTTCTGAATTTTGGAGGCCTTAAAAATAGAGATGAGTAGTGGGTCTGGTAATGTAGATGCCAGCGCGTCTACTCGCGATGTTTCGTTTTGAATGGTCTGGCCGGCCCGTCAACCGACAGTTCAGTCAAACAAAGACCCCGAACCCCCGCGGAGTACAGCCCCGGCCCTAGATGAACATGACACAGGTTGGTCCATCATTTTGAACTGACAGCCGCAGTCCACGGATGCGGCGCTTGGCCGTGGCGTGCACGTCAACCTTGCGCACTGCCTATACGGTAAAACATATTCAGCCTCTGCTTCAGCGCGACGGAGCCTCATGTCCCCAATGCACCTGATGGCAGGTGTCTAGCCTCGAAAAGCAGCCAGGCTAGCAGCAGGGGCAGCAGCAGCAGGGGCAGCAGCAGCAGGGGCAGCAGCAGCAGGGGCAGCAGCAGCAGGGGCAGCAGCAGCAGGGGCAGGGGCAGCAGCAGCAGGGGCAGCAGCAGCAGCAGGGGCAGCAGGGGCAGCAGCGGTAGCAGGCGCGGCAGGGGCAGCAGGGGCAGCAGCAGCAGGGGCAGCAGCAGCAGAAGGGGCACCAGGGGCAGCAGGGGCAGCAGGGGCAGAAGCAGCAGCAGCAGGGGCAGCAGCGGCAACAGTAGGGGCAGCAGCAGCAGCAGTAGGGGCAGCAACAGCAGGGGCAGCAGCAGCAAGGGCAGCAGGGGCAGCAGCAGGGGCAGCAGTTGAGGGGCAGCAGCAGCAGGGGCAGGGGCAGCAGCAGCAGGGGCAGCAGCAGCAGGGGCAGCAGCAGCAGCGGCAGCAGGGGCAGCAGTGGCAGCAGTGGCAGCAGCGGTAGCAGTGGCAGCAGCGGTAGCAGCGGCAGCAGCGGCAGCAGCGGCAGCAGCAGCGGCGGCAGGGGCAGCAGGGGCAGCAGGGGCAGCAGCGGCAGCAGCGGCAGCAGCGGCAGCAGCAGCGGCAGCAGCAGCAGCAGCGGCAGCAGCGGCAGCAGCGGCAGCAGCGGCAGCAGCGGCAGCAGCGGCAGCAGCGGCAGCAGCGGCAGCAGCAGCGGCGGCAGGGGCAGCAGGGGCAGCAGGGGCAGCAGCAGCAGCAGCAGCAGCAGGGGCAGCAGCGGCAACAATGGCAGCAGCAGCGATAGTAGCAGGGGCAGCAGCAGCAGGGGCAGCAGCAGCAACAGCAGGGGCAGCAGCAGCAGGGACAGCACCAACAGGGGCAGCAGCAGCAGCGGCAGCAGCAGCGGCGGCAGGGGCAGCAGGGGCAGCAACGGCAGCAGCGGCAGCAGCGGCAGCAGCAGCAGCGGCGGCAGGGGCAGCAGGGGCAGCAGCGGCAGCAGCGGCAGCAGTGGCAGCAGCGGCGACGGCAACAGCAGGGGCAGCAGCGGCAGCAGCGGCATCACTGGCAGCAGCGGCGATAGTAGCAGGGGCAGTAGTCGCAGCAGGGGCGGCAGTGGCAGCAGGGGCAGCATGGGCAGCAGGCGCGGCAGGGGCAGCAGGGGCAGCGGCAGCAGGGGCAGCGGCAGCAGGGGCAGCAGCAGCAGAAGGGGCAGCAGGGGGAGCAGGGGCAGCAGCGGCAACAATGGGAGCAGCAGCAATAGTAGCAGGGGCAGCAGCAGCAGGGGCAGCAGCAGCAGCAGCAGCAGCAGTAGGGGCAGCAGCAACAGCAGTAGGGGCAGCAGCAGCAGGGGCAGCAGCAGCAAGGGCAACAGGGGCAGCAGGGGCAGCAGCAGCAGGGGCAGCAGCAGCAGGGGCAGCAGGGGCAGCAGCAGCAGGGGCAGCAGGGGCAGCAGCAGCAGCAGCAGCAGCGGCAGCAGCGGCAGCAGGGCCAGCAGGGGCAGCAGGGGCAGCAGGGGCAGCGGCAGCAGCGGCAGCAGCGGCAGCTGCGGCGGCATCAGCAGGAGCAGCAGCAGCAGGGGCAGCTGCAGCAGGGGCAGCAGCAGCAGGGGCAGCAGCAGCAAGGGCAGCAGCAGCAGGGGCAGCAGCAGCAGCAGTAGGGGCAGCAGCAGCAGCTGTAGGGGCAGCAGCAGCAGGGGCAGCAGCAGCAAGGGCAGCAGGGGCAGCAGCAGCAGGGGCAGCAGCAGCAGGGGCAGCAGCAACAGCAGCAGCAGCGGCAGCAGCGGCAGCAGCGGCAGCAGGGGCAGCGGCAGCAGCGGCAGCAGCCGCAGCTGCGGCGGCAGCAGCAGGAGCAGCAGCAGCAGGGGCAGCAACAATAGGGGCAGGAGCAGCAGGGGCAGCAGCAGTAGAAGGGGCAGCAGCAGCATGAGCAGCACTTGCAACAGTAGGGCGGCAGAAGGGGCAGCAGCAGCAGGAGCAGCAAGGGCGGCATGGGCAGCAGGGACAGCAGTGGCAGCAGCGGCAGCAGCTCTGGAACTTGCGGCTGCCGATCTGGAAATTGCGGCAGCATGAAGTTACGGGTACACAAGAGGTGTACGAGCAGAAGCTACAGATGAAAGACAGATCGTGTGTTGCATCTGTGCTAAGACACTGCCATGCAGCCATGGACAGTTGGGAATGCTGAAAAGACTGTCCAACAGGTGTGGTGCCATGTGAACAAGGCCTATGCCATCCATTTTAACAAAAACGTGGAAACGTGCAGAACGACCGTTTAGTACACAAGGCAAAGAAGCGCAAGGAGTGTACGGTTGAACCCCCGCAAGGAAAGCTCCCTAAAGGGCGTTTGGTGACAAAGTGGGTTGAAAGGCTTCTGTATTGCCACAAGGGAAGAAGCTGAAGGAAGATCTGAAGCAGCAGGATACCGTAAAGGACCAGGTCGTGTAGGCTTACTTGACTGGCTTCATCAAGTGGGTTGCATCATTCGCATGTGGTGTCTGTGCTGCCTCTCCGTGCTGCCGCAGTTTACACTGAGAATGTGGTGTACACCAGGGTGTTTTATGCCTTGCCACCTGGCCCCGACGACGATGAGGGCTGGTGACAGGCCATGCCAACTTGCATTGACTTGGCACTGAGCTGGCACCACTGCTGTTGCCACTGTGACTGCAGCTGCAATTGCTCTTGCCACACACTGTTGCTGCACCCACAGTGCAGAAGTGATAACTGGACAGCATGCTCACACACATTTTTCAGATGCCAAGGGATGCAAAGCGAACATCATGCAAGCATGCGAACAACATTCATACACACATTGCAAGTGGACTTGGACATGCATAGTTTTGTTCGGCTGCATGCGGGCTTGCTTGACCGGCTGTCGGGCTGGTTGTTAAACAAATGTGGTACGGCTGGAGGCCGCACATACACAGATAAGCACCTAAGTTGGGACATTTTGAAACGGGGGGTGGCATAACTCATCACTTGCTTGGACAAAACGAATGCAACTCATATCGTTGGAGAGATCTAGAAGTCCTCTAGCTGCCGATGCCCCCAGCTTAGTATAATTCTCAAGGACTGGAGACTTATGACTTGGCCAGTGGGATACCCCCCCTAAAACCAGTTTATCAAACTAAGTGCACCTATGTTGAGACACTCAAGTATAAACATTTTTCAGGAGAAACTTGGTCCTGCCCTTCTCGGCACTGTATCCCTATAGGTCCTAGCACCAGATGGCACTAAAAATCCACATAAAAGCTGTGTTGTGAGTCGAAAGTTAAAGCATCACGATGTGCACCCCCCTCTCCACGCAAGCCCCTCTGCCATACTGAGCTGCCCCCATGGAAAGCTGCTCTTCCAGCTCCTGCCTGTTGTAGAACTGGTCCACTGCCCGAAAATACAACGGAGGTCGCTCCTCCATTGAGCGACTAAAAGTTGCATCCATCAGATCGTTAGTCACATTTAGGCGCTTCCATGGTGCTAGAGTCGCCGTGCTCTTGCCAGCTTGGATGGAGGCTTTAGCAGCTGCCAGCAGCTGCTCCTTGTTGGGGGTGTATAAGCCTGTCTTGGCAAAGGCCCGCTTCAATGACTTCGTTTAGTATGGTATTAATTATTATTTATTCATACTATTAAATTCAATTTAATGCCATGGCTTCATTTGCTGCTCGGGCTTGCATTACGGAAGAGGTGTGGCAGGCCCTTGCTCACACGGACCTCGCAGGCCCACTGCACTGCTCCAAGGAGGTCCAATCTGGTCACCCCCCTACCCTGCGCTTCGGCCCCCTTGACAATGCTGACCAGCTGCATCTCCTCTGCCTAAGTCAAAGCTGTCGGTCTCCCCCTTGTAGCAACCCACCCCCCATGCTGATAAAGTCGTTGAGGTTGGAGCGGGGGACGCCATGCTGTTTTGCCACAGCACGCACAAAAGGGCACGCAGCCCCCCTCTTGAACTTGGAGAGGGCCCGAGCGGCGGCTGCAAGCATGCTAGCCCTGTGGCGTGCCCCGTTAGAAGCTTTGCTAGACCAGCTAGCGCGTGTGGCAGAAGCGGTGATCATCTGAGCAAGGGCCGGGGTCTGAGCTCTGCAAGTAGAAAGGCCATTTTTTGTTACATGCGAAAATTTCCGCCCAACATGGCAAGCGCTACCGCCGGACAGCCGCACATTTGACACAACGCACCGACTGCACCATCTTTGTTACTCACCAAGGTATCTAGGAGCGTTGAGGAAGCTTCCTGAAACGCTCCTGGTAGTCGCGGCCGGGCTTTAACACCGGATGGGGTTAAAACCGGCGGTCCCGGCAGTGTTGAGATCTCTCCTCCCACAATGCGCAAACATGACGCGGCCCGACAACCACCCTAGTAACCACCTAAGAACGCGATGCGCGGAAAAGAAACGGGGGCTTTCGGTAAAGAATCAAGAGAACACGAGAAACGGGGTGTCCCAACTTAGGTGCTTTACTGTGTACATATGTTGCCTGCTGGCCGTCCGATGTGGGACGGGCCCACTGCCCTAGTTAAAAAAAAAAAAAAAAAAAAACCCAGGTGACACCCCTGCTCAACCTCCCACCCCTCCCCCTTTTCATCCTCCTCCTCAGCCCCCTGCCCAGCTCCCTTCCCAGCCACCTGATGACACCCTTGCTCTACCTCCTCCACCCCCCCTTGCTCAACCTCCCCCACCACACCCTGCTCAGCCCCCCACCCAGTCACCAGGTGACCCCCCTGCCCAACCTCCCATACCTCCCCCAGCCCATCCTCCTTCCCAACCTCTTGCCCAGCCCCCTGCTAAGCCTCCTGGAGACTCCCCGGCTTAACCTCCCCCGTCTCCCCCTGCTCTACCTCCCCCTCCACCCCCTGCCCATCCTCCTCCCCAGCCCCCGGCCCAGCCCCCTGCCCAGCCTCATGGTGACTCCCCGGTTCTACCTCCACCGCCTCCCCCTACTCAACTTCCCCCACCTCCCAGCCCCGCTGACAGCCCGGCTCAAGTGGTCTTCCTTCAAGAGTGCCATAGGGCGGAGAGTGTGTGGCAGTGGGCAGAAGCCCACTCGGGGGCCAAGCCCGCCTGGCGGGGGCAGTGGTTTTACACCCCTGGCACCGGCAGCTCCCAAGGCTGTCTGGTGTTGGTCAAGCCCTCCACCATCCTCCAGGGGTGCACCCAGGTGCAGCAGCAGGCAGAGGGAGCCCAGGGGCGGGTGCTGCGGGTAGACGGGGAGCTCGCAGGCAGGCCGGTGTCCCTAGTGTGCGTGTACGCCCCGGCGCAGCAGGCAGAGCGGCCAGCGTTCTACGCAGAGTGCCTCCCCGCTTGCCTCCCGCCAGCCGCCGACCGCCGCCTCCTCCTCATGGGGGGCGACTTCAACTGCATCCTGGCCCCAGTGGACAGAGTGGGCATCCCGCAGGGCTCGCAGCATGGGGAGGCCTGGGTGGGCAGCCGGGGCCAGGGGGCGGAGCAGCTGCGGCAGCTGGTGGGTGAGCGCGGTCTTGTGGACCCGTGGCGCCGTCTGCACCCCTCCAAGAGAGACCTCACCCACTTCAGCGAGCGTTGGCAGACGGGTGCGCGCCTCGACCGGTGGTACGTCTCGGAGGAGCTGGTGCAGTGGCAGATGGACAGCGCCATCCAGGGTGTGCTGCCAGTGCCCACCGACCACCGGCCCGTGTCTGTGGCAGTGTGCCCCCCCGACCTGCCTCTCACCGTCCCCGCTCCCTGGCAGCTGCACCCCGCCCACCTTGACAACCCCGACCTGCTGGACTGCCTCAAGGACTTCCTACAGGCGGAGGCCCTTTACCACGAGGCTGCGAGTCAGCTGGGGCTGCCTAGGGATGGGCACAGGGCCAGGTGGGCCCGCATCAAGCAGGGCCTGGCCATGCGTGCCCAGCACTTCTTGCGGGCCCAGCGCCGCGCGCAGCGTGACCTGCAGCAGCGCAGGGAGAAGGCGGCAGCAGTGGCCAGGGCTCACCTCGTGCGGCAGCTGGTGCGGGTGGAGCGAGAGGGGGAGGCTGAGGTGCAGGCGGCGCAGCACCTGGGAGAGGCCGCAGCCCTGGCGGGGGTGGGGGCGAGGGAGCAGGGGGCCCAGCAGTCCCTGCTCGCCAGCGCAGTCCTCGACCAGTACTACGGCGACCGCTCCTCCTTCTACTTCTACCATCGCGACCAGCCCGCGCACACCCCCACCCTCATCTCCTCTCTCCAGCTCCCCGGACAGCCAGGTCAGCCAGCAGACCTCACCACGCCGGCCGGGGTGAAGGCAGCGTGCAGGGCTTTCCAGCAGCACTACTCAGCTGCCGGGCCCACCGGAGTCTACGCAGCCAAGCCGGTGGACACAGCTGCGCGCGCCGCGCTGCTGGGCAGCCTCACCTCCCACCTCACCCCCACCCAGGCCAGGGCTGCCGAGGGCCCCGATGGCATCCCTATGCTATCAGAGGAGGAGCAGGGCCGGGCTCTGCAGGGCTGCGCGCACAGCAAGGCCCCGGGGCTAGATGGGCTGCCCATGGAGGTCTATGACCGGCTGTGGGTGGAGCTGGGGCGGCCGCTGCGGGCCATGTTGCGAGAGGCCCTGGCAGACACCGCTGACCCTGCCCCCCTGGCTGAGTTCCTGACCGGCATCATCACCCTCGTGCCCAAGGCTGGCAAGCCGAGGGACCAGGTGGCCGGCTACCGCCCCATCACGCTCCTCAACTGCGACGTGCGCCTGGTGGCCAGGACAGTGGAGGACCGGCTGCAGCTGCCTGTGGACCTGCTGGTGTCCCCCTCTCAGTCGGCCTTCATCCTGGGCAGGGACATCAGCGACAGCGTGCAGTTCCACCTAGGCCTGCTGGAGTACCTGCAGCAGCGGGGCAGCCCAGCCTGGCTGTTGTTGCTGGACCTGGCGGGGGCCTATGACAACGTGTCCTGGGGCTTGCTCCAGGACACAATGGAGGCCATGGGGTTCTGCCGGGAGGGGCATGTGCGCTGGGCTCAGCTGCTGCACCGGGGGGCCACGAGTCAGGTGTTGGTCAACGTCCACCTCACCGACAGCTTCCCCCTTGCGTCAGGGCTGCTGCAGGGTAGCGGGGCCTCCTCGCTTACTGGTGCATCGTGCTCCAGCCGCTGGTCAGCTACCTCAGCTCGCTCCAGCTGGCAGGCCGCATCAGCACCCCCACCATCACCTCCAGCCCTCTGGCCATGCATAGGGCCGCCCTGACCCCCGCGCTCCCCTCCAAGGAGTATGCGGACGACCTCACCATCGTGGTGCTCGATCGGGTCAGAGACGGGAAGGTGGTAGTGGAGGCCCTAGGCCTGTTCCGCGCCGCTGGGGGCCCTGCGCTGAGTGTGAGCAAGAGCTCAGCCCTGCCGTGCGCCCAGCCAGAGCCCGGGCTGGGTAACCGGGGGGGCTCGGGCCCCGAGGGGGCGGGGAGGGGAGGAAGGGTGGGTGACGGGGGGGAAGGGGGCGGGCAGGGGCAGGTGGGCGAGCAGGGGCTAGGGGGTGGGCTGGGGGAAGGTGGCGGGCTAGGACAGCAACAGGGCGGGCGGGAGCAAGGTGGGGAGCAGGAGCCGGAGGTGGTCATCCCAGCTGTCCGAGCGGGGGTGCCAGTGCGCCACCTGGGGGTCCCTCTTGGGGCGGCCTCCTACGCTGCCACAAGCGAGGCCGCCTTCGGTGGGGCGGCTGCGGCCATGATGGCAGCCTCCCTCCCGTGGCGGCCCCAAGGCCTCAACCTCCTGGGGCGGGTGCAGGTGGCACAGCAGTGCCTGGCCTCCAAGTCCATCTACCAAATGGCCTTCGTGCAACCCTCCGCTCCTCTGGCGCAAGCCATGGCCTTGGTCGTCAACCGCTTTGTGGCAGCCTCAGATCTGCCCCAGGAGCGCAGCCCTAACAACAGCCGCCTCTACCCTAGCAAGGCCATCTGCGTGATGCCCCGGGGGGAGGGAGGGGTGGGGCTTCCCGACCTGGGGGTCACCAGCACGGCCATGCTGGCGAAGATGCTGGCCCAGCTCTGGTCGCCCCGGGTTCGTCCCTGGCAGCCTCTGACCCACAGCCTGCTGGCAGACCCCTCCCACGGCCTCAGCACGTGGGTCATCACCGACCCCACCGCCCCCCCTCGCGAGGCATCAGCCCGCGGCTGCAAGCTCACGTGGCGGCCCTGGCTGAGCTCAAGCTGTTCCGCGCGGTGCCCCCCGCTAGTCAGTCCTTCTTCTCGGTGCTGGCAGAGCCGCTGTGGTACAACGCGCAAGTCCGCATGAACCCAACAGCTAGGGAGGCAGCAGCTGAGCAGGGTTGGACCCACGTCCGCCACGTGAGGGAGGCCCTGCATAGCCCCCAGCTGGAGGGGCAGGCCCGCTGGGCTGCCGACCTGGTCAGGGCTTGCCTCCCCGAGCCCTGGCAGGGCATGGTGGACTGCCTGCAGCCTCCTCAGCCGGAGTGGGAGTGCCTCAGGGTTGGGCCAGGGGTGGGGTTTGTGATGCGGCGCACCCCCCTGCTCCAGCCCTCCCACTGGGTGGGCCCCAACGGCCGCCTCTACCCCCTAGACCCCACAGGGCAGGGGCCCCTCGGGGTTTTCTGGGCGGAGGGAGGGGCGGCCTGGGAGCCAGCTGCGGTGGCCCGGCTCAACAAGCCCAGCTACAGGCTGACTCCGGAGGAGCGAGCCACCCACCTCCGCCCTCTACCCGCCCAGCATCACGTGGCACAGGAGCAGGCTCAAGGGCAGGAGCAAGGAGGAGCCAAGGCGGTTGGCAGGGGGGGGGGGCGGGCAAGGAGGCGGGGCGGGGGCAGGGGGCGAGGGCGTGGAGGAGGTGGAGGGCGTAGGGGCGCAGGGGGCGGGGCGGGAGGGCAGGCTGCCGACCCAGCTGACGAGGGGCCTGGCACCTGGCCTAAGGAGGAGTGGCTCTTGGGCCCCTGGGCTCACCTGCAGCTGGACCCTCAGGTGTGGGGCATGGGCACCACCACCCTCCTGGACTTCTCGGTCAAGCATGCCAGGGTGCGCCTCCACCAGCTCTAGCGCGTCAGTGCCGACCCCCTCTATCCACCCAGTGGGGGCCTGTGGCCTGCGCTGTGGGGTGTGCGCCCCCCCCGGGAAGCGGGCGTACCGGAGGTGGCAGCGGTGGCTGACGGGGCCCTGAGGGAGCTGGAGCTCAAGTGGGAGGCCAGCGTGCAGCAGGTGGCAGGCCAGGGGGCAGCGGGGGAGCGGGAGCAGCAGGGCAGGGATGTGGAGGAGCGGCTCCCCGAGGAGGTGCAGGGCAGCCAACCGCCTCGCTGGCTTGACACCTCCGCAAGGGCGCACCATCGTCCCTCGCCGCAGGACAGGGCGGCCCAGCAGGCTGAGCGGCAGCTGGAGGCCCAGCAGCGGCGTGGGGGCAGGCAGCCCGCCCCCCGGGCCGACACCGCGGACCAGCTGGCTGTGGGTGTTCAGGCGGGCCAGCCGTTTGCGAAGGTGTGGAAGGAGCTGCTAGACCCCACCCTCCGTCGGGAGCACGTCATCGTGGCCTGGCGGCTGCTTCACGCCAGCCTCATGGTCGGGGCCTTGTGGGGTCACATCCTCAAGGGGGCGGCTGCCCCGGGCTCGTCCGCCTGCCGCTTCTGCCAGCCGGGGCACCTGGAGACCCTCACCCACGCCTTCCTGACCTGCCCCGCCGTGGCCCCAGCCTGGGAGTGGGTGCTGGACGTGTACGGCCGCCTCACAGGCACCCGACCCCCCTCAGGCGACGCCATGCTGCTCCTCAGTGGGCGCCCCACCCGCGGCGAGGCCCCCCCCTTCCAGCCCCCTGACAGCCTGCTGTGGCTGCGGCTGCGCGTTGCCTACCTGGGCGCAGTGTGGCGCCTCCGCAGCTCGGGAGCCGCTTCAGCCCCGCAGCCACAGCAGGTGGCGAGGCGGGTCGTGGAGGAGGTCATTGTAACGTGCGGGGACGCAACGTCAGATGACCTTTTGACACAAGCTCGAAGGCCGGTCCAGTCGAGGCGGTGACTTCCGACTAGGGTGTTGGGTTACAGCGGTGTGTTGCGAGAATGGCTAGAGCTTAGAACGGGGCTCCCTGGGATCGAACCAGTTGTACTCACGAACGCAATGTCGCTAGTCTTTAACCTGCCAAATCTCACACTACACGTGTAACCCGCGTCCCGCGACGGCTCGCATTCACGAGACAGCCCAGACGACGCGAAGCGGCAATCTCTTCCAGAGGTGCGCACTTTACATTCCTCCCCCTCCAAAGGGGCTTCCGTTCCGCCACGGGTAAAACCACGTGACTCGCATTGCCTACAGCATGCTGATTTAGCTACTGGGCAACCCAAAGGGCGCACCAGGTCATAGCTTAGGGAGCGGTCAAAGACCATCGTGCCGACTAGACACAGGGAAACCATAACCACACAGGTAGCAGCTGACCAGAGGTACAAGCATGCTGAGAATGCCATAGTCCAGCAGCATACCAGCATGCATGGCCTAGGACTTACTTCAGGTTGTGAGCTGCATTGTACTCAGCCAGGATCTTGTCACAGCCAACCAAGTTGGAGCGTGGCTCCCAGGTGTTGTGGTCGGCATCATAGCCTTCCCACTGCACCAGGTACTCCTTGGCCTTTCCTGCATGCACATGTCTGTGGTCCAGCAGACGCTCAACATAGTACACAGGCTCCTCATCAAGCCACTCAACAGGCGGAGGCATGAAGCCCACATCAGTG
Source organism: Haematococcus lacustris (assembly GCA_030144725.1). NCBI lineage: Eukaryota > Viridiplantae > Chlorophyta > Chlorophyceae > Chlamydomonadales > Haematococcaceae > Haematococcus > Haematococcus lacustris. The sequence continues at coordinate 2,383,352 of JASKMD010000009.1, forward strand.
CCAGTGTAGGGTTTGATGAGTGACACATGGAACACAGGGTGAAGACGTGACATGGAGGCAGGCAGCTGCAGGTTCACTGCAACCTGACCAACCAAGTCAAGCACCTTGAAGGGGCCCACAAAACGTGGCAGCAGCTTACGTGCTTTGCCTGGCTTCAACCTCATGTTCTTAGTGCTGAGCAGGACCATTTGACCCACCTTGTAATGCACATCTCGACGGTCCTGGTTGGCATAGGCAGCTTGACGTTGCTGAGCAGCCTGCATGCATAGCTTGGCCTTAGCCACAGCCTCCTGCCACCAAGTAGCATAGGACAGGCCTTCAGGGCACCGCCCCTTGTCAGGTAGAGAGTGGAGCATAGGGGTAATGGGGGACTGTCCGGTAGTAACCAGGAACGGTGTAGACTTGATGGACTCTTGCCATGAGTTGTTCACAGCAAACTCAGCAAGTGACAGATAGTCAGGCCAATCAGCTTGGGTGGGAGAGATGTAATGACGTAGCATCTCTTCCAACACACGGTTGTACCTCTCAGTCTGGCCATCAGACTGAGGGTGATAGGAGGAAGACAAGGATCCCCTCATGCCCAGTAACTTCTGCACATGGTGCCAGAAAGTGTTGTGGAAATGGGGACCACGGTCAGAGACCATGTCTTTTGGCAGGCCATGCAGTTTGAAGACATTGTCAACAAACAGACGGGCAAAGCCCTTGGCATTCATGCTCTCCTTGCAGGGCACAAAGTGCACCATTTTACTGAGCCTGTCAACAAAGACACAGATGGCATCAAACCCATGTGAAGCAGATGGCAGCTTGGTGATCAGGTCCATTGACACTGACTCCCAACGGTAATCTGGAATGGACAGTGGGTTGAGTAGGCCACCAGGCTTCAGTGTGGAGGACTTGTCACGCTGGCAGGCATCACAGGTAGTGACATAGTGCCTGACATCAGCACGCATGGTGTCCCAGTAGAACACTCGTGACAGCCTCTCAAGGGTTTTGGTTATACCCACATGACCAGCATAGGCAGCATCATGCATTTCATGCAGAATGTACTCACGCAGTTCAGGGTCATTGGGAACCATCACTGTGCCCTTGCCAGTGCGCCGCCACAGGCCATGGTCGTCCATGTACATGCCAGACAGATCAGCTTCAGCAGTAAACGCAGGGTCAAGCCGGTAACCATGGACCAGGTGATCAGCCAGTTCCAATGGGTGGGCAGGAGCTGCAGGATAGTGCACTGAGGTGTCAGCAGCAGATGGGGCCTCAAGCTCAGGGAGCCTACTATGGTGAGCAGCAACAGGGTTATCAGACACTGTGGGCCGGGGGGCCAAAGCATCAACGGCAGTGGGGGCATTTGAGGGAGTACCCACAGGTGGAACCTGGGGCAGAGCCTGCGCCACACGCACTTCCCCCCTCTCCAAAGACTGTTTAGCTTGCCGCCGGGTGGTAACAACACACACCATGGCACAGTCCTGGGGTCCAGCAGGTATCCGGGACAGTGGGTCAGCAGGATTAGCATCACCTGGCAGGTACTGCAGGTCAAATGTAAACCGTGACAGAAACTCCATCCACCTAGCCTGACGTCTAGACAACACCTTCTGGGTGGGCAGAGCAGTCAAAGGCTTATGATCGGTGAAGAGTGTGAATGGTACACCCTCAAGGTAACACCTCCACTCCTTGCATGCAGTGATGAGGGCAAGAAGCTCTTGCTCACCAGTGGTATAGTTACGCTCAGCAGAAGACAGCTTCTTGCTGAGGTATGCAAGGGGGTAGCCATCTTGCATCAGGACTGCTCCTACTCCTTGGAGTGAGGCATCACAGTAGACCTGGAAGGGCTGGGTGTGATCAGGTAGACGTAGCATGGGGACCTGGGCAACAGCAGCTTTGAGGGAAGCAAAGGCTTTCAGCTCATCAGCAGGCCAGTTATGCCACAGAAATGAGTCACCAGCCTTGCCACACAGATCTGTGAGAGGTGCAGCTAGGACACTGAAATTATGCACAAATTTGCGCACAAAATTAGCAGCACCTAGGAATGACTGGAGCTGTTGCAGGGATTGAGGCACAGGCCAGGAAGAAATGCTCTTGATTTTCTCAGGGTCCACAGCAATAGCACCAGCAAAGATGACATGGCCAAGGAATTTCAGCGTGGAACGCATGAATTCACATTTGGACTGCTTGGCAAAGAGCTTGTTGAGCCTCAGGAGGTCGAAGACCTTTCTGAGATGCTTCAAACACTCCTACATATATGGTAGTTTGCAGATATATGGTAGTTTGCAGAAAACAAAACATATTTTTCAGAAAACAATATGTTGAAAAAATCAAAGGCGGCTGCGCTGCGGCCCTGGGGCGTAGGTGCAGGGATAAGTGCAGGGATAGGTTGCGGGCCACAGCGCAACAGCTTTTGGATATTTCCAAATATTTTTCTTGAAAAATATGTTTTATTTTCTGAAAACTGCCATCTATCAAATTTTCAGCCCGATCGGACAAGGTCGGTAGAAACGCAGGGACAAACGCAGGGACTAAATTGTAGGAGTGAATGCTCGTCCACAGATTTGGACATGACCAAGATGTCATCCAGGTACACCAGGGCACACTGGTTTAGGACTGGTGCAAAGGCATCATTCATGACACGCTGGAATGTAGCAGGTGCATTGCAGAGCCCAAAGGACAGTACCTTGAACTGGTAGTGGCCGTCAGGGGTCCTGAAGGCCGTCTTGGGCACATCTTCAGGGGTGATCCTGATCTGGTTGTAACCTGCTTGAAGGTCTAGGGAAGAAAACACAGTGCAACCTGACAGCTTGTCAAACAAGTCATCAATCCTGGGCAGTGGATACTGATCCCTGATGGTGATCTTGTTGAGCTGACGGTAATCAAGGCACATGCGCAACTCACCAGACTTCTTCTTGACAAACAGGATAGGAGCAGCAAAAGGACTGGAGCTTGGTTCTATCATGCCTTTGGCAAGTAGGTCCTGCACCTGCTTCTTCAGCTCTGCATGCTCATCCTGACTCATGCGGTATTGAGGTACCACAGAGGGTCGTGCATCAGGCACAAGGGGTATGGCATGGCCCACAGGACGCTCAGGTGGCAGAGATGTGATGGGTGCAAACACATCAGCATACTCATCCAGCAAAGCATTGAGTGCCTGGGACACACCTGGAGGTAGGTCAGGTTCAGCTGGAGCTGGATCAGGGGTACTTGAGTTGTCCACAGTGATCAGGGCCAGGACACCTGTGCCTCCTTTTCGTAACCACCTGGCAGCAACTTTTGCAGAAGCCAGAGGGGGTTTCGCACGTAGAGCATTGACCAGGAAGGAGGCAGGGTTGCTTACAGCAGACTGCCCTGACTCAGACACACCAGCAGAAGGGCATGGCAGCACTACAAGCTCACCCTTGTCACATGCCAGGCTGAGAGTCTTATCCTGGTATGACATCACGGCATCATGCCACATATGCAGCAGACAACACATGGGCATGTGACATGACATGTGGTGTGACATGACATGCAGTCTGACATGACTTGACATGACATGCAGTCCACCATGTCAGCAACACAAACTACAATAGCAGCAGCAGCCATTGACAGGAGGAGGATCCTCACTATCACATGGGCTCATAGTATGACAATCAAGAGGTGGGAGAGGGTACCTGGCCAACCGCAAAACCCCATGTTGTGCCTGGGCCACATGGTGCACAACAGCAACTGGGCACCATCAGGCAGGATGCACACCAGAGCCAGCAGCAGCCACAAGGGCCTTGTGGTTGGTGATGGTTGCACAAATGGCATCATCCATAGTGGGGGCCACAAGGGCATGCAGGTCCTTGGCAGCAGGACCACGTTTAACCACACTGACAAACATGCCATCCGTCATGCAGTCCAAGCCAAGCAGATATGAGGGCAGAGCAAGGACTGGGTCAAGGCCATGTGCAACACAATGTGCTACTGGGTCCTCCGGACAGTGCACGGTGGCCAAAGGCCCAACCGGCAGCAGTCCACCGCTCAGTCACGGGCAACCCGCGACATGAGTTGGAGTCATGACCAGCAGTGACAGTGGCAACAGCAGGCAGGGGTGTAGCAGCGGGGTGAACACCGGCATACCTTTCCCGGAGCAAGCGTGCGAGGGTTCGAAGTGCCCGCAGATATCGAGGCAACATCGCTCTGCACATCAAGCTTTTGCAGAGCGGCATACAAGTGTTGCAATGCACGCAATGCGTCCGACAGAGGCTTGGCTAGCAATGTCGAGACATGTGCGACAGCGACAGGCCTCCTAGCTGGTCTACGGCTGACTGGGAGCGAAGCAACACCAGCAGCACGCGTAGCCGCAGGAGGACTCACCCTTGTACCGGCCGCGACCAGCTGCCGCAGAAGTGAGGCGCTTTGGGGTCGAAGGACTGCCGAACTGGTCCAAGCCAATGTCGTCCAGAACATCTTCTCCAATGGCCTGCAAAGCTCCTGCGAATGCAAAACTCCTGCAATCACCTCGCCCGGTTCCGGTGCCGCACCAAGTGCGGGACCCGTCTCCGCAGTAGCTATAACAGCTGCAGCTGGAGGAAGGACGCCAGAGGCGCCATTGGTCTTATTCGCCGAAGCGACATTTTGGGTAGTTGAAGTCATATTGACTGGACCGCGAGCTTAAATGCTCGGGGTCGGAAACCAGCTGTAACGTGCGGGGACGCAACGTCAGATGACCTTTTGACACAAGCTCGAAGGCCGGTCCAGTCGAGGCGGTGACTTCCGACTAGGGTGTTGGGTTACAGCGGTGTGTTGCGAGAATGGCTAGAGCTTAGAACGGGGCTCCCTGGGATCGAACCAGTTGTACTCACGAACGCAATGTCGCTAGTCTTTAACCTGCCAAATCTCACACTACACGTGTAACCCGCGTCCCGCGACGGCTCGCATTCACGAGACAGCCCAGACGACGCGAAGCGGCAATCTCTTCCAGAGGTGCGCACTTTACAGTCATCTCCACCCTCATCACGGCCGTCAAGCGTGACTGGCATCGGGTGGGGTGGGACATCCGCGTGGGCCTCTGCGGCGCTGTGCCCTCCACCTGGTTCAAGGGCAAGGACCCGGAGCTGGACGCTGCCCACTTCGACTAGCTGTGGCCCGAGGCGTCGGGGGCCTGGTTTGCCAAGCAGCCTAGGAGGGAGCGGAGGGGAGGGCAGGAGGGGGCAGAGGGGAGGGTTGGTGCAGGAGGAGTGGAGGAGGAGAGGGCAGCAGGGAGGGCTAGGCAGGGGGAGGGCAGGGCGCAGGGAGGTGTGTAGAGCTAGGGTGGAGGGCGTTGGTGTGGGGGAGTGTCTTGACGTTGTCCTAGGTAGGGGGTTGCTTGGGTTGTGTGGACTTTTGCTTGGGGTGTGTGAACCTTTCCTTGGGGTGTGTGGACCGCTGTGTTTGGATGGGGTGCTTGGGGATCGTGTATGGGGAAACCTTGTTTGATGTAGTCTTCTCTTTTCTTCTTTTCTTTAGTCACTCTCACTCTCTTGTAATGCTCCTCCATTAAAAAAAAACAAACAAACCCAGGTGACACCCCTGCTCAACCTCCCACCCCTCCCCCTTTTCATCCTCCTCCTCAGCCCCCTGCCCAGCTCCCTTCCCAGCCACCTGATGACACCCTTGCTCTACCTCCTCCACCCCCCCTTGCTCAACCTCCCCCACCACACCCTGCTCAGCCCCCCACCCAGTCACCAGGTGACCCCCCTGCCCAACCTCCCATACCTCCCCCAGCCCATCCTCCTCCCCAACCTCGTGCCCAGCCCCCTGCTAAGCCTCCTGGAGACTCCCCGGCTCAACCTCCCCCGTCTCCCCCTGCTCTACCTCCCCCTCCACCCCCTGCCCATCCTCCTCCCCAGCCCCCGGCCCAGCCCCCTGCCCAACCTCATGGTGACTCCCCGGTTCTACCTCCACCGCCTCCCCCTACTCAACTTCCCCCACCTCCCAGCCCCGCTGACAGCCCGGCTCAAGTGGTCTTCCTTCAAGAGTGCCATAGGGCGGAGAGTGTGTGGCAGTGGGCAGAAGCCCACTCGGGGGCCAAGCCCGCCTGGCGGGGGCAGTGGTTTTACACCCCTGGCACCGGCAGCTCCCAAGGCTGTCTGGTGTTGGTCAAGCCCTCCACCATCCTCCAGGGGTGCACCCAGGTGCAGCAGCAGGCAGAGGGAGCCCAAGGGCGGGTGCTGCGGGTAGACGGGGAGCTCGCAGGCAGGCCGGTGTCCCTAGTGTGCGTGTACGCCCCGGCGCAGCAGGCAGAGCGGCCAGCGTTCTACGCAGAGTGCCTCCCCGCTTGCCTCCCGCCAGCCGCCGACCGCCGCCTCCTCCTCATGGGGGGCGACTTCAATTGCATCCTGGCCCCAGTGGACAGAGTGGGCATCCCGCAGGGCTCGCAGCATGGGGAGGCCTGGGTGGGCAGCCGGGGCCAGGGGGCGGAGCAACTGCGGCAGCTGGTGGGTGAGCGCGGTCTTGTGGACCCGTGGCGCCATCTGCACCCCTCCAAGAGAGACCTCACCCACTTCAGCGAGCGTTGGCAGACGGGTGCGCGCCTCGACCGGTGGTACATCTCGGAGGAGCTGGTGCAGTGGCAGATGGACAGCGCCATCCAGGGTGTGCTGCCAGTGCCCACCGACCACCGGCCCGTGTCTGTGGCAGTGTGCCCCCCCGACTTGCCTCTCACCGTCCCCGCTCCCTGGCAGCTGCACCCCGCCCACCTTGACAACCCCGACCTGCTGGACTGCCTCAAGGACTTCCTACAGGCGGAGGCCCTTTACCACAAGGCTGCGAGTCAGCTGGGGCTGCCTAGGGATGGGCACAGGGCCAGGTGTGCCCGCATCAAGCAGGGCCTGGCCATGCGTGCCCAGCACTTCCTGCGGGCCCAGCGCCGCGCGCAGCGTGACCTGCAGCAGCGCAGGGAGAAGGCGGCAGCAGTGGCCAGGGCTCACCTCGTGCGGCAGCTGGTGCGGGTGGAGCGAGAGGGGGAGGCTGAGGTGCAGGCGGCGCAGCACCTGGGAGAGGCCGCAGCCCTGGCGGGGGTGGGGGCGAGGGAGCAGGGGGCCCAGCAGTCCCTGCTGGCCAGCGCAGTCCTCGACCAGTACTACGGCGACCGCTCCTCCTTCTACTTCTACCATCGCGACCAGCCCGCGCACACCCCCACCCTCATCTCCTCTCTCCAGCTCCCCGGACAGCCAGGTCAGCCAGCAGACCTCACCACGCCGGCCGGGGTGAAGGCAGCGTGCAGGGCTTTCCAGCAGCACTACTCAGCTGCTGGGCCCACCGGAGTCTACGCAACCAAGCCGGTGGACACAGCTGCGCGCGCCGCGCTGCTGGGCAGCCTCACCTCCCACCTCACCCCCACTCAGGCCAGAGCTGCCGAGGGCCCCGATGGCAGCCCTATGCTGTCAGAGGAGGAGCTGGGCCGGGCTCTACAGGGCTGCGCGCACAGCAAGGCCCCGGGGCTAGATGGGCTGCCCATGGAGGTCTATGACCGGCTGTGGGTGGAGCTGGGGCGGCCGCTTCGGGCCATGTTGCGAGAGGCCCTGGCAGACACCGCTGACCCTGCCCCCCTGGCTGAGTTCCTGACCGGCATCATCACCCTCGTGCCCAAGGCTGGCAAGCCGAGGGACCAGGTGGCCGGCTACCGCCCCATCACGCTCCTCAACTGCGATGTGCGCCTGGTGGCCAGGACAGTGGAGGACCGGCTGCAGCTGCCTGTGGACCTGCTGGTGTCCCCCTCTCAGTCGGCCTTCATCCTGGGCAGGGACATCAGCGACAGCGTGTAGTTCCACCTAGGCCTGCTGGAGTACCTGCAGCAGCGGGGCAGCCCAGCCTGGCTGTTGTTGCTGGACCTGGCGGGGGCCTATGACAACGTGTCCTGGGGCTTGCTCCAGGACACAATGGAGGCCATGGGGTTCTGCCGGGAGGGGCATGTGCGCTGGGCTCAGCTGCTGCACCGGGGGGCCACGAGTCAGGTGTTGGTCAACGTCCACCTCACCGACAGCTTCCCCCTTGCGTCGGGGCTGCTGCAGGGTAGCGGGGCCTCCCCGCTTACTGGTGCATCGTGCTCCAGCCGGTGGTCAGCTACCTCAGCTCGCTCCAGCTGGCAGGCCGCATCAGCACCCCCACCATCACATCCAGCCCTCTGGCCATGCATAGGGCCGCCCTGACCCCCGCGCTCCCCTCCAAGGAGTATGCGGACGACCTCACCATCGTGGTGCTCGATCGGGTCAGAGACGGGAAGGTGGTAGTGGAGGCCCTAGGCCTGTTCCGCGCCGCTGGGGGCCCTGCGCTGAGTGTGAGCAAGAGCTCAGCCCTGCCGTGCGCCCAGCCTGAGCCCGGGCTGGGTAACCAGGGGGGCTCGGGCCCCGAGGGGGCGGGGAGGGGAGGAAGGGTGGGTGACGGGGGGGAAGGGGGCGGGCAGGGGCAGGTGGGCGATCAGGGGCTAGGGGGTGGGCTGGGGGAAGGTGGCGGGCTAGGACAGCAACAGGGCGGGCGGGAGCAAGGTGGGGAGCAGGAGCCGGAGGTGGTCATCCCAGCTGTCCGAGCGGGGGTGCCAGTGCGCCACCTGGGGGTCCCTCTTGGGGCGGCCTCCTACGCTGCCACCAGCGAGGCCGCCTTCGGTGGGGCGGCTGCGGCCATGATGGCAGCCTCCCTCCCTTGGCGGCCCCAAGGCCTCAACCTCCTAGGGCGGGTGCAGGTGGCACAGCAGTGCCTGGCCTCCAAGTCCATCTACCAAATGGCCTTCGTGCAACCCTCCGCTCCTCTGGCGCAAGCCATGGCCTTGGCTGTCAACCGCTTTGTGGCAGCCTCAGATCTGCCCCAGGAGCGCAGACCTAACAGCAGCCGCCTCTACCCTAGCAAGGCCATCTGCGTGATGCCCCGGGGGGAGGGAGGGGTGGGGCTTCCCGACCTGGGGGTCACCAGCACGGCCATGCTGGCGAAGATGCTGGCCCAGCTCTGGTCGCCCCGGGTTCGTCCCTGGCAGCCTCTGACCCACAGCCTGCTGGCAGACCCCTCCCACGGCCTCAGCACGTGGGTCATCACCGACCCCACCGCCCCCCCCTCGCGAGGCATCAGCCCGCGGCTGCAAGCTCACGTGGCGGCCCTGGCTGAGCTCAAGCTGTTCCGCGCGGTGCCCCCCGCTAGCCAGTCCTTCTTCTCGGTACTGGCAGAGCCGCTGTGGTACAACGCGCAAGTCCGCATGAACCCAGCAGCTAGGGAGGCAGCAGCTGAGCAGGGTTGGACCCACGTCCGCCACGTGAGGGAGGCCCTGCATAGCCCCCAGCTGGAGGGGGAGGCCCGCTGGGCTGCCGACCTGGTCAGGGCTTGCCTCGCCGAGCCCTGGCAGGGCATGGTGGACTGCCTGCAGCCTCCTCAGCCGGAGTGGGAGTGCCTCAGGGTTGGGCCAGGGGTGGGGTTTGTGATGCGGCGCACCCCCCTGCTCCAGCCCTCCCACTGGGTGGGCCCCAACGGCCGCCTCTACCCCCTAGACCCCACAGGGCAGGGGCCCCTCGGGGTTTTCTGGGCGGAGGGAGGGGCGGCCTGGGAGCCAGCTGCGGTGGCCCGGCTCAACAAGTCCAGCTACAGGCTGACTCCGGAGGAGCGAGCCACCCACCTCCGCCCTCTACCCGCCCAACATCACGTGGCACAGGAGCAAGCTCAAGGGCAGGAGCAAGGAGGAGCCAAGGCGGTTGGCAGGGGGGGGGGGCGGGCAAGGAGGCGGGGCGGGGGCAGGGGGCGAGGGCGTGGAGGAGGTGGAGGGCGTAGGGGCGCAGGGGGCGGGGCGGGAGGGCAGGCTGCCGACCCAGCTGACGAGGGGCCTGGCACCTGGCCTAAGGAGGAGTGGCTCTTGGGCCCCTGGGCTCACCTGCAGCTGGGCCCTCAGGTGTGGGGCATGGGCACCACCACCCTCCTGGACTTCTCGGTCAAGCATGCCAGGGTGCGCCTCCACCAGCTCCAGCGCGTCAGTGCCGACCCCCTCTATCCACCCAGTGGGGGCCTGTGGCCTGCGCTGTGGGGTGTGCGCCCCCCCCGGGAAGCGGGCGTACCGGAGGTGGCAGCGGTGGCTGATGGGGCCCTGAGGGAGCTGGAGCTCAAGTGGGAGGCCAGCGCGCAGCAGGTGGCAGACCAGGGGGCAGCGGGGGAGCGGGAGCAGCAGGGCAGGGATGTGGAGGAGCGGCTCCCCGAGGAGGTGCAGGGCAGCCAACCGCCTCGCTGGCTTGACACCTCCGCAAGGGCGCACCATCGTCCCTCGCCGCAGGACAGGGCGGCCGAGCAGGCTGAGCGGCAGCTGGAGGCCCAGCAGCGGCGTGGGGGCAGGCAGCCCGCCCCCCGGGCCGACACCGCGGACCAGCTGGCTGTGGGTGTTCAGGCGGGCCAGCCGTTTGCGAAGGTGTGGAAGGAGCTGCTAGACCCCACCCTCCGTCGGGAGCACGTCATCGTGGCCTGGCGGCTGCTTCACGCCAGCCTCATGGTCGGGGCCTTGTGGGGTCACATCCTCAAGGGGGCGGCTGCCCCGGGCTCGTCCGCCTGCCGCTTCTGCCAGCCGGGGCACCTGGAGACCCTCACCCACGCCTTCCTGACCTGCCCCGCCGTGGCCCCAGCCTGGGAGTGGGTGCTGGACGTGTACGGCCGCCTCACAGGCACCCGCCCCCCCTCAGGCGACGCCATGCTGCTCCTCAGTGGGCGCCCCACCCGCGGCGAGGCCCCCCCCTTCCAGCCCCCTGACAGCCTGTTGTGGCTGCGGCTGCGCGTTGCCTACCTGGGCGCAGTGTGGCGCCTCCGCAGCTCGGGAGCCGCTTCAGCCCTGCAGCCACAGCAGGTGGCGAGGCGGGTCGTGGAGGAGGTCATCTCCACCCTCATCACGGCCGTCAAGCGTGACTAGCATCGGGTGGGGTGGGACATCCGCGTGGGCCTCTGCGGCGCTGTGCCCTCCACCTGGTTCAAGGGCAAGGACCCGGAGCTGGACGCTGCCCACTTCGACCAGCTGTGGCCCGAGGCGTCGGGGGCCTGGTTTGCCAAGCAGCCTAGGAGGGAGCGGAGGGGAGGGCAGGAGGGGGCAGAGGGGAGGGTTGGTGCAGGAGGAGTGGAGGAGGAGAGGGCAGCAGGGAGGGCTAGGCAGGGGGAGGGCAGGGCGCAGGGAGGTGTGTAGAGCTAGGGTGGAGGGCGTTGGTGTGGGGGAGTGTCTTGACGTTGTCCTAGGTAGGGGGTTGCTTGGGTTGTGTGGACTTTTGCTTGGGGTGTGTGAACCTTTCCTTGGGGTGTGTGGACCGCTGTGTTTGGATGGGGTGCTTGGGGATCGTGTATGGGGAAACCTTGTTTGATGTAGTCTTCTCTTTTCTTCTTTTCTTTAGTCACTCTCACTCTCTTGTAATGCTCCTCCATTAAAAAAAAACAAACAAACCCAGGTGACACCCCTGCTCAACCTCCCACCCCTCCCCCTTTTCATCCTCCTCCTCAGCCCCCTGCCCAGCTCCCTTCCCAGCCACCTGATGACACCCTTGCTCTACCTCCTCCACCCCCCCTTGCTCAACCTCCCCCACCACACCCTGCTCAGCCCCCCACCCAGTCACCAGGTGACCCCCCTGCCCAACCTCCCATACCTCCCCCAGCCCATCCTCCTCCCCAACCTCGTGCCCAGCCCCCTGCTAAGCCTCCTGGAGACTCCCCGGCTCAACCTCCCCCGTCTCCCCCTGCTCTACCTCCCCCTCCACCCCCTGCCCATCCTCCTCCCCAGCCCCTGGCCCAGCCCCCGGCCCAGCCTCATGGTGACTCCCCGGTTCTACCTCCACCGCCTCCCCCTACTCAACTTCCCCCACCTCCCAGCCCCGCTGACAGCCCGGCTCAAGTGGTCTTCCTTCAAGAGTGCCATAGGGCGGAGAGTGTGTGGCAGTGGGCAAAAGCCCACTCGGGGGCCAAGCCCGCCTGGTGGGGGCAGTGGTTTTACACCCCTGGCACCGGCAGCTCCCAAGGCTGTCTGGTGTTGGTCAAGCCCTCCACCATCCTCCAGGGGTGCACCCAGGTGCAGCTGCAGGCAGAGGGAGCCCAGGGGCGGGTGCTGCGGGTAGACGGGGAGCTCGCAGGCAGGCCGGTGTCCCTAGTGTGCGTGTACGCCCCGGCGCAGCAGGCAGAGCGGCCAACGTTCTACGCAGAGTGCCTCCCCGCTTGCCTCCCGCCAGCCGCCGACCGCCGCCTCCTCCTCATGGGGGGCGACTTCAACTGCATCCTGGCCCCAGTGGACAGAGTGGGCATCCCGCAGGGCTCGCAGCATGGGGAGGCCTGGGCGGGCAGCCGGGGCCAGGGGGCGGAGCAGCTGCGGCAGCTGGTGGGTGAGCGCGGTCTTGTGGACCCGTGGCGCCATCTGCACCCCTCCAAGAGAGACCTCACCCACTTCAGCGAGCGTTGGCAGACGGGTGCGCGCCTCGACCGGTGGTACATCTCGGAGGAGCTGGTGCAGTGGCAGATGGACAGCGCCATCCAGGGTGTGCTGCCAGTGCCCACCGACCACCGGCCCGTGTCTGTGGCAGTGTGCCCCCCCGACCTGCCTCTCACCGTCCCCGCTCCCTGGCAGCTGCACCCCGCCCACCTTGACAACCCCGACCTGCTGGACTGCCTCAAGGACTTCCTACAGGCGGAGGCCCTTTACCACGAGGCTGTGAGTCAGCTGGGGCTGCCTAGGGATGGGCACAGGGCCACGTGGGCCCGCATCAAGCAGGGCCTGGCCATGCGTGCCCAGCACTTCCTGCGGGCCCAGCGCCGCGCGCAGCATGACCTGCAGCAGCGCAGGGAGAAGGCGGCAGCAGTGGCCAGGGCTCACCTCGTGCGGCAGCTGGTGCGGGTGGAGCGAGAGGGGGAGGCTGAGGTGCAGGCGGCGCAGCACCTGGAAGAGGCCGCAGCCCTGGCGGGGGTGGGGGCGAGGGAGCAGGGGGCCCAGCAGTCCCTGCTCGCCAGCGCGGTTCTCGACCAGTACTACGGCGACCGCTCCTCCTTCTACTTCTACCATCGCGACCAGCCCGCACACACCCCCACCCTCATCTCCTCTCTCCAGCTCCCCGGACAGCCAGGTCAGCCAGCAGACCTCACCACGCCGGCCGGGGTGAAGGCAGCGTGCAGGGCTTTCCAGCAGCACTACTCAGCTGCAGGGCCCACCGGAGTCTTCGCAGCCAAGCCGGTGGACACAGCTGCGCGCGCCGCGCTGCTGGGCAGCCTCACCTCCCACCTCACCCCCACCCAGGCCAGAGCTGCCGAGGGCCCCGATGGCAGCCCTATGCTGTCTGAGGAGGAGCTGGGCCGGGCTCTACAAGGCTGAGCGCACAGCAAGGCCCCGGGGCTAGATGGGCTGCCCATGGAGGTCTATGACCGGCTGTGGGTGGAGCTGGGGCGGCCGCTGCGGGCCATGTTGCGAGAGGCCCTGGCAGACACCGCTGACCCTGCCCCCCTGGCTGAGTTCCTGACCGGCATCATCACCCTCGTGCCCAAGGCTGGCAAGCCGAGGGACCAGGTTGCCGGCTACCGCCCCATCACGCTCCTCAACTGCGACGTGCGCCTGGTGGCCAGGGCAGTGGAGGACCGGCTGCAGCTGCCCTTGGACCTGCTGGTGTCCCCCTCTCAGTCCGCCTTCATCCTGGGCAGGGACATCAGCGACAGCGTGCAGTTCCACCTAGGCCTGCTGGAGTACCTGCAACAGCGGGGCAGCCCAGCCTGGCTGTTGTTGCTGGACCTGGCGGGGGCCTATGACAACGTGTCCTGGGGCTTGCTTCAGGACACAATGGAGGCCATGGGGTTCTGCCGGGAGGGGCATGTGCGCTGGGCTCAGCTGCTGCACCGGGGGGCCACGAGTCAGGTGTTGGTCAACGGCCACCTCACCGACAGCTTCCCCCTTGCGTCGGGGCTGCTGCAGGGTAGCGGGGCCTCCCCGCTTACTGGTGCATCGTGCTCCAGCCGCTGGTCAGCTACCTCAGCTCGCTCCAGCTGGCTGGCCGCATCAGCACCCCCACCATCACCTCCAGCCCTCTGGCCATGCATAGGGCCGCCCTGACCCCCGCGCTCCCCTCCAAGGAGTATGCGGACGACCTCACCATCGTGGTGCTCGATCGGGTCAGAGACGGGAAGGTGGTGGTGGAGGCCCTAGGCCTGTTCCGCGCCGCTGGGGGCCCTGCGCTGAGTGTGAGCAAGAGCTCAGCCCTGCCGTGCGCCCAGCCAGATCCCGGGCTGGGTAACCAGGGGGGCTCGGGCCCCGAGGGTGCGGGGAGGGGAGGCAGGGTGGGTGACGGGGGGGAAGGGGGCGGGCAGGGGCAGGTGGGCGAGCAGGGGCTAGGGGGTGGGCTGGGGGAAGGTGGCGGGCTAGGACAGCAACAGGGCGGGCGGGAGCAAGGTGGGGAGCAGGAGCCGGAGGTGGTCATCCCAGCTGTCCGAGCGGGGGTGCCAGTGCGCCACCTGGGGGTCCCTCTTGGGGCGGCCTCCTACGCTGCCACCAGCGAGGCCGCCTTCGGTGGGGCGGCTGCGGCCATGATGGCAGCCTCCCTCCCTTGGCGGCCCCAAGGCCTCAACCTCCTGGGGCGGGTGCAGGTGGCACAGCAGTGCCTGGCCTCCAAGTCCATCTACCAAATGGCCTTCGTGCAACCCTCCGCTCCTCTGGCGCAAGCCATGGCCTTGGCTGTCAACCGCTTTGTGGCAGCCTCAGATCTGCCCCAGGAGCGCAGCCCTAACAACAGCCGCCTCTACCCTAGCAAGGCCATCTGCGTGATGCCCCGGGGGGAGGGAGGGGTGGGGCTTCCCGACCTGGGGGTCACCAGCACGGCCATGCTGGCGAAGATGCTGGCCCAGCTCTGGTTGCCCCGGGTTCGTCCCTGGCAGCCTCTGACCCACAGCCTGCTGGCAGACCCCTCCCACGGCCTCAGCACGTGGGTCATCACCGACCCCACCGCCCCCCCCTCGCGAGGCATCAGCCCGCGGCTGTAAGCTCACGTGGCGGCCCTGGCTGAGCTCAAGCTGTTCCGCGCGGTGCCCCCCGCTAGTCAGTCCTTCTTCTCGGTGCTGGCAGAGCCGCTGTGGTACAACGCGCAAGTCCGCATGAACCCAGCAGCTAGGGAGGCAGCAGCTGAGCAGGGTTGGACCCACGTCCGCCACGTGAGGGAGGCCCTGCATAGCCCCCAGCTGGAGGGGGAGGCCCGCTGGGCTGCCGACCTGGTCAGGGCTTGCCTCCCCGAGCCCTGGCAGGGCATGGTGGACTGCCTGCAGCCTCCCCAGCCGGAGTGGGAGTGCCTCAGGGTTGGGCCAGGGGTGGGGTTTGTGATGCGGCGCACCCCCCTGCTCCAGCCCTCCCACTTGGTGGGCCCCAACGGCCGCCTCTACCCCCAAGACCCCACAGGGCAGGGGCCCCTCGGGGTTTTCTGGGCGGAGGGAGGGGCGGCCTGGGAGCCAGCTGCGGTGGCCCGGCTCAACAAGCCCAGCTACAGGCTGACTCCGGAGGAGCGAGCCACCCACCTCCGCCCTCTACCCGCCCAGCATCACGTGGCACAGGAGCAGGCTCAAGGGCAGGAGCAAGGAGGAGCCAAGGCGGTTGGCAGGGGGGGGGGGCGGGCAAGGAGGCGGGGCGGGGGCAGGGGGCGAGGGCGTGGAGGAGGTGGAGGGCGTAGGGGCGCAGGGGGCGGGGCGGGAGGGCAGGCTGCCGACCCAGCTGACGAGGGGCCTGGCACCTGGCCTAAGGAGGAGTGGCTCTTGGGCCCATGGGCTCACCTGCAGCTGGACCCTCAGGTGTGGGGCATGGGCACCACCACCCTCCTGGACTTCTCGGTCAAGCATGCCAGGGTGCGCCTCCACCAGCTCCAGCGCGTCAGTGCCGACCCCCTCTATCCACCCAGTGGGGGCCTGTGGCCTGCGCTGTGGGGTGTGCGCCGCCCCCGGGAAGCGGGCGTACCGGAGGTGGCCGCGGTGGCTGATGGGGCCCTGAGGGAGCTGGAGCTCAAGTGGGAGGCCAGCGTGCAGCAGGTGGCAGGCCAGGGGGCAGCGGGGGAGCGGGAGCAGCAGGGCAGGGATGTGGAGGAGCGGCTCCCCGAGGAGGTGCAGGGCAGCCAACCGCCTCGCTAGCTTGACACCTCCGCAAGGGCGCACCATCGTCCCTCGCCGCAGGACAGGGCGGCCCAGCAGGCTGAGCGGCAGCTGGAGGCCCAGCAGCGGCGTGGGGGCAGGCAGCCCGCCCCCCGGGCCGACACCGCGGACCAGCTGGCTGTGGGTGTTCAGGCGGGCCAGCCGTTTGCGAAGGTGTGGAAGGAGCTGCTAGACCCCACCCTCCGTCGGGAGCACGTCATCGTGGCCTGGCGGCTGCTTCACGCCAGCCTCATGGTCGGGGCCTTGTGGGGTCACATCCTCAAGGGGGCGGCTGCCCCGGGCTCGTCCGCCTACCGCTTCTGCCAGCCGGGGCACCTGGAGACCCTCACCCACGCCTTCCTGACCTGCCCCAACGTGGCCCCAGCCTGGGAGTGGGTGCTGGACGTGTACGGCCGCCTCACAGGCACCCGCCCCCCCTCAGGCGACGCCATGCTGCTCCTCAGTGGGCGCCCCACCCGCAGCGAGGCCCCCCCCTTCCAGCCCCCTGACAGCCTGCTGTGGCTGCGGCTGCGCGTTGCCTACCTGGGCGCAGTGTGGCGCCTCCGCAGCTCGGGAGCCGCTTCAGCCCTGCAGCCACAGCAGGTGGCGAGGCGGGTCGTGGAGGAGGTCATCTCCACCCTCATCACGGCCGTCAAGCGTGACTGGCATCGGGTGGGGTGGGACATCCGCGTGGGCCTCTGCGGCGCTGTGCCCTCCACCTGGTTCAAGGGCAAGGACCCGGAGCTGGACGCTGCCCACTTCGACCAGCTGTGGCCCGAGGCGTCGGGGGCCTGGTTTGCCAAGCAGCCTAGGAGGGAGCGGAGGGGAGGGCAGGAGGGGGCAGAGGGGAGGGTTGGTGCAGGAGGAGTGGAGGAGGAGAGGGCAGCAGGGAGGGCTAGGCAGGGGGAGGGCAGGGCGCAGGGAGGTGTGTAGAGCTAGGGTGGAGGGCGTTGGTGTGGGGGAGTGTCTTGACGTTGTCCTAGGTAGGGGGTTGCTTGGGTTGTGTGGACTTTTGCTTGGGGTGTGTGAACCTTTCCTTGGGGTGTGTGGACCGCTGTGTTTGGATGGGGTGCTTGGGGATCGTGTATGGGGAAACCTTGTTTGATGTAGTCTTCTCTTTTCTTCTTTTCTTTAGTCACTCTCACTCTCTTGTAATGCTCCTCCATTAAAAAAAAACAAACAAACCCAGGTGACACCCCTGCTCAACCTCCCACCCCTCCCCCTTTTCATCCTCCTCCTCAGCCCCCTGCCCAGCTCCCTTCCCAGCCACCTGATGACACCCTTGCTCTACCTCCTCCACCCCCCCTTGCTCAACCTCCCCCACCACACCCTGCTCAGCCCCCCACCCAGTCACCAGGTGACCCCCCTGCCCAACCTCCCATACCTCCCCCAGCCCATCCTCCTCCCCAGCCTCTTGCCCAGCCCCCTGCTAAGCCTCCTGGAGACTCCCCGGCTCAACCTCCCCCGTCTCCCCCTGCTCTACCTCCCCCTCCACCCCCTGCCCATCCTCCTCCCCAGCCCCCGGCCCAGCCCCCTGCCCAGCCTCATGGTGACTCCCCGATTCTACCTCCACCGCCTCCCCCTACTCAACTTCCCCCACCTCCCAGCCCCGCTGACAGCCCGGCTCAAGTGGTCTTCCTTCAAGAGTGCCATAGGGCGGAGAGTGTGTGGCAGTGGGCAGAAGCCCACTCGGGGGCCAAGCCCGCCTGGTGGGGGCAGTGGTTTTACACCCCTGGCACCGGCAGCTCCCAAGGCTGTCTGGTGTTGGTCAAGCCCTCCACCATCCTCCAGGGGTGCACCCAGGTGCAGCTGCAGGCAGAGGGAGCCCAGGGGCGGGTGCTGCGGGTAGACGGGGAGCTCGCAGGCAGGCCGGTGTCCCTAGTGTGCGTGTACGCCCCGGCGCAGCAGGCTGAGCGGCCAGCGTTCTACGCAGAGTGCCTCCCCGCTTGCCTCCCGCCAGCCGCCGACCGCCGCCTCCTCCTCATGGGGGGCGACTTCAACTGCATCCTGGCCCCAGTGGACAGAGTGGGCATCCCGCAGGGCTCGCAGCATGGGGAGGCCTGGGTGGGCAGCCGGGGCCAGGGGGCGGAGCAGCTGCGGCAGCTGGTGGGTGAGCGCGGTCTTGTGGACCCGTGGCGCCATCTGCACCCCTCCAAGAGAGACCTCACCCACTTCAGCGAGCGTTGGCAGACGGGTGCGCGCCTCGACCGGTGGTACATCTCGGAGGAGCTGGTGCAGTGGCAGGTGGACAGCGCCATCCAGGGTGTGCTGCCAGTGCCCACCGACCACCGGCCCGTGTCTGTGGCAGTGTGCCCCCCCGACCTGCCTCTCACCGTCCCCGCTCCCTGGCAGCTGCACCCCGCCCACCTTGACAACCCCGACCTGCTGGACTGCCTCAAGGACTTCCTACAGGCGGAGGCCCTTTACCACGAGGCTGCGAGTCAGCTGGGGCTGCCTAGGGATGGGCACAGGGCCAGGTGGGCCCGCATCAAGCAGGGCCTGGCCATGCGTGCCCAGCACTTCCTGCGGGCCCAGCGCCGCGCGCAGCGTGACCTGCAGCAGCGCAGGGAGAAGGCGGCAGCAGTGGCCAGGGCTCACCTCGTGCGGCAGCTGGTGCGGGTGGAGCGAGAGGGGGAGGCTGAGGTGCAGGCGGCGCAGCACCTGGGAGAGGCCGCAGCCCTGGCGGGGGTGGGGGCGAGGGAGCAGGGGGCCCAGCAGTCCCTGCTCGCCAGCGCGGTTCTCGACCAGTACTACGGCGACCGATCCTCCTTCTACTTCTACCATCGCGACCAGCCAGCGCACACCCCCACCCTCATCTCCTCTCTCCAGCTCCCCGGACAGCCAGGTCAGCCAGCAGACCTCACCACGCCGGCCGGGGTGAAGGCAGCGTGCAGGGCTTTCCAGCAGCACTACTCAGCTGCCGGGCCCACCGGAGTCTACGCAGCCAAGCCGGTGGACACAGCTGCGCGCGCCGCGCTGCTGGGCAGCCTCACCTCCCACCTCACCCCCACCCAGGCCAGAGCTGCCGAGGGCCCCGATGGCAGCCCTATGCTGTCAGAGGAGGAGCAAGGCCGGGCTCTACAGGGCTGCGCGCACAGCAAGGCCCCGGGGCTAGATGGGCTGCCCATGGAGGTCTATGACCGGCTGTGGGTGGAGCTGGGGCGGCCGCTGCGGGCCATGTTGCGAGAGGCCCTGGCAGACACCGCTGACCCTGCCCCCCTGGCTGAGTTCCTGACCGGCATCATCACCCTCGTGCCCAAGGCTGGCAAGCCGAGGGACCAGGTGGCCGGCTACCGCCCCATCACGCTCCTCAACTGCGATGTGCGCCTGGTGGCCAGGACAGTGGAGGACCGGCTGCAGCTGCCTGTGGACCTGCTGGTGTCCCCCTCTCAGTCGGCCTTCATACTGGGCAGGGACATCAGCGACAGCGTGCAGTTCCACCTAGGCCTGCTGGAGTACCTGCAGCAGCGGGGCAGCCCAGCCTGGCTGTTGTTGCTGGACCTGGCGGGGGCCTATGACAACGTGTCCTGGGGCTTGCTCCAGGACACAATGGAGGCCATGGGGTTCTGCCGGGAGGGGCATGTGCGCTGGGCTCAGCTGCTGCACCGGGGGGCCACGAGTCAGGTGTTGGTCAACGTCCACCTCACCGACAGCTTCCCCCTTGCGTCGGGGCTGCCGCAGGGTAGCGGGGCCTCCCCGCTTACTGGTGCATCGTGCTCCAGCCGCTGGTCAGCTACCTCAGCTCGCTCCAGTTGGCAGGCCGCATCAGCACCCCCACCATCACCTCCAGCCCTCTGGCCATGCATAGGGCCGCCCTGACCCCCGCGCTCCCCTCCAAGGAGTATGCGGACGACCTCACCATCGTGGTGCTCGATCGGGTCAGAGACGGGAAGGTGGTAGTGGAGGCCCTAGGCCTGTTCCGCGCCGCTGGGGGCCCTGCGCTGAGTGTGAGCAAGAGCTCAGCCCTGCCGTGCGCCCAGCCTGAGCCCGGGCTGGGTAACCAGGGGGGCTCGGGCCCCGAGGGGGCGGGGAGGGGAGGAAGGGTGGGTGACGGGGGGGAAGGGGGCGGGCAGGGGCAGGTGGGCGAGCAGGGGCTAGGGGGTGGGCTGGGGGAAGGTGGCGGGCTAGGACAGCAACAGGGCGGGCGGGAGCAAGGTGGGGAGCAGGAGCCGGAGGTGGTCATCCCAGCTGTCCGAGCGGGGGTGCCAGTGCGCCACCTGGGGGTCCCTCTTGGGGCGGCCTCCTACGCTGCCACCAGCGAGGCCGCCTTCGGTGGGGCGGCTGCGGCCATGATGGCAGCCTCCCTCCCTTGGCGGCCCCAAGGCCTCAACCTCCTGGGGCGGGTGCAGGTGGCACAGCAGTGCCTGGCCTCCAAGTCCATCTACCAAATGGCCTTCGTGCAACCCTCCGCTCCTCTAGCGCAAGCCATGGCCTTGGCTGTCAACCGCTTTGTGGCAGCCTCAGATCTGCCCCAGGAGCGCAGACCTAACAGCAGCCGCCTCTACCCTAGCAAGGCCATCTGCGTGATGCCCCGGGGGGAGGGAGGGGTGGGGCTTCCCGACCTGGGGGTCACCAGCACGGCCATGCTGGCGAAGATGCTGGCCCAGCTCTGGTCGCCCCGGGTTCGTCCCTGGCAGCCTCTGACCCACAGCCTGCTGGCAGACCCCTCCCACGGCCTCAGCACGTGGGTCATCACCGACCCCACCGCCCCCCCCTCGCGAGGCATCAGCCCGCGGCTGCAAGCTCACGTGGCGGCCCTGGCTGAGCTCAAGCTGTTCCGCGCGGTGCCCCCCGCTAGCCAGTCCTTCTTCTCGGTACTGGCAGAGCCGCTGTGGTACAACGCGCAAGGGTACTCAGCTGCAGGGCCCACCGGAGTCTACGCAGCCAAGCCGGTGGACACAGCTGCGCGCGCCGCGCTGCTGGGCAGCCTCACCTCCCACCTTACCCCCACCCAGGCCAGAGCTGCCGAGGGCCCCGATGGCAGCCCTATGCTGTCAGAGGAAGAGCTGGGCCGGGCTCTACAGGGCTGCGCGCACAGCAAGGCCCCGGGGCTAGATGGGCTGCCCATGGAGGTCTATGACCGGCTGTGGGTGGAGCTGGGGCGGCCGCTGCGGGCCATGTTGCGAGAGGCCCTGGCAGACACCGCTGACCCTGCCCCCCTGGCTGAGTTCCTGACCGGCATCATCACCCTCGTGCCCAAGGCTGGCAAGCCGAGGGACCAGGTTGCCGGCTACCGCCCCATCACGCTCCTCAACTGCGACGTGCGCCTGGTGGCCAGGACAGTGGAGGACCGGCTGCAGCTGCCCTTGGACCTGCTGGTGTCCCCCTCTCAGTCCGCCTTCATCCTGGGCAGGGACATCAGCGACAGCGTGCAGTTCCACCTAGGCCTGCTGGAGTACCTGCAACAGCGGGGCAGCCCAGCCTGGCTGTTGTTGCTGGACCTGGCGGGGGCCTATGACAACGTGTCCTGGGGCTTGCTCCAGGACACAATGGAGGCCATGGGGTTCTGCCGGGAGGGGCATGTGCGCTGGGCTCAGCTGCTGCACCGGGGGGCCACGAGTCAGGTGCTGGTCAACGGCCACCTCACCGACAGCTTCCCCCTTGCGTCGGGGCTGCTGCAGGGTAGCGGGGCCTCCCCGCTTACTGGTGCATCGTGCTCCAGCCGCTGGTCAGCTACCTCAGCTCGCTCCAGCTGGCAGGCCGCATCAGCACCCCCACCATCACCTCCAGCCCTCTGGCCATGCATAGGGCCGCCCTGACCCCCGCGCTCCCCTCCAAGGAGTATGCGGACGACCTCACCATCGTGGTGCTCGATCGGGTCAGAGACGGGAAGGTGGTAATGGAGGCCCTAGGCCTGTTCCGCGCCGCTGGGGGCCCTGCGCTGAGTGTGAGCAAGAGCTCAGCCCTGCCGTGCGCCCAGCCAGAGCCCGGGCTGGGTAACCAGGGGGGCTCGGGCCCCGAGGGGGCGGGGAGGGGAGGAAGGGTGGGTGACGGGGGGGAAGGGGGCGGGCAGGGGCAGGTGGGCGAGCAGGGGCTAGGGGGTGGGCTGGGGGAAGGTGGCGGGCTAGGACAGCAGCAGGGCGGGCGGGAGCAAGGTGGGGAGCAGGAGCCGGAGGTGGTCATCCCAGCTGTCCGAGCGGGGGTGCCAGTGCGCCACCTGGGGGTCCCTCTTGGGGCGGCCTCCTACGCTGCCACCAGCGAGGCCGCCTTCGGTGGGGCGGCTGCGGCCATGATGGCAGCCTCCCTCCCTTGGCGGCCCCAAGGCCTCAACCTCCTGGGGCGGGTGCAGGTGGCACAGCAGTGCCTGGCCTCCAAGTCCATCTACCAAATGGCCTTCGTGCAACCCTCCGCTCCTCTGGCGCAAGCCATGGCCTTGGCTGTCAACCGCTTTGTGGCAGCCTCAGATCTGCCCTAGGAGCGCAGCCCTAACAACAGCCGCCTCTACCCTAGCAAGGCCATCTGCGTGATGCCCCGGGGGGAGGGAGGGGTGGGGCTTCCCGACCTGGGGGTCACCAGCACGGCCATGCTGGCGAAGATGCTGGCCCAGCTCTGGTCGCCCCGGGTTCGTCCCTGGCAGCCTCTGACCCACAGCCTGCTGACAGACCCCTCCCACGGCCTCAGCACGTGGGTCATCACCGACCCCACCGCCCCCCCCTCGCGAGGCATCAGCCCGCGGCTGCAAGCTCACGTGGCGGCCCTGGCTGAGCTCAAGCTGTTCCGCGCGGTGCCCCCCGCTAGTCAGTCCTTCTTCTCGGTGCTGGCAGAGCCGCTGTGGTACAACGCGCAAGTCCGCATGAACCCAGCAGCTAGGGAGGCAGCAGCTGAGCAGGGTTGGACCCACGTCCGCCACGTGAGGGAGGCCCTGCATAGCCCCCAGCTGGAGGGGGATGCCCGCTGGGCTGCCGACCTGGTCAGGGCTTGCCTCCCCGAGCCCTGGCAGGGCATGGTGGACTGCCTGCAGCCTCCCCAGCCGGAGTGGGAGTGCCTCAGGGTTGGGCCAGGGGTGGGGTTTGTGATGCGGCGCACCCCCCTGCTCCAGCCCTCCCACTGGGTGGGCCCCAACGGCCGCCTCTACCCCCTAGACCCCACAGGGCAGGGGCCCCTCGGGGTTTTCTGGGCGGAGGGAGGGGCGGCCTGGGAGCCAGCTGCGGTGGCCCGGCTCAACAAGCCCAGCTACAGGCTGACTCCGGAGGATCGAGCCACCCACCTCCGCCCTCTACCCGCCCAGCATCACGTGGCACAGGAGCAGGCTCAAGGGCAGGAGCAAGGAGGAGCCAAGGCGGTTGGCAGGGGGGGGGGGGCGGGCAAGGAGGCGGGGCGGGGGCAGGGGGCGAGGGCGTGGAGGAGGTGGAGGGCGTAGGGGCGCAGGGGGCGGGGCGGGAGGGCAGGCTGCCGACCCAGCTGACGAGGGGCCTGGCACCTGGCCTAAGGAGGAGTGGCTCTTGGGCCCATGGGCTCACCTGCAGCTGGACCCTCAGGTGTGGGGCATGGGCACCACCACCCTCCTGGACTTCTCGGTCAAGCATGCCAGGGTGCGCCTCCACCAGCTCCAGCGCGTCAGTGCCGACCCCCTCCATCCACCCAGTGGGGGCCTGTGGCCTGCGCTGTGGGGTGTGCGCCCCCCCTGGGAAGCGGGCGTACCGGAGGTGGCAGCGGTGGCTGATGGGGCCCTGAGGGAGCTGGAGCTCAAGTGGGAGGCCAGCGTGCAGCAGGTGGCAGGCCAGGGGGCAGCGGGGGAGCGGGAGCAGCAGGGCAGGGATGTGGAGGAGCGGCTCCCCGAGGAGGTGCAGGGCAGCCAACCGCCTCGCTGGCTTGACACCTCCGCAAGGGCGCACCATCGTCCCTCGCCGCAGGACAGGGCGGCCCAGCAGGCTGAGCGGCAGCTGGAGGCCCAGCAGCGGCGTGGGGGCAGGCAGCCCGCCCCCCGGGCCGACACCGCGGACCAGCTGGCTGTGGGTTTCAGGCGGGCCAGCCGTTTGCGAAGGTGTGGAAGGAGCTGCTAGACCCCACCCTCCGTCGGGAGCACGTCATCGTGGCCTGGCGGCTGAAAGAAGAAAGAAGAAGAAGAAAGAAAACTACTCCGGTACAAACCGGCGTGCATTAAGGGAGGAGCTTCCGCCTGTGGCGCGGCCTGCTCCCACCTCCAAACGTTGGACACAGGCTGGACATGTCCCCACCAAGCTGCCCTAGCTGTAGCCACAGACCACAGCTAGCACCCAAGGCAAACAAGGAGGCATGAGAGGAGCAAAGACCAGTGCACTCGGCAGCTGGACCTATCTCTTCTCCTCGTTGACGAGAGCAGTTCCAGCCTTGTCCGCCTGATGTCGCACTAAAAGCTTAAGTTCAGGCTCCATAAGTCCAAACTTCAGCTGTCAGCCAACGTCCTGCGTTGAGGTAGCTCTGCTCCCTCCTTGACGACGCCAGCAACTCCACAACAGCTCGATGACCCGCAGCGGTCGTGTGCGGCACCCGGACCTCATTTGTATTCCGTTGGACAAAGCGGTGCCCGTTCAAGCCTGGGAAGGCTGTCCCGTTGCATCCCAATTTATATACCGCTGGGTGCGGTGGTGAGGTAGCTTAGCCAATCCGTGCGACCGAAGTCAGCCTGGCGGCTGCTTCACGCCAGCCTCATGGTCGGGGCCTTGTGGGGTCACATCCTCAAGGGGGCGGCTGCCCCGGGCTCGTCCGCCTGCCGCTTCTGCCAGCCGGGGCACCTGGAGACCCTCACCCACGCCTTCCTGACCTGCCCCGCCGTGGCCCCAGCCTGGGAGTGGGTGTTGGACGTGTACGGCCGCCTCACAGGCACCCGCCCCCCCTCAGGCGACGCCATGCTGCTCCTCAGTGGGCGCCCCACCCGCGGCGAGGCCCCCCCCTTCCAGCCCCCTGACAGCCTGCTGTGGCTGCGGCTGCGCGTTGCCTACCTGGGCGCAGTGTGGCGCCTCCGCAGCTCGGGAGCCGCTTCAGCCCTGCAGCCACAGCAGGTGGCGAGGCGGGTCGTGGAGGAGGTCATCTCCACCCTCATCACGGCCGTCAAGCGTGACTGGCATCGGGTGGGGTGGGACATCCGCGTGGGCCTCTGCGGCGCTGTGCCCTCCACCTGGTTCAAGGGCAAGGACCCGGAGCTGGACGCTGCCCACTTCGACCAGCTGTGGCCCGAGGCGTCGGGGGCCTGGTTTGCCAAGCAGCCTAGGAGGGAGCGGAGGGGAGGGCAGGAGGGGGCAGAGGGGAGGGTTGGTGCAGGAGGAGTGGAGGAGGAGAGGGCAGCAGGGAGGGCTAGGCAGGGGGAGGGCAGGGCGCAGGGAGGTGTGTAGAGCTAGGGTGGAGGGCGTTGGTGTGGGGGAGTGTCTTGACGTTGTCCTAGGTAGGGGGTTGCTTGGGTTGTGTGGACTTTTGCTTGGGGTGTGTGAACCTTTCCTTGGGGTGTGTGGACCGCTGTGTTTGGATGGGGTGCTTGGGGATCGTGTATGGGGAAACCTTGTTTGATGTAGTCTTCTCTTTTCTTCTTTTCTTTAGTCACTCTCACTCTCTTGTAATGCTCCTCCATTAAAAAAAAAACAAAGAAACCCAGGTGACACCCCTGCTCAACCTCCCACCCCTCCCCCTTTTCATCCTCCTCCTCAGCCCCCTGCCCAGCTCCCTTCCCAGCCACCTGATGACACCCTTGCTCTACCTCCTCCACCCCCCCTTGCTCAACCTCCCCCACCACACCCTGCTCAGCCCCCCACCCAGTCACCAGGTGACCCCCCTGCCCAACCTCCCATACCTCCCCCAGCCCATCCTCCTCCCCAACCTCTTGCCCAGCCCCCTGCTAAGCCTCCTGGAGACTCCCCGGCTCAACCTCCCCCGTCTCCCCCTGCTCTACCTCCCCCTCCACCCCCTGCCCATCCTCCTCCCCAGCCCCCGGCCCAGCCCCCTGCCCAGCCTCATGGTGACTCCCCGGTTCTACCTCCACCGCCTCCCCCTACTCAACTTCCCCCACCTCCCAG
The DNA here is from genome assembly GCA_030144725.1 of Haematococcus lacustris. Classification (NCBI taxonomy): domain Eukaryota; kingdom Viridiplantae; phylum Chlorophyta; class Chlorophyceae; order Chlamydomonadales; family Haematococcaceae; genus Haematococcus; species Haematococcus lacustris. Next base: position 2,409,403 of record JASKMD010000009.1, read on the forward strand.
CCCCGCTGACAGCCCGGCTCAAGTGGTCTTCCTTCAAGAGTGCCATAGGGCGGAGAGTGTGTGGCAGTGGGCAGAAGCCCACTCGGGGGCCAAGCCCGCCTGGTGGGGGCAGTGGTTTTACACCCCTGGCACCGGCAGCTCCCAAGGCTGTCTGGTGTTGGTCAAGCCCTCCACCATCCTCCAGGGGTGCACCCAGGTGCAGCTGCAGGCAGAGGGAGCCCAGGGGCGGGTGCTGCGGGTAGACGGGGAGCTCGCAGGCAGGCCGGTGTCCCTAGTGTGTGTTACGTGGGTATATAATGCACCGGATGTGCACCACTAACATCTCGCGAGCACCTATTCCAACGCAACATTGGTTTCCGACCGATACCCAATGTGTCGAGAGGACACGGGTTCGATCCTTAGAAATTGCGTGGTGTCTCTCCCACATCCGGTAGAAAGATTACTTGGATGGGGTTTCGCTCACTCGTGTGCACCGAAAACGCCCAAGGCAAGGCCTTGTAGAGCTAAGGGCCCGAGGACGGACCCCAATAGGCGGGGAAAAATATTACGTGGGTATATAATGCACCGGATGTGCACCACTAACATCTCGCGAGCACCTATTCCAACGCAACAGTGTGCGTGTACGCCCCGGCGCAGCAGGCTGAGCGGCCAGCGTTCTACGCAGAGTGCCTCCCCGCTTGCCTCCCGCCAGCCGCCGACCGCCGCCTCCTCCTCATGGGGGGCGACTTCAACTGCATCCTGGCCCCAGTGGACAGAGTGGGCATCCCGCAGGGCTCGCAGCATGGGGAGGCCTGGGTGGGCAACCGGGGCCAGGGGGCGGAGCAGCTGCGGCAGCTGGTGGGTGAGCGCGGTCTTGTGGACCCGTGGCGCCATCTGCACCCCTCCAAGAGAGACCTCACCCACTTCAGCGAGCGTTGGCAGACGGGTGCGCGCCTCGACCGGTGGTACATCTCGGAGGAGCTGGTGCAGTGGCAGATGGACAGCGCCATCCAGGGTGTGCTGCCAGTGCCCACCGACCACCGGCCCGTGTCTGTGGCAGTGTGCCCCCCCGACCTGCCTCTCACCGTCCCCGCTCCCTGGCAGCTGCACCCCGCCCACCTTGACAACCCCGACCTGCTGGACTGCCTCAAGGACTTCCTACAGGCGGAGGCCCTTTACCACGAGGCTGCGAGTCAGCTGGGGCTGCCTAGGGATGGGCACAGGGCCAGGTGGGCCCGCATCAAGCAGGGCCTGGCCATGCGTGCCCAGCACTTCCTGCGGGCCCAGCGCCGCGCGCAGCGTGACCTGCAGCAGCGCAGGGAGAAGGCGGCAGCAGTGGCCAGGGCTCACCTCGTGCGGCAGCTGGTGCGGGTGGAGCGAGAGGGGGAGGCTGAGGTGCAGGCGGCGCAGCACCTGGGAGAGGCCGCAGCCCTGGCGGGGGTGGGGGCGAGGGAGCAGGGGGCCCAGCAGTCCCTGCTCGCCAGCGCGGTTCTCGACCAGTACTACGGCGACCGCTCCTCCTTCTACTTCTACCATCGCGACCAGCCAGCGCACACCCCCACCCTCAACTCCTCTCTCCAGCTCCCCGGACAGCCAGGTCAGCCAGCAGACCTCACCACGCCGGCCGGGGTGAAGGCAGCGTGCAGGGCTTTCCAGCAGCACTACTCAGCTGCCGGGCCCACCGGAGTCTACGCAGCCAAGCCGGTGGACACAGCTGCGCGCGCCGCGCTGCTGGGCAGCCTCACCTCCCACCTCACCCCCACCCAGGCCAGAGCTGCCGAGGGCCCCGATGGCAGCCCTATGCTGTCAGAGGAGGAGCTGGGCCGGGCTCTACAGGGTTGCGCGCACAGCAAGGCCCCGGGGCTAGATGGGCTGCCCATGGAGGTCTATGACCGGCTGTGGGTGGAGCTGGGGCGGCCGCTGCGGGCCATGTTGCGAGAGGCCCTGGCAGACACCGCTGACCCTGCCCCCCTGGCTGAGTTCCTGACCGGCATCATCACCCTCGTGCCCAAGGCTGGCAAGCCGAGGGACCAGGTGGCCGGCTACCGCCCCATCACGCTCCTCAACTGCGACGTGCGCCTGGTGGCCAGGACAGTGGAGGACTGGCTGCAGCTGCTTGTGGACCTGCTGGTGTCCCCCTCTCAGTCGGCCTTCATCCTGGGCAGGGACATCAGCGACAGCGTGCAGTTCCACCTAGGCCTGCTGGAGTACCTGCATCAGCGGGGCAGCCCAGCTTGGCTGTTGTTGCTGGACCTGGCGGGGGCCTATGACAACGTGTCCTGGGGCTTGCTCCAGGACACAATGGAGGCCATGGGGTTCTGCCGGGAGGGGCATGTGCGCTGGGCTCAGCTGCTGCACCGGGGGGCCACGAGTCAGGTGTTGGTCAACGGCCACCTCACCGACAGCTTCCCCCTTGCGTCGGGGCTGCTGCAGGGTAGCGGGGCCTCCCCGCTTACTGGTGCATCGTGCTCCAGCCGCTGGTCAGCTACCTCAGCTCGCTCCAGCTGGCAGGCCGCATCAGCACCCCCACCATCACCTCCAGCCCTCTGGCCATGCATAGGGCCGCCCTGACCCCCGCTGTAACAGTAGTGTTTGTGGGGTCAGGATGCATGGTCGGCTGAGAGATAAATGTCGGCTGCAGCCGCCAGGCATGCTGAGTTATGCGGCTGTTGCTGCCGCTGCGACTGTCTACATACTGTTCAACAGCCTCCGACTCGCGCTGTGGTAGTGCAAAGTACTTACATCGTGAAGACGTCGTAAAGAACTAAATCATTAGGAGAAGAGAAGTCATCCAGAAGCGGTATCCTCCAAGCACCAAGCATTAAGCCCTGGCTAATCCTCTGAGAAGCCCCGAACATTGCAGGATCTCATCATAAGTAAAAAACAAGTCACACCTAATGGGATACTGCATGGAGAAAAGAAACACTAACATACCATTCATCCTAGCTGAGTGTCTGGACTGTTGCACTCTCCCCCACTCCGAAAAGCTACGTCCCGGAGCTTGCAGTTTTGATATCAGTCAGAATCTTGCGACAACAGGCAAAACAGGCATGCACGGACAGGCAGGCAGAAACATGCTTCATGCTTCATGCAACAGACAAGCAAATGCATGAGCTCCATGTGAACCATGCTAGAACTATGAAATCAGAGTCTTGAGCTGACCGGTGTCTCGTTCTCCTCCTCCTCCTCCAAAGCTGACCAAAGAAACCATCGTGACAGAAACTGAGAAACAGAAGATGTGGTAGCTATGTTCAGCGCAGGTTGCAATGGGTGATGGGTCCATGCCGGCTGCATAATGCTAGAACAGAGTTGGTGGGATGTAGACAGACATGTGCCTTGTCCCTAACCAGAGTGGATGGTTGCGGGGTCATGTGCTTGGTTGCAGTCATGCCCATGTGATGCAGGTCGGTGCGCATGGGAGTTATATGGCTCCCCCGGCTCTGCTGTGGTAACTGGCATGTTAGCCAGCCAGTGCAGCCGTGAGGAAACGCTGGTACTGTGCACTTTGAGGTCACTTGAGGTGCAAGGCTGCGAAGCTCAAGAGCCTAGGCGTATGTGCCCGATCGATTAAATGCAGAGGTGTGTGTGCCTGACTGCATAGTGTGTGGCCCATGCATGAGTGAACATGAGAGAAGCAGTATGGCAACTGCAACCCTAGGCAAATGCATGATCGCTTTGCCCCGTGCCGTTGTGCGCTACCTCAGGGGACACCTGGGCTGCTCGATTGTGCGCTACCTCAGGGGACACCTGGGCTGCTCGATTGTGTGCTACCTCAGGGGACACCTGGGCTGCTCGATTGTGCGCTAGCTGTGCAACTAACGACTTGATTGTAATGGTAGGCTGCTGGCTAGGGTGCCTTGATGCCATGTTGTGCTACCTCAGGCAAAACCTGGGCTGTGAGGGTGTGCGCATGTCATGCAACTATGCGGCTTGATTGTGATGGCAGGTTGCTGGATGAGCTGCCATGGTGTATGGTGGTGCCCTACTCTCTGCAAGGAAAGCATGTGTGTAGCTGAAGACGCTGTGAGCTTGTGTGGCTGAAGCTAGCAGGATGCATGAAGCTAGAGATGTGTTGTGTGCGTCGCTGTGGCCGATGCCAACAGGGTGTGTAATGGGACTGCGACTCTGCTGTGAGGTCTCGCCTAATGCGGGATGTGCAACGATGCGAGTCTTGTCGCAGGTGCTAAAGGTGCCGTGCGATGCATAGAAGGGTCTCCTCATAGAAGGGTAGGTGAGCTCTCCGCTGTGGTGCTCCACTTGTGCTGTGGGTTGGGCTGCAAGTGTGTCGACCGAGTCTAACAAGAGCGATGTCGACAGAAGAACTGTGCGCTAGAGAAGCAGCTATGTGTGGCGTGATTGGTGCTGGGCTGAGCTGAGAGTGCATGCCGTCAAGATATGACTACTGGGCTGGCCCCCATGCCACTGTGCCCTGCTTGTCGTGTCTATCAGCTTGAGACTATGCCTGGTAGGCCGGGTGCTTTGCCAACTGCATGTTATGACTCTCTGCAGGCTGGTGCACTGCAAGGTACTGATCTCTGCTTGTGCAGGCTGATGTTGGTTGTGATTACCAGCTGGGTGTGCTTGGGTAGGCAGGTACGCTTGTTGGCGGTGCAATGCATCTCTGCTTAGGGCAGGAGTGCACCTGTGTTTGTTCCATGCTTATGGGCTGGGAGTTGTGTTCTCTGCTTGGACAAGTTGATTGTGTTAATATAACTCTGGTAGACCTGACTGATTGGGTCTCAGCAAGGTGCTGGATGTATGGGTGATAGTGATGATGCTCTGCGTGGGGCAGGCTATGTTGAGACTCTGCTAGGAGCAGGTTGTGTAAATTGGCTGCATTTTTACAGGTTTGCAACACGACTCTTGCAAGCTGGTGCTCTGCAAGGCTATGCTCTCTGCCTAGTGCAGGCTGTGGTGTAACTCTGCTTAGACCTGCAGTTTGGCTGCAGATTCACAGGTTTGGTGGTAACTAGTTCGTTAAGCTCCCGTTAGCTGGGGTGGTGGCGGGGATGATGGTGGCAAGCAACGCACGTGTAAATGTGCAAGACAAGCTCAGCAATCCTCCGCGTCAGCGGGACAAAGCAAGGCTCCGCGAAAGCGGGACTAGCTAAGCTCTCCGTGTAAACGGGTAAATTAAGCCTGCGAAACAGTAGGCAGGAGGCTGCAGTAGGCAGGAGACTCTGCTGCAGTAGGCCGCTGGAGCTCCGACTCCGTTGGCACCTCCGAATCAGTTGGCTCGGGTGTCATGTTCGACAGCCTCCATACGATCGAACAATTGCGGAAACCAAGTGTAACAGTAGTGTTTGTGGGGTCAGGATGCATGGTCGGCTGAGAGATAAATGTCGGCTGCAGCCGCCAGGCATGCTGAGTTATGCGGCTGTTGCTGCCGCTGCGACTGTCTACATACTGTTCGACAGCCTCCGACTCGCGCTGTGGTGGTGCAAAGTACTTACATCGTGAAGACGTCGTAAAGAACTAAATCATTAGGAGAAGAGAAGTCATCCAGAAGCGGTATCCTCCAAGCACCAAGCATTAAGCCCTGGCTAATCCTCTGAGAAGCCCCGAACACTGCAGGATCTCATCATAAGTAAAAAACAAGTCACACCTAATGGGATACTGCATGGAGAAAAGAACACTAACATACCATTCATCCTAGCTGAGTGTCTGGACTGTTGCACCCGCGCTCCCCTCCAAGGAGTATGCGGACGACCTCACCATCGTGGTGCTCGATCGGGTCAGAGACGGGAAGGTGGTAGTGGAGGCCCTAGGCCTGTTCCGCGCCGCTGGGGGCCCTGCGCTGAGTGTGAGCAAGAGCTCAGCCCTGCCGTGCGCCCAGCCAGAGCCCGGGCTGGGTAACCAGGGGGGCTCGGGCCCCGAGGGGGCGGGGAGGGGAGGAAGGGTGGGTGACGGGGGGGAAGGGGGCGGGCAGGGGCAGGTGGGCGAGCAGGGGCTAGGGGGTGGGCTGGGGGAAGGTGGCGGGCTAGGACAGCAACAGGGCGGGCGGGAGCAAGGTGGGGAGCAGGAGCCGGAGGTGGTCATCCCAGCTGTCCGAGCGGGGGTGCCAGTGCGCCACCTGGGGGTCCCTCTTGGGGCGGCCTCCTACGCTGCCACAAGCGAGGCCGCCTTCGGTGGGGCGGCTGCGGCCATGATGGCAGCCTCCCTCCCTTGGCGGCCCCAAGGCCTCAACCTCCTGGGGCGGGTGCAGGTGGCACAGCAGTGCCTGGCCTCCAAGTCCATCTACCAAATGGCCTTCGTGCAACCCTCCGCTCCTCTGGCGCAAGCCATGGCCTTGGCTGTCAACCGCTTTGTGGCAGCCTCAGATCTGCCCCAGGAGCGCAGCCCTAACAACAGCCGCCTCTACCCTAGCAAGGCCATCTGCGTGATGCCCCGGGGGGAGGGAGGGGTGGGGCTTCCCGACCTGGGGGTCACCAGCACGGCCATGCTGGCGAAGATGCTGGCCCAGCTCTGGTCGCCCCGGGTTCGTCCCTGGCAGCCTCTGACCCACAGCCTGCTGGCAGACCCCTCCCACGGCCTCAGCACGTGGGTCATCACCGACCCCACCGCCCCCCCCTCGCGAGGCATCAGCCCGCGGCTGCAAGCTCACGTGGCGGCCCTGGCTGAGCTCAAGCTGTTCCGCGCGGTGCCCCCCGCTAGCCAGTCCTTCTTCTCGGTACTGGCAGAGCCGCTGTGGTACAACGCGCAAGGGTACTCAGCTGCAGGGCCCACCGGAGTCTACGCAGCCAAGCCGGTGGACACAGCTGCGCGCGCCGCGCTGCTGGGCAGCCTCACCTCCCACCTCACCCCCACCCAGGCCAGAGCTGCCGAGGGCCCCGATGGCAGCCCTATGCTGTCAGAGGAAGAGCTGGGCCGGGCTCTACAGGGCTGCGCGCACAGCAAGGCCCCGGGGCTAGATGGGCTGCCCATGGAGGTCTATGACCGGCTGTGGGTGGAGCTGGGGCGGCCGCTGCGGGCCATGTTGCGAGAGGCCCTGGCAGACACCGCTGACCCTGCCCCCCTGGCTGAGTTCCTGACCGGCATCATCACCCTCGTGCCCAAGGCTGGCAAGCCGAGGGACCAGGTGGCCGGCTACCGCCCCATCACGCTCCTCAACTGCGACGTGCGCCTGGTGGCCAGGGCAGTGGAGGACCGGCTGCAGCTGCCCTTGGACCTGCTAGTGTCCCCCTCTCAGTCCGCCTTCATCCTGGGCAGGGACATCAGCGACAGCGTGCCGTTCCACCTAGGCCTGCTGGAGTACCTGCAGCAGCGGGGCAGCCCAGCCTGGCTGTTGTTGCTGGACCTGGCGGGGGCCTATGACAACGTGTCCTGGGGCTTGCTCCAGGACACGATGGAGGCCATGGGGTTCTGCCGGGAGGGGCATGTGCGCTGGGCTCAGCTGCTGCACCGGGGGGCCACGAGCCAGGTGTTGGTCAACGGCCACCTCACCGACAGCTTCCCCCTTGCGTCGGGGCTGCTGCAGGGAAGCGGGGCCTCCCCACTCTACTGGTGCATCGTGCTTCAGCCGCTGGTCAGCTACCTCAGCTCGCTCCAGCTGGCAGGCCTCATCAGCATCCCCACCATCCCCTCCAGCCCTCTGGCCATGCACAGGGCCGCCCTGACCCCCGCGCTCCCCTCCAAGGAGTATGCGGACGACCTCACCATCGTGGTGCTCGATCGGGTCAGAGACGGGAAGGTGGTTGTGGAGGCCCTGGGCCTGTTCAGCGCCGCTGGGGGCCCTGCGCTGAGTGTGAGCAAGAGCTCAGCCCTGCCGTGCGCCCAGCCAGAGCCCGGGCTGGGTAACCAGGGGGGCTCGGGCCCCGAGGGTGCGGGGAGGGGAGGCAGGGTGGGTGACGGGGGGGAAGGGGGCGGGCAGGGGCAGGTGGGCGAGCAGGGGCTAGGGGGTGGGCTGGGGGAAGGTGGCGGGCTAGGACAGCAGCAGGGCGGGCGGGAGCAAGGTGGGGAGCAGGAGCCGGAGGTGGTCATCCCAGCTGTCCGAGCGGGGGTGCCAGTGCGCCACCTGGGGGTCCCTCTTGGGGCGGCCTCCTACGCTGTCACCAGCGAGGCCGCCTTCGGTGGGGCGGCTGCGGCCATGATGGCAGCCTCCCTCCCTTGGCGGCCCCAAGGCCTCAACCTCCTGGGGCGGGTGCAGGTGGCACAGCAGTGCCTGGCCTCCAAGTCCATCTACCAAATGGCCTTCGTGCAACCCTCCGCTCCTCTGGCGCAAGCCATGGCCTTGGCTGTCAACCGCTTTGTGGCAGCCTCAGATCTGCCCCAGGAGCGCAGCCCTAACAACAGCCGCCTCTACCCTAGCAAGGCCATCTGCGTGATGCCCCGGGGGGAGGGAGGGGTGGGGCTTCCCGACCTGGGGGTCACCAGCACGGCCATGCTGGCGAAGATGCTAGCCCAGCTCTGGTCGCCCCGGGTTCGTCCCTGGCAGCCTCTGACCCACAGCCTGCTGGCAGACCCCTCCCACGGCCTCAGCACGTGGGTCATCACCGACCCCACCGCCCCCCCCTCGCGAGGCATCAGCCCGCGGCTGCAAGCTCACGTGGCGGCCCTGGCTGAGCTCAAGCTGTTCCGCGCGGTGCCCCCCGCTAGCCAGTCCTTCTTCTCGGTACTGGCAGAGCCGCTGTGGTACAACGCGCAAGTCCGCATGAACCCAGCAGCTAGGGAGGCAGCAGCTGAGCAGGGTTGGACCCACGTCCGCCACGTGAGGGAGGCCCTGCATAGCCCCCAGCTGGAGGGGGAGGCCCGCTGGGCTGCCGACCTGGTCAGGGCTTGCCTCCCCGAGCCCTGGCAGGGCATGGTGGACCGCCTGCAGCCTCCTCAGCCGGAGTAAGAGTGCCTGAGGGTTGGGCCAGGGGTGGGGTTTGTGATGCGGCGCACCCCCCTGCTCCAGCCCTCCCACTGGGTGGGCCCCAACGGCCGCCTCTACTCCCTAGACACCACAGGGCAGGGGCCCCTAGGGGCTTTCTGGGCGGAGGGAGGGGCGGCATGGGAGCCAGCTGCTGTGGCCCGTCTCAATAAGCCCAGCTACAGGCTGACTCCGGAGGAGCGAGCCACCCACCTTCGCCCTCTACCCGCCCAGCATCACGTGGCGCAAGAGCAGGCTCAAGGGCAGGAGCAAGGAGGAGCCGGGGCGGTTGGCAGGGGAGGGGGGCGGGCAAGGGGGCGGGGCGGGGGCAGGGGGCGAGGGCGTGGAGGAGGTGGAGGGCGTAGGGGAGCAGGGGGCGGGGCGGGAGGGCAGGCTGCCGACCCAGCTGACGAGGGGCCTGGCGCCTGGCCTAAGGAGGAGTGGCTCTTGGGCCCCTGGGCTCACCTGCAGCTGGACGCTCAGGTGTGGGGCATGGGCACCACCACCCTCCTGGACTTCTCGGTCACGCATGCCAGGGTGCGCCTCCACCAGCTCCTGCGCGTCAGTGCCGACCCCCTCTACCCACCAGGTGGGGGCCTGTGGCCAGCGCTGTGGGGTGTGCGCCCCCCCCGGGCAGCGGGTGAACCGGAGTTGGCAGCGGTGGCTGATGGGGCCCTGAGGGAGCTGGAGCTCAAGTGGGAGGCCAGCGTGCAGCAGGTGGCAGGCCAGGGGGCAGCGGGGGAGCGGGAGCAGCAGGGCAGGGATGTGGAGGAGCGGCTCCCCGAGGAGGTGCAGGGCAGCCAACCGCCTCGCTGGCTTGACACCTCCGCCAGGGCGCACCAGCGACCCTCGCCGCAGATGAGGGCGGCCCAGCAGGCTGAGCGGCAGCTGGAGGCCCAGCAGCGGCGTGGCGGCAGGCAGCCAGTTGCTCAGCCCGCCCCCCGGGCCGACACCGCGGACCAGCTGGCTGTGGGTGTTCAGGCGGGCCAGCCGTGTGCGAAGGTGTGGAAGGAGCTGCTAGACCCCACCCTCCGTCGGGAGCACGTCATCGTGGCCTGGCGGGTGCTTCACGCCAGCCTCATGGTGGGGGCCTTGTGGGGCCACATCCTCAAGGGTACGGCTGCCCCGGGCTCTTCCGCCTGCCGCTTCTGCCAGCCGGGGCACTTGGAGACCCTCACCCACGCCTTCCTGACCTGCCCCGCCGTGGTCCCAGCCTGGGAGTGGGTGCTGGACGTGTACGGCCGCCTCACAGGCACCCGCCCCCCCTCAGGCGACGTCATGCTGCTCCTCAGTGGGCGCCCCACCCGCGGCGAGGCCCCCCCCTTTCAGCCCCCTGACAGCCTGCTGTGGCTGCGGCTGCGCGTTGCCTACATGGGCGCAGTGTGGCGCCTCCGCAGCTCAGGAGCCGCTACAGCCCTGCAGCCACAACAGGTGGCAAGGCGGGTCGTGGAGGAGGTCATCTCCACCCTCACCACGGCCGTCAAGCGTGACTGGCATCGGGTGGGGAGGGACATCCGCGTGGACCTCTGCGGCGCTGTGCCCTCCACCTGGTTCAAGGGAAAGGACCCGGAGCTGGACGCTGCCCATTTCGACCAGCTGTGGCCCGAGGCGTCGGGGGCCTGGTTTGCCAAGCAGCCTAGGAGGGAGTGGAGGGGAGGGCAGGAGGGGGCAGAGGGGAGGGTTGGTGCAGGAGGAGTGGAGGAGGAGAGGGCAGCAGGGAGGCCTAGGCATGGGGAGGGCAGGGCGCAGGGGGGGGGAGAGCTAGTGGTTCGCCTCTCCTTGCAGTGGCCCGTCCCCTTCCCCGTCGAGCCAGCCTGAGCTTCAGGGTTGCTGGTGGGGGCTTAGGGCGTTCGGTGGGTGGGGTGGGCTAGGCTTCGGGGGGCTGCCTGGGTGTCAAGGGACCGGGGGCTTAGATGGTCTTGGTTTGAGCGTTGGGGGTAGGGTTCTTGGTTTCAGGTCGAGGGGCGGAACTTAGGCTCGGGTGAGTAGTTTTGTGGGGAGGGTATGGGGTGGGTCTGGGGAGGTGAGCTAGGGTGGAGGGGGTTGGTGTGGGGGAGTGTCTTGACGTTGTCCTAGGGAGGGGGTTGCTTGGGTTGTGTGGACCTTTGCATGTGGGGTGTGGACCTTTGCTTGGGGTGTGTGGACCGCTGTGTTTGGGTGGGGTGCTTGGGGATCGTGTATGGGGGAACCTTGTTTTGTAGTAGTCTTCTCTTATCATCTTTTCTTTAGTGTCACTCTCTCTCTTGTAATGCTATTCCATCAAAAAAAAAAGGAGCTGCGGCAGCTGGTGGGTGAGCGCGGTCTTGTGGACCCGTGGCGCCATCTGCACCCCTCCAAGAGAGACCTCACCCACTTCAGCGAGCGTTGGCAGACGGGTGCGCGCCTCGACCGGTGGTACGTCTCGGAGGAGCTGGTGCAGTGGCAGATGGACAGCGCCATCCAGGGTGTGCTGCCAGTGCCCACCGACCACCGGCCCGTGTCTGTGGCAGTGTGCCCCCCCGACCTGCCTCTCACCGTCCCCGCTCCCTGGCAGCTGCACCCCGCCCACCTTGACAACCCCGACCTGCTGGACTGCCTCAAGGACTTCCTACAGGCGGAGGCCCTTTACCACGAGGCTGCGAGTCAGCTGGGGCTGCCTAGGGATGGGCACAGGGCCAGGTGGGCCCGCATCAAGCAGGGCCTGGCCATGCGTGCCCAGCACTTCCTGCGGGCCCAGCGCCGCGCGCAGCGTGACCTGCAGCAGCGCAGGGAGAAGGCGGCAGCAGTGGCCAGGGCTCACCTCGTGCGGCAGCTGGTGCGGGTGGAGCGAGAGGGGGAGGCTGAGGTGCAGGCGGCGCAGCACCTGGGAGAGGCCGCAGCCCTGGCGGGGGTGGGGGCGAGGGAGCAGGGGGCCCAGCAGTCCCTGCTCGCCAGCGCGGTTCTCGACCAGTACTACGGCGACCGATCCTCCTTCTACTTCTACCATCGCGACCAGCCTGCGCACACCCCCACCCTCATCTCCTCTCTCCAGCTCCCCGGACAGCCAGGTCATCCAGCAGACCTCACCACGCCGGCCGGGGTGAAGGCAGCGTGCAGGGCTTTCCAGCAGCACTACTCAGCTTCAGGGCCCACCGGAGTCTACGCAGCCAAGCCGGTGGACACAGCTGCGCGCGCCGCGCTGCTGGGCAGCCTCACCTCCCACCTCACCCCCACCCAGGCCAGGGCTGCCGAGGGTCCCGATGGCAGCCCTATGCTGTCAGAGGAGGAGCTGGGCCGGGCTCTGCAGGGCTGCGCGCACAGCAAGGCCCCGGGGCTAGATGGGCTGCCCATGGAGGTCTATGACCGGCTGTGGGTGGAGCTGGGGCGGCCGCTGCGGGCCATGTTGCGAGAGGCCCTGGCAGACACCGCTGACCCTGCCCCCCTGGCTGAGTTCCTGACCGGCATCATCACCCTCGTGCCCAAGGCTGGCAAGCCGAGGGACCAGGTGGCCGGCTACCGCCCCATCACGCTCCTCAACTGCGACGTGCGCCTGGTGGCCAGGGCAGTGGAGGACCGGCTGCAGCTGCCCTTGGACCTGCTGGTGTCCCCCTCTCAGTCGGCCTAAATCCTGGGCAGGGACATCAGCGACAGCGTGCAGTTCCACCTAGGCCTGCTGGAGTACCTGCAGCAGCGGGGCAGCCCAGCCTGGCTGTTGTTGCTGGACCTGGCGGGTGCCTATGACAACGTGTCCTGGGGCTTGCTCCAGGACACAATGGAGGCCATGGGGTTCTGCCGGGAGGGGCATGTGCGCTGGGCTCAGCTGCTGCACCGGGGGGCCACGAGTCAGGTGCTGGTCAATGTTACGTGGCAATGCGCCTGGCTGATATGCCATTAAAGGACAACCATATAATGCCCCCATGCGCCAGTGTAACTCTCAAAGTGCGGTGACCGGTGTCAAGGCCGGGTTCGACTCCCGGGAGCTTAGACATCGCCCAAAGCTCTTTAGCCGCACTAAGAGGATTACGCTGGCCGTGCCAAGGCACGTTACATTGGGTTTCGACCACGCTGAGTGCGCACTCGAGTGCGTCTGTTCGAAGGAGTTGTAGTCGAGACCGCTTGTAGAGAGCAACCGCGCTTGTTCTCACTATTTGCTTGGAAAGGTTGGCAGGAGACCTGCCGGGGAAAAGTTGAATTTCCGTGGAACGAAGACCAAGAGTTTGTCTTGCAACAGTATCGCGAGCAGCTCCGAGGGTGGTACGAGTCGACTTTCAAAATGGGTATGTGATCTAGCGCTGCCAGATTAGTACACCGCTGTTGCCTAGCATGGATCACCTGTTGTTTTCACCTAGTGAGGCACAACAGATTAGCGCAGCCTTAGACTGTTTGACTCGTGAGCAACAAAGCCAGCTATTGATCTGCAATACAAAGCAAGAGTTTCGCAACATGCTCTGTTTCCTGCTGGGTGCCCGTTTGCTTCCAGATCCAGAACAGACTGCTATGCGTACCTAGACCGATCAATCGGCTGCAAGCCAGCAGCATCCTCAACAATTGCAGCAGCAATTCGCACAGCTGAGAACGACCTTTCTGGCTGCTCCAAACAGGCCAGTAGCCGAGGCTGTTTCCAATAATGCCGCTACAAGCGAGCAAGGGCTAGGTGCTGGGTTTTCGTTTGGTTCTGGGATCCCAGCGGCCATGAGCCCTGTCAATGTTTCTGTGGCACTGCCAACGGCCCATGCGCCTGCTTCTCAACAATTGGTGTCGCGATTAGCACAGGCTGTCCCGAATGTTGGGGCACTAGGCGTGTCTCAATCGCAGCAAAATGTTGAGCCGAATAGTGCAGGCCAGCCAGCCAGTGAGGCAAATGTGGGCGAGTTGGCTGAGCGCATTGCAGCAGCAGCAGCAGCAGCGGTGGCAGCAGCTCCGGGCCAGGACCGGATGACGACCATGGCCGCGTTCACCAACGCAGCAGCGCATTTGGTGACCCTAGCGAGGTCGTTTCCCGACCCAGTGAGTACGTCTCGAATAGCATCTGCAGTGTTGCCGACCCATGGGCCACAGAGCAATGTCAAAGTGACCCTGCCAGCAATCAAGAAGTGGGGCTTGAAGTGCTTGTTTGATGGTAGGGACTTAGACCTCTTTCTCGTGCTTCCCATCAGGCCCCGGCGGCAACGATCATCTTGATGGTCTCAGATGAGCTACGACGTGTGTTGAACCTCCAAGTAAGCCAAGCTTTGAGCCTAGGCAAGCAGCTCACAGAGCAAGAGGTGGTAGCTAGCCTCAAGGAGCTCATCGGTTACAACATGCATGATGCAAAGCACATTGCCATGACGCGTTTAGTGCATGGTAGTGTCAAGCAACGCACAGATCAGACCGTGCTTGAGTATGCCGTAGATTTCAGGCTGGAGGTCATGCGTGCAGATGCTCTGCCCGCAGCGGTGCTATGTGACTTGTTTGTAGGGTTGGCCAGAACCGTAGCGGTGTATATACGTAGGTACGTATATACAGTATATACGTAGCGTACCCCGACCACCGTGTATCCGTAGGCAGCCGTAGGTACGTCGGTTGACCGTAGAATTCCGTAGGTTTGACCGTAGTTTTCGCGCTTGAACCGTACACGCGCCGGCCAAATCGCGAGATTGCAAAGGAAGCAGTACGCACAAGTCACCGTAAACGCGGGTGTGACCGTAACGCGGGTCAAATATAAGTCGCTGCGATACCCGATGGCATTCATTCCGATGGATGGTGCATACGAGAGATGTGGCGACCGGATACTGCAGCCAGGCCCCTCCGGGAAGAAGACGCCCGTAGAGCTGCTAGCCGAGCTCATAGCCTTGAAGGCGAATGGCACCGCCAGCTACTGGGATAAGCTTCAGCCTGTGCTGACAGGCGCTCAGCGCACGGAAGAAGCTCTTGGGAGGGCGTGTGCAGCTGGCCAAGGCCAACCACCGGCGCCACTTCTGGTCAGTGCACATGGCTTCCCACCACCCTGAGCTGGCAGCTGTGGCCATCCGTGTGCTTTCTGCCCATGTCACCACAGCAGCGGCTGAGCGGAACTGGTCAGTTTTTGGCCAGATCTTCTCCAAGACCCGCAACCGCCTAACTCTGGAGAGTGCGAAGAAGATCGTATACATCCGAGGGAACAGCAATGTAATAATGAAGGGGGTGGATGAGGAGGTGGTGCTGTCACAAGCATGCCTGGAGGTGGAGGAGGAGGAGGAGGAGGTGGTGATGTTGTAAAGGAGGCTGGCACAAGGGGGATTAAAACCATGCACACATGGTTGGCAGAGTAGGAGCACATGGCCACACATGCGTGGCACACATGATTGGTTGAGTAGGAGCCCATGGCTGACTACATAGCTGCATCCACGGCTGCCACACGAGGGGTTTGGACACATGCTTGGCGCACAGAGTAGGAGCACATTGCTAACAGCATGCATGGCTGGCTGGCATATAGATGTGTCACGACACTGCTATTGGTTGAGATTCTGAACATGCTTACCCCTAGCGGGCGTTTTTCTAGTTGTTGAGCACCAAACTGCATACTCACTTTCGCAAAATGACGACCCTGCCCCTACGGAAGACACTACGGAACTAAGAATACAGTAAATACGTATGTATATACCGTCTTTCTAGCCGCCACCTACGGATCTGGCCAACCCTACTTGTTTGTGAAGGGCTTGAAGGCTACCATAGCCGCACAGTGTGCCCGCACTTCTGCCGGACTCCTATGGACTGACTTGAATGAGTGCATCACGTATGCTATAGGCAAAGAGGCAACCATGCCTGGTGGCAGCAAGTCAGGAGCACCAGTAGCTATTCTGTCACACCAGGACCAACGCAAGGGTGTGGATAGAGGTCACTCTAGTTTCCCTGCCCGTGGTCGTGGGCGTGGTGTGCAGGGGCTCATGACCTCTGATGAGGGCTACCAGTTCAAGCGTGATGGTGGGCAGTGGCAGCTAGTGCCACAGGGCTTCGTTCCTCATGGCGGTGGAGGCCGTGGCGGCCCGCTGCGAGGCCGTCGGGGTGATGACCAGTGGGACCGGGGATATGACCAATCAAGCCAGGGTGAGCGCACCCCATATGGGCGTGACAGGCAAGGCAGGGGTGGCTATGGCCGTGGAGGCGCACGGGGAGGCCAGGGCCGTGGCAGCCAAGGAGGCCCAGGAAGTGGTGGCAGCCAGGGAGGCCCTGGGAGTGGCGGCAGTCAGGGAGGATGGCAAGGAGGCCATGGTGACCAGCAGGGTGGCGGCCAAGGCAGCTGGCAAGGAGGCCACGGTGGCCAAGGAGGCGGTCGGCAGGGTGGCACTCAGCAGCCAGCATTTGCTGCTCCGGTAATGTTTCACCAGCCTAATGAGCCACTTGCCTGTGAGCATTGTGCACCCCATCCATGCCAGTGCGCATGGGAATAGGAATCTGCCTGGACTGGTTTAGGGTGCAACCTACCAGGCGGGGACCAGCGTGTTGCTAACATGGTGTATGTGAATGAACCATGTAAGCTGGACTCCCCACGCATCCTAGGAGTTGTTTGTTCTTCTATAACAAAACAAGTGCCTCTTCCGTTTGTCTTCACAGCCAGACTAGGAGGGAGAGAATGTGTAGCTATGATTGACACTGGAGCTACGTACACCATCTTGTCAGAGAAGTGGCTAAATCAACCAGGCTACAAGAACAAACACATGAGCGTGACTCTTTTGGAACGAAGGATCTCGGTGGTGGCTGCAAACAATGCATCCATGCCTATCACCCAGCAAGTCCATGCAACTGTGTCAATTGAGGGGAGTGTTACGCCTGTGGCAGCCAAAATCTTACCAGAGATGTTGGAGGGTATTGACCTAATCTTGGGTGCTGACTGGCAGAAGTCACGTGGCGCTGTGCTGGACGTTGGCTCAAACATATGCCACATCAAAGTCGGCAACAAGTTGCACAAGCTACACTCTCAGCACCACAAGTTCAGGCCGGGCGCAGCTGTTCTCGCCGCTGTGGCGGACAGTGGTGAAGCAGTGAAAGTGCTGAGCGCAAAACAAGCTGCAAGGGCCCTGAGAAAAGGTTGCTGCAGCGTGCTTGCCCTGGTCCAACCATCGGCTGCAAATGATGATAAAGGCTGGTACAACGGCAGCCTTGCATCCGTTCTCATCAACAACCAAGAAGGGTGTGAGAGGCCTGGGCTTGTGCCGGCCTCAGTTATCGACAGCATGGTGCATGAGGAATTCCCAACAGTGTTCCAGGACATGCCAGCTGGACTACCGCCTGACCGAGGGGTAGGCCACACCATTCGCTTAGAACCTGGACATGCACCTCCTTACCAACGTGCTCGGCGCTACAGTCTGAAAGAAATGGATGAGATGAGGAAGCAGGTAGCGGAGCTGTTGGCAAAGAAGCTCATTGAGCCTAGCAGCAGTCCGTATGGTGCCCCAGTCTTGTTTGTGCAGAAGCGTGATGGCACTCTCAGGATGTGCATTGATTTCCGCGCGCTAAACAAACTGACTGTGAGGGATAGGTACCCCCTGCCAAGAATTGACGACCTATTTGACAGAGTCCAAGGGAAGACGGTGTTCAGCTCGTTAGGCCTCCAAAGTGGTTATCACCAAATACGCATCACGCCTGAGGACGTGCCCAAAACTGCTTTCGTCACACCTGGAGGGCAGTTTCAGTACAAGGTGTTGTGTTTTGGGTTGACGAATGCCCCAGCCACCTTCCAACGTGTGATGAACCGTATCTTTGAGAAGCAGCTGCTGGCGGGCACGGTACTCGTGTATCTTGACGACATCTTGGTCATGAGTCGTTCGCCGGCGGAGCATGTACAACATCTTCGAGAGGTGTTGCAAGTCATGAAAGATAACAACCTGTATGCTAAGCTTAGTAAGTGTGAGTTTAACAAACCTGAGCTGAAGTTCTTGGGTCACATCGTGGGAAGGCATGGCATTGCCGTAGATCCTGCCAAAGTGCAAGTCATTCAGGATTGGGCTATGCCCACGTGTCTTAAAGAATTGCAGGCATTCCTTGGCCTCGCAAACTTCTTCCGGCGTTTCATTGCAGGCTACAGCACCATTGCTGCACCGCTGACACACCTTACTGGTGAAGCTGTGGCGGCCGGTACAAACTGGAGACAGCTCAGTGAGCCTGCTGTAAATGCTTTCAACGCTCTTAAAGAAGCTCTGTGTTCAGTACCTGTCTTGGCTCTCCCTGACCCGTTACAACCTTTTGAGGTGTGGTCTGATGCCTCACTTGCGGGCACGGGAGGTGTCCTAATGCAAAACGGCAGAGTGGTTGCGTACACGAGCCACAAGTTCACTCCGGCTCAGCACAGCTGAGAACGACCTCACCAGTAGCTATTCTGTCACACCAGGACCAACGCAAGGGTGTGGATAGAGGTCACTCTAGTTTCCCTGCCCGTGGTCATGGGCGTGGTGTGCAGGGGCTCATGACCTCTGATGAGGGCCACCAGTTCAAGCGTGATGGTGGGCAGTGGCAGCCAGTGCCACAGGGCTTCGTTCCTCATGGCGGTGGAGGCCGTGGCGGCCCGCTGCGAGGCCGTCGGGGTGATGACCAGTGGGACCGGGGATATGACCAATCAAGCCAGGGTGAGCGCACCCCATATGGGCGTGACAGGCAAGGCAGGGGTGGCTATGGCCGTGGAGGCGCACGGGGAGGCCAGGGCCGTGGCAGCCAAGGAGGCCCAGGAAGTGGTGGCAGCCAGGGAGGCCCTGGGAGTGGCGGCAGTCAGGGAGGATGGCAAGGAGGCCATGGTGACCAGTAGGGTGGCGGCCAAGGCAGCTGGCAAGGAGGCCACGGTGGCCAAGGAGGCGGTCGGCAGGGTGGCACTCAGCAGCCAGCATTTGCTGCTCCGGTAATGTTTCACCAGAAAGAAGAAAGAAAGAAAAGAAAGAAAACTACTCCGGTACAAACCGGCGTGCATTAAGGGAGGAGCTTCCGCCTGTGGCGCGGCCTGCTCCCACCTCCAAACGTTGGACACAGGCTGGACATGTCCCCATCAAGCTGCCCTAGCTGTAGCCACAGACCACAGCTAGCACCCAAGGCAAACAAAGAGGCATGAGAGGAGCAAAGACTAGTGCACTTGGCAGCTGGCCTTATCTCTTCTCCTCGTTGACGAGAGCAGTTCCAGCCTTGTCCGCCGGATGTCGCACTAAAAGCTGAAGTTCAGGCTCCAAAAGTCCAAACTTCAGCTGTCAGCCAACGTCCCGCATTGAGGTAGCTCTGCTCCCTCCTTGATGACGCCAACAACTCCACAACAGCTCGATGACCCGCAGCGGTCGTGTGCGGCACCCGGACCTCATTTGTATTCCGCTGGACAAAGCGGTGCCCGTTCAAGCCTGGGAAGGCTTTCCCGTTGCATCCCAATTTATATACCGCTGGGTGCGGTGGTGAGGTAGCTTAGCCAATCCGTGCGACCGAAGTCAACGCGGATTGTTACCAGGGCCACCGCGTGGAGGTGCCTCACCGCCAGCCCCATGTTTCACCAGCCTAATGAGCCACTTGCCTGTGAGCATTGTGCACCCCATCCATGCCAGTGCGCATGGGAATAGGAATCTGCCTGGACTGGTTTAGGGTGCAACCTACCAGGCGGGGACCAGCGTGTTGCTAACATGGTGTATGTGAATGAACCATGTAAGCTGGACTCCCCACGCATCCTAGGAGTTGTTTGTTCTTCTATAACAAAACAAGTGCCTCTTCCGTTTGTCTTCACAGCCAGACTAGGAGGGAGAGAATGTGTAGCTATGATTGACACTGGAGCTACGTACACCATCTTGTCAGAGAAGTGGCTAAATCAACCAGGCTACAAGAACAAACACATGAGCGTGACTCTTTTGGAACGAAGGATCTCGGTGGTGGCTGCAAACAATGCATCCATGCCTATCACCCAGCAAGTCCATGCAACTGTGTCAATTGAGAGGAGTGTTACGCCTGTGGCAGCCAAAATCTTACCAGAGATGTTGGAGGGTATTGACCTAATCTTGGGTGCTGACTGGCAGAAGTCACATGGCGCTGTGCTGGACGTTGGCTCAAACATATGCCACATCAAAGTCGGCAACAAGTTGCACAAGCTACACTCTCAGCACCACAAGTTCAGGCCGGGCGCAGCTGTTCTCGCCGCTGTGGCGGACAGTGGTGAAGCAGTGAAAGTGCTGAGCGCAAAACAAGCTGCAAGGGCCCTGAGAAAAGGTTGCTGCAGCGTGCTTGCCCTGGTCCAACCATCGGCTGCAAATGATGATAAAGGCTGGTACAACGGCAGCCTTGCATCCGTTCTCATCAACAACCAAGAAGGGTGTAAGAAGCCTGGGCTTGTGCCGGCCTCAGTTATCGACAGCATGGTGCATGAGGAATTCCCAACAGTGTTCCAGGACATGCCAGCTGGACTACCGCCTGACCGAGGGGTAGGCCACACCATTCGCTTAGAACCTGGACATGCACCTCCTTACCAACGTGCTCGGCGCTACAGTCTGAAAGAAATGGATGAGATGAGGAAGCAGGTAGCGGAGCTGTTGGCAAAGAAGCTCATTGAGCCTAGCAGCAGTCCGTATGGTGCCCCAGTCTTGTTTGTGCAGAAGCGTGATGGCACTCTCAGGATGTGCATTGATTTCCGCGCGCTAAACAAACTGACTGTGAGGGATAGGTACCCCCTGCCAAGAATTGACGACCTATTTGACAGAGTCCAAGGGAAGACGGTGTTCAGCTCGTTAGACCTCCAAAGTGGTTATCACCAAATACGCATCACGCCTGAGGACGTGCCCAAAACTGCTTTCGTCACACCTGGAGGGCAGTTTCAGTACAAGGTGTTGTGTTTTGGGTTGACGAATGCCCCAGCCACCTTCCAACGTGTGATGAACCGTATCTTTGAGAAGCAGCTGTTGGCGTGCACGGTACTCGTGTATCTTGACGACATCTTGGTCATGAGTCGTTCGCCGGCGGAGCATGTACAACATCTTCGAGAGGTGTTGCAAGTCATGAAAGATAACAACCTGTATGCTTAGCTTAGTAAGTGTGAGTTTAACAAACCTGAGCTGAAGTTCTTGGGTCACATCGTGGGAAGGCATGGCATTGCCGTAGATCCTGCCAAAGTGCAAGTCATTCAGGATTGGGCTATGCCCACGTGTCTTAAAGAATTGCAGGCATTCCTTGGCCTCGCAAACTTCTTCCGGCGTTTCATTGCAGGCTACAGCACCATTGTTGCACCGCTGACACACCTTACTGGTGAAGCTGTGGCGGCCGGTACAAACTGGAGACAGCTCAGTGAGCCTGCTGTAAATGCTTTCAACGCTCTTAAAGAAGCTCTGTGTTCAGCACCTGTCTTGGCTCTCCCTGACCCGTTACAACCTTTTGAGGTGTGGTCTGATGCCTCACTTGCGGGCACGGGAGGTGTCCTGATGCAAAACGGCAGAGTGGTTGCGTACACGAGCCACAAGTTCACTCCGGCTCAGCACAGCTGAGAACGACCTCACCAGTAGCTATTCTGTCACACCAGGACCAACGCAAGGGTGTGGATAGAGGTCACTCTAGTTTCCCTGCCCGTGGTCGTGGGCGTGGTGTGCAGGGGCTCATGACCTCTGATGAGGGCCACCAGTTCAAGCGTGATGGTGGGCAGTGGCAGCCAGTGCCACAGGGCTTCGTTCCTCATGGCGGTGGAGGCCGTGGCGGCCCGCTGCGAGGCCGTCGGGGTGATGACCAGTGGGACCGGGGATATGACCAATCAAGCCAGGGTGAGCGCACCCCATATGGGCGTGACAGGCAAGGCAGGGGTGGCTATGGCCGTGGAGGCGCACGGGGAGGCCAGGGCCGTGGCAGCCAAGGAGGCCCAGGAAGTGGTGGCAGCCAGGGAGGCCCTGGGAGTGGCGGCAGTCAGGGAGGATGGCAAGGAGGCCATGGTGACCAGCAGGGTGGCGGCCAAGGCAGCTGGCAAGGAGGCCACGGTGGCCAAGGAGGCGGTCGGCAGGGTGGCACTCAGCAGCCAGCATTTGCTGCTCCGGTAATGTTTCACCAGCCTAATGAGCCACTTGCCTGTGAGCATTGTGCACCCCATCCATGCCAGTGCGCATGGGAATAGGAATCTGCCTGGACTGGTTTAGGGTGCAACCTACCAGGCGGGGACCAGCGTGTTGCTAACATGGTGTATGTGAATGAACCATGTAAGCTGGACTCCCCACGCATCCTAGGAGTTGTTTGTTCTTCTATAACAAAACAAGTGCCTCTTCCGTTTGTCTTCACAGCCAGACTAGGAGGGAGAGAATGTGTAGCTATGATTGACACTGGAGCTACGTACACCATCTTGTCAGAGAAGTGGCTAAATCAACCAGGCTACAAGAACAAACACATGAGCGTGACTCTTTTGGAACGAAGGATCTCGGTGGTGGCTGCAAACAATGCATCCATGCCTATCACCCAGCAAGTCCATGCAACTGTGTCAATTGAGAGGAGTGTTACGCCTGTGGCAGCCAAAATCTTACCAGAGATGTTGGAGGGTATTGACCTAATCTTGGGTGCTGACTGGCAGAAGTCACATGGCGCTGTGCTGGACGTTGGCTCAAACATATGCCACATCAAAGTCGGCAACAAGTTGCACAAGCTACACTCTCAGCACCACAAGTTCAGGCCGGGCGCAGCTGTTCTCGCCGCTGTGGCGGACAGTGGTGAAGCAGTGAAAGTGCTGAGCGCAAAACAAGCTGCAAGGGCCCTGAGAAAAGGTTGCTGCAGCGTGCTTGCCCTGGTCCAACCATCGGCTGCAAATGATGATAAAGGCTGGTACAACGGCAGCCTTGCATCCGTTCTCATCAACAACCAAGAAGGGTGTAAGAAGCCTGGGCTTGTGCCGGCCTCAGTTATCGACAGCATGGTGCATGAGGAATTCCCAACAGTGTTCCAGGACATGCCAGCTGGACTACCGCCTGACCGAGGGGTAGGCCACACCATTCGCTTAGAACCTGGACATGCACCTCCTTACCAACGTGCTCGGCGCTACAGTCTGAAAGAAATGGATGAGATGAGGAAGCAGGTAGCGGAGCTGTTGGCAAAGAAGCTCATTGAGCCTAGCAGCAGTCCGTATGGTGCCCCAGTCTTGTTTGTGCAGAAGCGTGATGGCACTCTCAGGATGTGCATTGATTTCCGCGCGCTAAACAAACTGACTGTGAGGGATAGGTACCCCCTGCCAAGAATTGACGACCTATTTGACAGAGTCCAAGGGAAGACGGTGTTCAGCTCGTTAGACCTCCAAAGTGGTTATCACCAAATACGCATCACGCCTGAGGACGTGCCCAAAACTGCTTTCGTCACACCTGGAGGGCAGTTTCAGTACAAGGTGTTGTGTTTTGGGTTGACGAATGCCCCAGCCACCTTCCAACGTGTGATGAACCGTATCTTTGAGAAGCAGCTGTTGGCGTGCACGGTACTCGTGTATCTTGACGACATCTTGGTCATGAGTCGTTCGCCGGCGGAGCATGTACAACATCTTCGAGAGGTGTTGCAAGTCATGAAAGATAACAACCTGTATGCTTAGCTTAGTAAGTGTGAGTTTAACAAACCTGAGCTGAAGTTCTTGGGTCACATCGTGGGAAGGCATGGCATTGCCGTAGATCCTGCCAAAGTGCAAGTCATTCAGGATTGGGCTATGCCCACGTGTCTTAAAGAATTGCAGGCATTCCTTGGCCTCGCAAACTTCTTCCGGCGTTTCATTGCAGGCTACAGCACCATTGTTGCACCGCTGACACACCTTACTGGTGAAGCTGTGGCGGCCGGTACAAACTGGAGACAGCTCAGTGAGCCTGCTGTAAATGCTTTCAACGCTCTTAAAGAAGCTCTGTGTTCAGCACCTGTCTTGGCTCTCCCTGACCCGTTACAACCTTTTGAGGTGTGGTCTGATGCCTCACTTGCGGGCACGGGAGGTGTCCTGATGCAAAACGGCAGAGTGGTTGCGTACACGAGCCACAAGTTCACTCCGGCTCAGCACAGCTGAGAACGACCTCACCAGTAGCTATTCTGTCACACCAGGACCAACGCAAGGGTGTGGATAGAGGTCACTCTAGTTTCCCTGCCCGTGGTCGTGGGCGTGGTGTGCAGGGGCTCATGACCTCTGATGAGGGCCACCAGTTCAAGCGTGATGGTGGGCAGTGGCAGCCAGTGCCACAGGGCTTCGTTCCTCATGGCGGTGGAGGCCGTGGCGGCCCGCTGCGAGGCCGTCGGGGTGATGACCAGTGGGACCGGGGATATGACCAATCAAGCCAGGGTGAGCGCACCCCATATGGGCGTGACAGGCAAGGCAGGGGTGGCTATGGCCGTGGAGGCGCACGGGGAGGCCAGGGCCGTGGCAGCCAAGGAGGCCCAGGAAGTGGTGGCAGCCAGGGAGGCCCTGGGAGTGGCGGCAGTCAGGGAGGATGGCAAGGAGGCCATGGTGACCAGCAGGGTGGCGGCCAAGGCAGTTGGCAAGGAGGCCACGGTGGCCAAGGAGGCGGTCGGCAGGGTGGCACTCAGCAGCCAGCATTTGCTGCTCCGGTAATGTTTCACCAGCCTAATGAGCCACTTGCCTGTGAGCATTGTGCACCCCATCCATGCCAGTGCGCATGGGAATAGGAATCTGCCTGGACTGGTTTAGGGTGCAACCTACCAGGCGGGGACCAGCGTGTTGCTAACATGGTGTATGTGAATGAACCATGTAAGCTGGACTCCCCACGCATCCTAGGAGTTGTTTGTTCTTCTATAACAAAACAAGTGCCTCTTCCGTTTGTCTTCACAGCCAGACTAGGAGGGAGAGAATGTGTAGCTATGATTGACACTGGAGCTACGTACACCATCTTGTCAGAGAAGTGGCTAAATCAACCAGGCTACAAGAACAAACACATGAGCGTGACTCTTTTGGAACGAAGGATCTCGGTGGTGGCTGCAAACAATGCATCCATGCCTATCACCCAGCAAGTCCATGCAACTGTGTCAATTGAGAGGAGTGTTACGCCTGTGGCAGCCAAAATCTTACCAGAGATGTTGGAGGGTATTGACCTAATCTTGGGTGCTGACTGGCAGAAGTCACATGGCGCTGTGCTGGACGTTGGCTCAAACATATGCCACATCAAAGTCGGCAACAAGTTGCACAAGCTACACTCTCAGCACCACAAGTTCAGGCCGGGCGCAGCTGTTCTCGCCGCTGTGGCGGACAGTGGTGAAGCAGTGAAAGTGCTGAGCGCAAAACAAGCTGCAAGGGCCCTGAGAAAAGGTTGCTGCAGCGTGCTTGCCCTGGTCCAACCATCGGCTGCAAATGATGATGAAGGCTGGTACAACGGCAGCCTTGCATCCGTTCTCATCAACAACCAAGAAGGGTGTGAGAGGCCTGGGCTTGTGCCGGCCTCAGTTATCGACAGCATGGTGCATGAGGAATTCCCAACAGTGTTCCTGGACATGCCAGCTGGACTACCGCCTGACCGAGGGGTAGGCCACACCATTCGCTTAGAACCTGGACATGCACCTCCTTACCAACGTGCTCGGCGCTACAGTCTGAAAGAAATGGATGAGATGAGGAAGCAGGTAGCGGAGCTGTTGGCAAAGAAGCTCATTGAGCCTAGCAGCAGTCCGTATGGTGCCCCAGTCTTGTTTGTGCAGAAGCGTGATGGCACTCTCAGGATGTGCATTGATTTCCGCGCGCTAAACAAACTGACTGTGAGGGATAGGTACCCCCTGCCAAGAATTGACGACCTATTTGACAGAGTCCAAGGGAAGACGGTGTTCAGCTCGTTAGACCTCCAAAGTGGTTATCACCAAATACGCATCACGCCTGAGGACGTGCCCAAAACTGCTTTCGTCACACCTGGAGGGCAGTTTCAGTACAAGGTGTTGTGTTTTGGGTTGACGAATGCCCCAGCCACCTTCCAACGTGTGATGAACCGTATCTTTGAGAAGCAGCTGCTGGCGGGCACGGTACTCGTGTATCTTGACGACATCTTGGTCATGAGTCGTTCGCCGGCGGAGCATGTACAACATCTTCGAGAGGTGTTGCAAGTCATGAAAGATAACAACCTGTATGCTAAGCTTAGTAAGTGTGAGTTTAACAAACCTGAGCTGAAGTTCTTGGGTCACATCGTGGGAAGGCATGGCATTGCCGTAGATCCTGCCGAAGTGCAAGTCATTCAGGATTGGGCTATGCCCACGTGTCTTAAAGAATTGCAGGCATTCCTTGGCCTCGCAAACTTCTTCCGGCGTTTCATTGCAGGCTACAGCACCATTGCTGCACCGCTGACACACCTTACTGGTGAAGCTGTGGCGGCCGGTACAAACTGGAGACAGCTCAGTGAGCCTGCTGTAAATGCTTTCAACGCTCTTAAAGAAGCTCTGTGTTCAGCACCTGTCTTGGCTCTCCCTGACCCGTTACAACCTTTTGAGGTGTGGTCTGATGCCTCACTTGCGGGCACGGGAGGTGTCCTGATGCAAAACGGCAGAGTGGTTGCGTACACGAGCCACAAGTTCACTCCGGCTCAGCACAGCTGAGAACGACCTCACCAGTAGCTATTCTGTCACACCAGGACCAACGCAAGGGTGTGGATAGAGGTCACTCTAGTTTCCCTGCCCGTGGTCGTGGGCGTGGTGTGCAGGGGCTCATGACCTCTGATGAGGGCCACCAGTTCAAGCGTGATGGTGGGCAGTGGCAGCCAGTGCCACAGGGCTTCGTTCCTCATGGCGGTGGAGGCCGTGGCGGCCCGCTGCGAGGCCGTCGGGGTGATGACCAGTGGGACCGGGGATATGACCAATCAAGCCAGGGTGAGCGCACCCCATATGGGCGTGACAGGCAAGGCAGGGGTGGCTATGGCCGTGGAGGCGCACGGGGAGGCCAGGGCCGTGGCAGCCAAGGAGGCCCAGGAAGTGGTGGCAGCCAGGGAGGCCCTGGGAGTGGCGGCAGTCAGGGAGGATGGCAAGGAGGCCATGGTGACCAGCAGGGTGGCGGCCAAGGCAGTTGGCAACGAGGCCACGGTGGCCAAGGAGGCGGTCGGCAGGGTGGCACTCAGCAGCCAGCATTTGCTGCTCCGGTAATGTTTCACCAGCCTAATGAGCCACTTGCCTGTGAGCATTGTGCACCCCATCCATGCCAGTGCGCATGGGAATAGGAATCTGCCTGGACTGGTTTAGGGTGCAACCTACCAGGCGGGGACCAGCGTGTTGCTAACATGGTGTATGTGAATGAACCATGTAAGCTGGACTCCCCACGCATCCTAGGAGTTGTTTGTTCTTCTATAACAAAACAAGTGCCTCTTCCGTTTGTCTTCACAGCCAGACTAGGAGGGAGAGAATGTGTAGCTATGATTGACACTGGAGCTACGTACACCATCTTGTCAGAGAAGTGGCTAAATCAACCAGGCTACAAGAACAAACACATGAGCGTGACTCTTTTGGAACGAAGGATCTCGGTGGTGGCTGCAAACAATGCATCCATGCCTATCACCCAGCAAGTCCATGCAACTGTGTCAATTGAGAGGAGTGTTACGCCTGTGGCAGCCAAAATCTTACCAGAGATGTTGGAGGGTATTGACCTAATCTTGGGTGCTGACTGGCAGAAGTCACATGGCGCTGTGCTGGACGTTGGCTCAAACATATGCCACATCAAAGTCGGCAACAAGTTGCACAAGCTACACTCTCAGCACCACAAGTTCAGGCCGGGCGCAGCTGTTCTCGCCGCTGTGGCGGACAGTGGTGAAGCAGTGAAAGTGCTGAGCGCAAAACAAGCTGCAAGGGCCCTGAGAAAAGGTTGCTGCAGCGTGCTTGCCCTGGTCCAACCATCGGCTGCAAATGATGATGAAGGCTGGTACAACGGCAGCCTTGCATCCGTTCTCATCAACAACCAAGAAGGGTGTGAGAGGCCTGGGCTTGTGCCGGCCTCAGTTATCGACAGCATGGTGCATGAGGAATTCCCAACAGTGTTCCTGGACATGCCAGCTGGACTACCGCCTGACCGAGGGGTAGGCCACACCATTCGCTTAGAACCTGGACATGCACCTCCTTACCAACGTGCTCGGCGCTACAGTCTGAAAGAAATGGATGAGATGAGGAAGCAGGTAGCGGAGCTGTTGGCAAAGAAGCTCATTGAGCCTAGCAGCAGTCCGTATGGTGCCCCAGTCTTGTTTGTGCAGAAGCGTGATGGCACTCTCAGGATGTGCATTGATTTCCGCGCGCTAAACAAACTGACTGTGAGGGATAGGTACCCCCTGCCAAGAATTGACGACCTATTTGACAGAGTCCAAGGGAAGACGGTGTTCAGCTCGTTAGACCTCCAAAGTGGTTATCACCAAATACGCATCACGCCTGAGGACGTGCCCAAAACTGCTTTCGTCACACCTGGAGGGCAGTTTCAGTACAAGGTGTTGTGTTTTGGGTTGACGAATGCCCCAGCCACCTTCCAACGTGTGATGAACCGTATCTTTGAGAAGCAGCTGCTGGCGGGCACGGTACTCGTGTATCTTGACGACATCTTGGTCATGAGTCGTTCGCCGGCGGAGCATGTACAACATCTTCGAGAGGTGTTGCAAGTCATGAAAGATAACAACCTGTATGCTTAGCTTAGTAAGTGTGAGTTTAACAAACCTGAGCTGAAGTTCTTGGGTCACATCGTGGGAAGGCATGGCATTGCCGTAGATCCTGCCAAAGTGCAAGTCATTCAGGATTGGGCTATGCCCACGTGTCTTAAAGAATTGCAGGCATTCCTTGGCCTCGCAAACTTCTTCCGGCGTTTCATTGCAGGCTACAGCACCATTGCTGCACCGCTGACACACCTTACTGGTGAAGCTGTGGCGGCCGGTACAAACTGGAGACAGCTCAGTGAGCCTGCTGTAAATGCTTTCAACGCTCTTAAAGAAGCTCTGTGTTCAGCACCTGTCTTGGCTCTCCCTGACCCGTTACAACCTTTTGAGGTGTGGTCTGATGCCTCACTTGCGGGCACGGGAGGTGTCCTGATGCAAAACGGCAGAGTGGTTGCGTACACGAGCCACAAGTTCACTCCGGCTCAAGTCAAGTACACCACAGGGGGGCAGGAATTGTTAGGTATCATAAGAGCAATGCAAGAATGGCGCTGCTACCTCGATGGAGCAGTGCATGTGACTGTTGTGACTGACCACAACCCTCTGATCTACCTGAAAACTCAAACCAATCTTTCAAGGCGACAAGCCCGGTGGATGGAATTCCTGGCACGCTTTGACCATCACATTGAGTACAAACCAGGCAAGGGCAATGTGGCAGATCCTTTGAGTCGCAATCCTGGTCTGACACATCACGATGACGATGATGACGGCCAACCCATCCTACTCACCATGGGTGCCCAGCTCTGTGTGTCAGGTGTGTATGCCATGGTGATGACAAGGCGACAGGCTGGCTTACAAGTGCAGTCTCCTTTTCAGCCCCCACCGGTGCCACCTAGCCAACCAGCTGCCCCCCGCAAGCAAAAGCGTCAGCAGAAGCGTGCGCGCTGTGCCAGCGGTGGTCAACCTCCTCCCTCCGTGGTCCCATGTGACAAGTGGCCTGATGGGGGGGAGAAGCAGCTGGATTCGGCCACACACACACCTGCAGGCAAAACCCATAGCACGACGCAAGGAAGCTCACTTGTCAAGGCCATCATCAATGGGTACAGCACCGATGATCGCTTTGCTGATCGTGCATACACCCAGGCCTATGAGTTGAGCGAGACGGGGCTATGGATGTCGGGCGGAAAGGTGGTTGTACCCAAGAGCCCCTTGGTCAAAAGAGAGGTGCTTGAAGCGTGCCACGATGCAAAATATGCCGGCCATATGGGCATGAGCAAAACATGGCATACTGTGGATCTCAGCTTCACCTGGCCAGGCATGCGCAAGGATGTAGAGGACTATGTCAGGCAATGCGATGCCTGCCAGCGCAACAAGCCCAGCACTCGTCTCAAGGCCGGAAAGCTCCAGCCCCTGTCTATACCTGGTCGTCGCTGGGAAAGTGTGAGTATGGACTTCATTGTAAAACTGCCAAAGCACTCACACAAATTAGCAGCGTCACCTGCTCAGTATCCATGGTCACCTGCTCAGTAGCTAGTGTCACCTGCGCAGTATCCATAAGGATACTGCTCTGTAGTCATGTGGATACTGCTACGTATGTATGTGGATACTGCTCTGTAGTCATTGCATACTGCTCTGTAGTCATGTGGATACTGCTCTGTATGTATGTGGATACTGCTCTGTAGTCATTGCATACTGCTCTGTAGTCATGTGGATACTGCTCTGTAACCATTGCATACTGCGCAGTAGGCATGTGGATACCGCTCTGTAATTATGTGGATACTGCTCTGTATTAATATAGATACTGCTCTGTAGCTATTGAATACTGCTCTGTAATCATGTGAATACTGCTCTGTAGTCATTAGATACTGCTCTGTAGTCATGTGGATACTGCTCTGTAGCCATGTAAATACTGTGCAGTAGTCATGTGGATACTGCTCTGTAGTCATTGTATACTGCTCTGTAGCCATGTGAATACTGCTCTGTAGTCATATGTATACTGCTCTGTAGTCATGTGGATACTGCTCTGTAGTCATGTGGATACTGCTCTGTAGGCATATGGATACTGCTCTGTAGGCATGTGGATACTGCTCTGTAGTCATGTGGATACCGCTCTGTAGGCATATGGATACTGCTCTGTAGTCATGTGGATACTGCGCAGTAGTCATGTGGATACTGCTCTGTAGGCATATGGATACTGCTCTGTAGCCATGTGAATACTGCTCTGTAGTCATGTGGATACTGCTCTGTAGTCATGTGGATATTGCTCTGTAGGCATATGGATACTGCTCTGTAGTTATGTGGATACTGCTATGTATGCATGTGGATACTACTCTGTAGTCATGTGTATACTGCTCTGTAGCCATGTGAATACTGCTCTGTAGTCATGTGTATACTGCTCTGTAGTCATGTGGATACTGCTCTGTGGTCATGTGGATACTGCTCTGTAGTCATGTGGATACCGCTCTGTAGGCATATGGATACTGCTCTGTAGTCATGTGGACACTGCTCTGTGGTCGTGTGGATATTGCTCTGTAGTCATGTGGATACTGCTCTGTAGGCATATGGATACTGCTCTGTAGTTATGTGGATACTGCTATGTATGCATGTGGATACTGCTATGTATGCATGTGGATACTACTCTGTAGTCATGTGTATACTGCTCTGTAGTCATGTGTATACTGCTCTGTAGTCATGTGGATACTGCTCTGTGGTCATGTGGATACTGCTCTGTAGTCATGTGGATACTGCTCTGTAGGCATATAGATACTGCTCTGTAGTTATGTGGATACTGCTATGTATGCATGTGGATACTGCTATGTATGCATGTGGATACTACTCTGTAGGCATATGGATACTGCTCTGTAGTCATGTGTATACTGCGCAGTAGTCATGTGTATACTGCTCTGTAGTCATGTGGATACTGCTCTGTGGTCATGTGGATACTGCTCTGTAGTCATGTGGATACCGCTCTGTAGGCATATGGATACTGCTCTGTAGTCATGTGGATACTGCTCTGTGGTCGTGTGGATATTGCTCTGTAGTCATGTGGATACTGCTCTGTAGGCATATGGATACTGCTCTGTAGTTATGTGGATACTGCTATGTATGCATGTGGATACTGCTATGTATGCATGTGGATACTACTCTGTAGTCATGTGTATACTGCTCTGTAGTCATGTGTATACTGCTCTGTAGTCATGTGGATACTGCTCTGTGGTCATGTGGATACTGCTCTGTAGTCATGTGGATACTGCTCTGTAGGCATATAGATACTGCTCTGTAGTTATGTGGATACTGCTATGTATGCATGTGGATACTGCTATGTATGCATGTGGATACTACTCTGTAGGCATATGGATACTGCTCTGTAGTCATGTGTATACTGCGCAGTAGGCATGTGGATACTGCTCTGTAGGCATATGGATACTGCTCTGTAGTCATGTGGATACTGCTATGTATCTACATATAAAAAACTTAAGGGTGCAAGAAAAATGTGCTCGGAATGGCCTGCGATTCAACGTGCGACCTCTCCTAACTTCAACACCGCATAGTACATCGAGGAAATCGAGCGCGACTCACTGTGCGGTAAGATCGAAAGTCGTTCTGAAATTTGGAGGCCTTAAAAATAGAGATGAGTAGTGGGTCTGGTAATGTAGACGCCAGCGCGTCTACTCGCGATGTTTCGTTTTGAATGGTCTGGCCGGCCCGTCAACCGACAGCCCAGTCAACCCTCAACCCCTACGGAGTACAGCCTCTTTCATGACGTCCCCCTTTATGCGTTGGCCTCCATGCCTTGCGTTTGCGGCTGCTCTTCAGCTGTTCCCTTCACTGGCATTGGCGGTGAGCGGCTGCAATTCGTGCATTTCATTCCAAGGGGTACGCTTTGCAATGTACAGGTTTCCACGCAGGTATCCAGCGACCGGCAGGACAGCCAACATTCAGTTGTCAGACGACGACTATTCACGGATGCCGAGCTTGCGGGACCCGCAATCGGTGGCATCTCTGCTCACGGTTCAGCAACGCAGACGGGTCGGCTGTCCCGTTTCCTTAGCCCAGCCCACAGCCCTCAAGCGCCAGCAGCCATCCGCCAAAGGCTGCTGACAACAACCTTCAGCCCTCTCCGCATCAGCCAAGTGTTGTTCCCTCTGCATGATGCCATTCCCCTGTCAGCCGCTGAGCTTTCACCCCGGGGTGAGCCTCCCACCCAACCACGTGGCCTATCCCCAGCACACCTCCCCCATTTGCCTGGAGCCCCAGCGCCAGGGGAGCCAGCAGGACGGGGCAGAGGCAGGCTCAGGGGGAGGGGCAGGCCAAGGGGCACAGGTAGAGGTGGAATATCCTCTGTGCATGTTGGGCGAGGTAGGGGTGGGGGCCGCCGTCCACAAGCAATGCGGCCATTGCTGCCAGTTTCACCTGCTGCACGCCCCATGGCAGCCTCTCCCGTATTCCCCGCTCCAGCTGCTCCTATTCTGCCCCCTCAGCCACGCTACCCCCGCCGTAATCAGCCCCCCTTGCCGGCTGCAGATGCCTGGTTGCTGTCCTCCCTCACCCCTCCAGAATCCCCAATGCAGTCTGACTCTGACAACGACTACCAGCCAGTGGCAGCAGCACGGGGTCGGGGCCGGGGTTTGGGTAGGGGTGGGGATAGGGACATCATGGACTCAGACTCTCACCCTGACTTCCTGCCTGCAGCCGCAGCGAGGGGTGGGGGCAGGGGCCGTGGGAGACGAGGGGCCGGGGCGCACCGCAGCTTCAGGGCTGCTCAGGGTGACTCCCTGGCACACGTCCAGCGCCACATCCTGGCCAGCCGGCAAGGCTGCCTGTGCTCCCACTGTGGGGCCTCCATGTGGCCAGCTGAGCGCATCTCAACCACCAGCTTGGCCAACCCTGTGTTTGGGCTGTGCTGCGCACGAGGCCAGGTGCAGTTGTTCCCCCTGCCAGAGCCTCCTCAGCCCCTTGCGCGGCTTTTGCAAGAGCAGACGCCATGTGGAAGGGGGTTCAGGCAGGGCATCCGGCAATACAACTGCAGCCTGCAGCTGGCCTCCTCTGCCATCCGTGTTGACCGCAGCATTGAGAACGGCGTGCAACAGATTGTGGTCAATGGCGCTGTGCACCACCGCATGGGTGGTCTTCAACCTGCCCCCGGTGAACAGCCCCGGTTTGCCCAACTGTACATCCTGGACCCGCAGCTGCAGCTTGAACGCCGGCTGGACGTCTTTGAGAACCTGGACCAGCGAGTGCTGCTGCAGCTGCAACATATGCTCATGCACAGCAACCCCTATGTCCAGGGCTGCAGGTCTGCCATGGAGCGGGCCGCTGCAGACACTACTCAAGTGTACCGCCTCATCATCAGGTACAACGGCAATAACAAACCCGTGCAATCTTTGCAACCAGCAACATGTGCAACCTGTGCAATCAGGCCCGCCTGCCCACTTGCAGTGCTGATGTGCCTGTGGCTGATCAAAGGCGCTACAACCTGCCAGTAGCCTGCGAGATTGCTGGCTTTATGCCTGGCGCGGAGGACGACCAACCGCCCGAGGTGAGGTGTCAGTTGCCCACATGGCCATGACCTCATCTTTTAACATGCCTTTGTTGCCTGCTTGTGGCAGAACCCCCATCGTCAGATCGTGGTACACACTCGCGATGGCACCGTGAGGTTCCTGTCCGATCTTCACCCCTCCTACCACCCAATGCACTTTGTTTTGCTGTTCCCAAGAGGTGAGCCCAACAAGTCCATCATGACCAAGCATGCAATACCACCTTATTCAACCATGCACCGTTGTGCTGCACAGGCGAGGTTGGCTGGCAGCCCAATATCCCTTTGGTGCAGCCACAGCAAGAACAGCAGCAGGATCCAGCTCAGGGGGAGCAAATGGTCAGGGGGAGAGGCAGAGGGAGGGGCAGGGGGAGGGGCAGGGGGAGGGGCAGGGGGGCTCAGCATGCCCGGCAGGCAGAGGAGGGCGTCCTGCCTGATGAAAACCTTGGGGTGGAGGATGAGCTAGAGGCTCGGCAGCGTGCCATCACCCCCAGGCAACACGCCGCTTACCGCCTAATGCAGAGACCCGGCGAGAGCCAGGCCATGTTCTGCGCAGGCCGCCTGATGCAAGAGTACGCTGTTGACTGCTATTGCCAGGTGGGTGCTACTGCCAGGGTAGGGTCAGGGTCATGGGTGTGCCATGCCATGTCTGTGACATGCCTGTGCCATGGTTGCAGGTTGAGAACCAGCGGCTCAGGTACCTACGGTGCAACCAACCTGCTCTGAGAGCTGACGTGTACCGTGGCGTGCGCGATGCCCTGGCAGCTGGAGAGGGCGACATGCGCGCAATCGGGCAGCGGATTGTGCTGCCCTCCTCCTTCATTGGCAGCCCGCGACACATGCAGCAACTGTATCAAGACGCCATCAGCATTGTACGCCACTTGGGCAAGCCAGACCTGTTTGTCACCATGACTTGCAACCCCAAGTGGTCTGACATCACTTGCGAGCTGCTGCCTGGCCAGTCCGCAGCCGACAGGCCGGACCTCACCACGCGGGTCTTCATGCTCAAGTTCAAGGAACTCATGCGTGACCTGACTGACCTCCATGTCCTGGGCCGTATCACCGGCCACGTGCACTGCATTGAGTTCCAGAAGCGTGGGCTGCCACATGCCCACATCCTGCTTTGTGTCGCCCCTGAGGATCAGATCAGGAGCCCGGATGATGTTGACAAGGTCATCAGC
This sequence comes from Haematococcus lacustris, assembly GCA_030144725.1. Classification (NCBI taxonomy): domain Eukaryota; kingdom Viridiplantae; phylum Chlorophyta; class Chlorophyceae; order Chlamydomonadales; family Haematococcaceae; genus Haematococcus; species Haematococcus lacustris. Next base: position 2,444,404 of record JASKMD010000009.1, read on the forward strand.
GCTGAGATCCCGGACCCTGAAGCTGACCCACAATTGTACGCAACTGTGACTCAGTAGGTAGTGCCCCCCCACTACAAGTAACTATATGCCCTGATTGCCCCAACCCTGGCAGTCCTAGCCCAAGCTGAAGCCCTTGCCTCGGTTGCACCATCACCTTGTCAAATTGCATGTCTCATGTCTCATGTGTGTCATAGACCGCCTTTGTGCCGGTGGTGGACTGTGAATTTTGCACAGGTGCAACTTGCATGGGCCGTGTGGCCAGGCCAGGCCAAGCTGCCCATGCATGAAGGACGGCCGCTGCTCCAAGGGCTTCCCCAAGCCCTGGTCAGAAGCCACAATCGACGGTGATGATGCCTTCCCGGTGTATCGACGGCGTCAGTATGTCAACAACGACCCTGCCGAGCCATGGCGCACCATCACAAAGCGTGTCAGTGGCAATGGTAAGCAGCCACCTCCGCAGCACATCAGCCACCCACAGGCAACCACACACCCTTTCACCACACCTCACACTCATACCCCACATGTTGTGTCACACTGTAGATCACGTGCTCACCAACCAGTACATCGTGCCTTATAACCCGGCCCTCACCAAGAAGTTTGACTGCCACATCAACGTGGAGTGCTGCGCCACCATCCGGGCGGTCAAGTACCTATACGCCTACGTCTACAAAGGCCATGACCGTGCTCAGGTAAGACATCACCACTTGCAAGGGCTTGCCATAGCAAGGCAGGCCGCACACCAGGGGCTCCCTTGTTCCCTAGCAGGTTGGCCGGCAAGGGCTGGAGGAGGTGGACGAGATCAAGGACTACTTGGATGGCCGCTATGTGTCTTGCAGGTGTGTTGATGTTTTAAGGGCTATACTGCAATACGGCACAGTGTGGTCTTGGCTTATGGCTTGCCATGCGCTGCAGTGAGGCCATGCACCGCATCTTCGCTTTCAGCCTGCATGGAGAGTACCCACACGTGTACCGCCTGGCAGTGCACCTGCCGGGCTGTGAGTCTATCACATTTCACGAGAACTGCCCGGTGGAGCAGTTGCAACAGCTGCAACCGCCACGGACTACGCTCACCGGATGGTTCTTGCTTAACCAGTCAGACCCTCAAGGTGTGCCACAACATGTCAATTGACGCTCTGCCTGCTGCCTGACTGCTCGGTGGCTTGCATGCCCCCTGCCTGCCATGCCTGTCCGCTCACTTGCTTGCCTGACAGCCCTGCTTCACTGCCTACTGCCAGCCCCCCTGTCTACCCCCCTGCCCCTTTGCAGCACGAGCCCTCCTATACCCTGACCTGCCCCAGCGCTATGTGTGGCACAAGCCCAACAAGCAATGGAAGACCAGACAACGCGGGAAGCCCCCCATTGGCCGCATGTACACCTGCCACCCTGGGGACAGCGAGCGCTACCACCTGAGGCTGCTGCTGCATCATGTGCGAGGCGCAATGTCCTTTGAGGACATCAGGAGGGTCAATGGCGAGGTGAGGTGGGGCCAACTGCTGCTGCCCAAAACCTGAATGTTGCGAGCTGCTCTGTCACACACCATGTAGTGGTGGCTCACAGGTCTGTGCAACCTTCCAAGAGGCAGCCCGCCGGAGGGGGCTCTTGCAGGATGGCGCAGAGTGGGACCGCTGCCTTGAGGAGGCCGCTGAGGAGCAGATGCCTGTGCAGTTGCGTGCCCTCTTTGTCACCATCCTCACTCACTGCCAGCCGCCTGACCCATGGGCCCTGTGGCAACGCCATCAGGCTGCCATGTCGGAGGACATCTTGCACCGTGTTCGCCGTGACCTGGACCTGCCCACCCTGGAGCTCAACCCCCAGCACATCAATGAGGCACTGCTAGACGTGCACCAGCAGCTGCAGCGCATGGGCCATCCATGGCCTGTGGGGTTCCCAGCTCTTCAGCAGGTGCGCTTTGGGATGCAAGCATAAAGTCAGCCCAGCCTTCCACCAAGCCAAGGCCACACCTCCGCACAGCCCATTACATTGCCCATCACACTGCCCATCACACTGCCCATCCCATCGTGATCCCGGTCCCTCCCCCTTCCTTGCCTTGGATGTGTGCAGCCTCATGTTGCTGGACAACTGAATGTGCTCATCCGTGAGCAGCTCCGCTATGACCCAGAAGCCTTGCGGCGTCACGTGGCAGCCCAAGTGCCAAAAATGAACTTGCAACAGCGCCGACTGTATGAGGGCGTCATGCGTGCCGTAAACGGGGACCCTCCCCTTCAGGGTCAGCGCCGCTCCAAGGCCTACTTTGTGTACAGCCCGGGTGGTTGTGGAAAGACCTTTATGTTTGACCTGCTGTTGGCCAGCATCCGCTCCCAGGTGAGAAACCATGGCCAGACCTACGCCAATTGCTCACATGCCTCCATGCCTCACCATGGCCTCTGGTCGCTATTGCACCTGGTGCAGGGCAAGATTGCATTGGCTGTCGCATCGTCTGGCATTGCCAGCCTACTGCTTCCGGGGGGCTCCACCGCGCACTCACGCTTCAAGATCCCCATAAAGGTCCATGCTGAGTCCTTCTGCAGTGTGCCAGCAAGCAGCGATGTGGCGGCGTTGTTGCGATGCACCCACGCTATCTTTTGGGACGAGGCCCCCATGGCTCACAAGCACTGCTTCAAGGTCAGCGTGGGCTGCAGTTTGGCTGGCATGCTTGCTGCGATCCCGTTTGGGCTTGCATGTGTGGATGGATGGGTGCATGTCTGGCTGTGTGCAGGCCCTCGACCGCACACTACGAGACCTCATGGCCACTGAGGATGAGCAGGCTGCTGGCCAGCTGTTCGGCGGCAAGGTGGTTGTGATGGGTGGAGACTACCGCCAGGTTTTGCCAGTGGTGCCACGAGCCTCTCGCGCAGGCATTGTCGCTGCCGGGCTGCAGAGCAGCAGCCTGTGGGGCCACATCAAGGTGGTTCGCTTGCAATCCAACATGCGTGTGCAGCAACTGGCGGGCACCGATCCGGAGCAGGCGCAGCGGCAGCAGGAGTTTGCTGATCTGTTGTTGGCGGTGGGTGCGGTGTGGCACAGGCCAGGCACTGTAGGGTGCCTTTCAATGCCGGTGTGGGGACAAGGTGCTGCTAAGTGAGTATTGAAAGTCAGGTGCCTGGGTGGTGCTGGTGCCACAGGTGGGCGAGGCGCGTAGTGGCTGCCTATTTCGCATCCCCCCCTCCATGCTGGTGGATGGGGCCGACTTTAAGCACCTCGTGCAGCGTGTGTTTGGTGACTTGCAACACGATGCAACAGCACGCTGTCAAGAGGCCCTGCTGGGTCGTGCCATCCTTGCACCAAAGAACAGCGACGTCAACGCCATCAATGACTACGTGTGCAACCTATGTCCTCAACAGCCGCAACACTACTTCAGCGCCGACTGTGTGGGGCAAGACGACAACGCCACGACTTACCAGACTGAGTACCTCAACACCTTGCTGCCACAAGGTTTCCCACCCCACCACTTGAAGCTCAAGGTCGGCTTGCCCATCATGCTGCTCCGCAACATTAGCCCCACCTTGGGATTGGCCAACGGCACCCGCCTCCTTATCACCAACCTACGCCAGCACGTCCTTGTGGCCAAGATCCTGACTGGCAGCTCTGCCCATGTGGGCACCGAGGCCCTCATCCCCCGGTGCACCCTCACTTCCAATGAGGAGGGCCTGCCGTTCACGCTCATCCGCAGGCAGTTCCCAATCAAGCCAGCCTTCGCCATGACAATCAATAAGTCCCAGGGCCAGACATTCCGCAGCGTCGGCGTGTACCTTCCCAGCCCTGTGTTCTCACATGGCCAGCTCTATGTGGCGATGTCTCGGGTGGGCCAGGCATCAGGCCTTAGCATCATGGCCGCGCACCCGCGACCAGCACGCGCCACGGACACTACGGCGGTGTACACTGAGAATGTGGTGTACACCGAGGTGTTTAATGCCTTGCCACCCGGCCCCGACGACGATGAGGGCTGGTGACATGCCATGCCAACTTGCATGAGCTGGCACCACCGCTGCTGCCAGTGTGAATGCAGTTGCCATTGCAACTGTTCCAGCCACACACTGTTGCTGCATACGCACACACCGCACACTACAAAACTTATAACTCACACACGTTGTTTCAATTGCAGATTTCAGATAAAAAACTCCCACACATTATTTCAAATGCCGGGAATGCAGAGCAAACATCATGCAAGCATGACAACATCATCAACATCCACGCAAGTGGGCTTATTTGCATGTGGGCTTGCTTGAACAGTTGTCTATTGGGTTGTTTGATAAAGGAAACTTATTGTTACATGTGTTGCCTGCTGGCCGTCCGATGTGGGACGGGCCCACTGCCCTAGTATCGAACAAATACGAAATGGATGACAACTAATGTAAGACATGTGCCCATGCAGAAATTGACTTCATTACACCAGGTGCCGTCCCTGCCCAAGCCAGCAACGCTGATGACATGGAGCCAACGGTGGTAGAGGGGGCTGGAACGGATGCCCCACAGGATGTGGTGGCGGCGGAGCAGTGAGTGCACACCCACTAACTCAAGAGCAAGGCAGTAACCAGTCATAGGTCTGATGTGTGATACCCCCTTTCGCTCCAACCAGGCACATGTGTAAGCGTAGCTGTGAGCCTCATGATGATGTTGGTGGTAATCCTCTGTGTTGGTTGCAGCCCAATCAGCGAAGGGGGGAACCCCCCTGCAGAGACGCCTCATGCTGGGGCAGCCCTAGCGGCCAGCTCAAGTGCCTCTCCGCCAAAGGGAGCTGCCGAGGTGGCAGGCACAGCGGGACAGGCAAAGGCGTCTTCAGGTGAGTTGGTGTCTTGGGTACAGGCAGGTCAAGAAGCTGTAGGGGCGCTAGTACAATGAGCAACATTGTGCAGGCTGGCCCCATAGGGCTCACGGGATGTGGTGGGTGTTGCGGGGCCAACCAATCAAGCGCATCACAGGTAAGCACGGCAGCATATGAATCAATCCAAGGTGCAAACACGTCGGCCGGTGATGTCGCTGATGATCCCTTGCTCGGTGCCCTTGTGTATACAGAGCCAGATGTTGCAGTGACGGCGAAACATGCCTCACCGTCACGCGCTGGTGGCAGAAGTGACAAGGCTGCAGAGCAGGTGCTGCCAAGCCAGATCACCATATCATATCACCATAAACATAAGCATGGCTACAGAGCAGTGTCCTTATAACTACTGAGCAGTATCTACTTGCATACTGCGCAGTAACTAATGGATACAGAGCAGTATCCACATAACTACAGAGCAGTATCCATATGCCTACAGAGCAGTATCCACATGACTACAGAGCAGTATCCACATGCCTACTGCGCAGTATCCACATGACTACAGAGCAGTATCCACATGACTACAGAGCAGTATCCACATGCCTACTGCGCAGTATCCACATGACTACAGAGCAGTATACACATGACTACATAGCAGTATACACATGCCTACTGCGCAGTATCCACATGACTACAGAGCAGTATCCACATGACTACAGAGCAGTATACACATGACTACATAGCAGTATCCACATGCCTACTGCGCAGTATCCACATGACTACAGAGCAGTATCCACATGCCTACTGCGCAGTATCCACATGCATACACAGCAGTATCCACATGCATACATAGCAGTATCCACATAACTACAGAGCAGTATCCACATGACTACAGAGCAGTATCCACATGACTACAGAGCAGTATCCACATGCCTACTGCGCAGTATCCACATGATTACAGAGCAGTATCCATATGCCTACAGAGTAGTATCCACATGCATACATAGCAGTATCCACATGCATACATAGCAGTATCCACATAACTACAGAGCAGTATCCATATGCCTACAGAGCAGTATCCACATGACTACAGAGCAGTATTCACATGCATACATAGCAGTATCCACATGACTACAGAGCAGTATACACATGACTACAGAGCAGTATTCACATGGCTACAGAGCAGTATCCATATGCCTACAGAGCAGTATCCACATGACTACTGCGCAGTATCCACATGACTACAGAGCAGTATCCACATAACTACAGAGCAGTATCCATATGCCTACTGCGCAGTATCCACATGCATACACAGCAGTATCCACATGCATACATAGCAGTATCCACATGACTACAGAGCAGTATCCATATGCCTACAGAGCGGTATCCACATGACTATAGAGCAGTATCCACATGACTACAGAGCAGTATACAATGACTACAGACAAAGGTGAAATGGGCAGTTATCGAATGGCAAGTTATATACCCCGCTGAAATCGTTGCATGGCAAGCACATGTAATGTGGTGTTGTTGTGCAGAGCCAAGGTGTCGAAGGTGCCGGAGCAGCTGCTGGTGGCCTTCTCGGTGACACAGCAGGTGAGGCAGGAGGCCAGGTATAGCAGTGGTGAATAGAGGTGCCACCAATACCAGCCCAATCTAGCTCAGACATGACTGTAAAGACTGTGATGCAATGTGTGTGCAGATATCCCGGAAGTCCTGATTCTCGGTCTTTGAGGCCAGGGCTGCTAAGGCAGCCAAAGCTGCAGCAAAGGTGGCCCAGGGGGGGGCTGCCACGGCGGTACCAGCAGCAGCGGTCCAGGGTGGTCTAGCTGCGGGAGAGGAGAAGGGTGGGGCCAAGCAGGTGGACAAGCCAGCTGCAAGCAGGGGTGGAAGCCAGGGCAGGAAGGGGGGCAGAGGCAGGGGCAGGGGCACTGGCAGCGGCAGTGGCGGTGGCAGGGGCAGAGGCGGGGCCAGGGGCGGAAGCTGGGGCAACGGGCAGAAGGGTGCTGGGGAAGGGGGTGGGGGGGAGGCTCCACCGGCTAAGCGCCACAAGGGACAGTAGTAAGGGGTTGTGTATGGCGCCAGCAGATCAATAGCCATTACACATCATCACACCCCGACCACAAGGTACACATGGGGCCAATGCAGGTGTGCGTCAGGCTGTTGTTGCTGCTCAAGTTGCATTGATGTTGGTGTGGTGGTGAAAGGGCAGCTGGTCATGATGTCGTTGCCTCTCATATGTTGTCGTTGTCAATGTTAGTGATGCTGGTAAATGAGCCTGATGACGTGTGTAAGGTCCACACAGTGTAAGAGCCCAGCCCACAGTAATAGTAAGTATCCCATCATCTGGACCCAGGCAACATGGGTTAAGGTTTACACGGACTTAATCAAGGGCAGGAATAGGCTTGCGGCATCAACAGGAGGTTAACCATCATCATCAGCAATAACCGCTGTCACACCAACCCACACAACACACAGTAGAGAAAAGAAGGAAGTTGTGCAACAGAGTTGCGCCAGAGCATGGTACACACGCGCATAACCACAATGGCGTTGCAGGGACACAATAGCAAATGATGTCGTCACCTGAGCAGTATCCTTAGTCGACAACGAGGTATCCATAGACGACAGCGCAGTATCTATGGGTGACTGAGCAGTATCCATGGTTGACTGAGCAGTATTTATGGTTGACTGAGCAGTATCTATGGTTGACTGAGCAGTATCCATGGTTGACTGAGCAGTATCCATGGTTGACTGAGCAGTATCCATGGTTGACTGAGCAGTATTTATGGTTGACTGAGCAGTATCCATGGTTGACTGAGCAGTATCCATGGTTGACTGAGCAGTATTTATGGTTGACTGAGCAGTATCCATGGTTGACTGAGCAGTATCCATGGTTGACTGAGCAGTATCCATAGTTGACTGAGCAGTATCCATGGTTGACTGAGCAGTATCCATGGTTGACTGAGCAGTATCTATGGTTGACTGCGCAGTATTTATGGTTGACAGCGCAGTATCCATGGTTGACTGAGCAGTATCCATGGTTGACTGCGCAGTATCCATAGTTGACTGAGCAGTATCCATGGTTGACTGAGCAGTATCCATGGTTGACTGAGCAGTATCCATGGTTGACTGAGCAGTATTTATGGTTGACTGAGCAGTATCCATGGTTGACTGAGCAGTATCCATGGTTGACTGAGCAGTATCCATGGTTGACTGAGCAGTATTTATGGTTGACTGAGCAGTATCCATGGTTGACTGAGCAGTATCCATGGTTGACTGAGCAGTATCCATGGTTGACTGAGCAGTATCTATGGTTGACTGAGCAGTATCCATGGTTGACTGAGCAGTATCCATAGTTGACTGAGCAGTATTTATGGTTGACTGAGCAGTATCCATGGTTGACTGAGCAGTATCTATGGTTGACTGCGCAGTATTTATGGTTGACAGCGCAGTATCCATGGTTGACTGAGCAGTATCCATGGTTGACTGCGCAGTATCCATAGTTGACTGAGCAGTATCTATGGATTACAGCGCAGTATCCATGATAAGCAGCGCAGTATCCATGATAAGCAGCGCAGTATCATGAATAACAGAGCAGTTACCATGGATACTGCGCAGTTATCGCTGCTAATTCCTGTGAGTGAGAGTGGTGAACGTGGATTTGACAGTATCCTAGTATTCGTAGACAGACTCAGCAAAATGGTGCATCTCGTACCCACCAAGGAGAGCATCAGTGCCTTCGACATGGCTACACACTTCTTCCATGAGGTCGTGCGCCTGCATGGCATGCCAGCCTCGGTGATCACAGGCCGTGGCCCTCACTTCAACAGCCACTTCTGGGAACATGTATGCGCCCTGTGCAAAGTGGCCCATTACATGTCCAGTGCATATCATCCCGAGTCTGACGGCCAGACAGAGCGAGTAAACAGAGTCATTGAGGAGATGCTGCGACACTATGTGAACGATGCCCACACAGACTGGGCAGAACACTTGCCTTGGGTTGAGTTCGCTATCAACAACTCCTGGCACGAGTCAATCCGCCAAACGCCGTTCTTTCCGAACTATGGGCAGCATCCGCTGACTCCTGCGACGTTGGATCTACTGCGCAAGGTTCCCAAGGCTTCTGCGTTTGCGGAAAATGTGGAGAAAGAGGTGCACAAAGCCAGACAGTGTTGGCGTGAGGCTCAACAACGCATGAAAGCTCTGGTAGACGGCAAGCGTCGTGAGGTGACGTACAAACCAGAACAGCTGGTAATGCTGAGCACTGTCAACATGAGAAAACGAAAGGATGAGGTGGGGGTGCGCAAGCTAAAACCCCGATATGTCGGCCCCTTCGTGGTGCTACGCATGATCGGGTTGGTTGCGGTGCAAATCCAGCTACCGCACCGATGGACCCGCATGCACAACGTGTTCCATGTCTCCCTGGTGAAACCCTACCTCGGCACTCAAGCGCCAAACATGGCAGCACCTCCGCCTGTACAGTGGCTTGACGGCGAGCCAGTTTACGAGGTGGAAAAGCTGTTGCAACACAAGCTGGTGAAAGTGAGAGGCCGGGGGAATGGGAAAGGGCGCAAGCCAAGCAAGAATGTGAAGCAAGCTCTGGAGTTTCTGGTTCGATGGGTGGGCTACTCTGAGTAGCATGACACCTGGGAGCCTCAAAGGAATTTGGTGAACTGCGACGAGGCCCTGCAGCAGTACATTCATGAGCATGGACCGCTGCCGGTTCCATAGGCTCATTACAGACTGAAAGAGAAAAAGATGAATGAGTACGAAATGCAAAAAAGCAAAAACATGGCATTCTTGACACCGAGCGTTGAGGCGCGAGTCTCGGCACAATCGTGGGTTGCCGAGGCGGGGCAGTCACCTATAGGCACAATCCTACAGTTGAGGACAACTGCGTCCAGAGAGGACCAGGTGGGGGGGAATGTTACGTGGCAATGCGCCTGGCTGATATGCCATTAAAGGACAACCATATAATGCCCCCATGCGCCAGTGTAACTCTCAAAGTGCGGTGACCGGTGTCAAGGCCGGGTTCGACTCCCGGGAGCTTAGACATCGCCCAAAGCTCTTTAGCCGCACTAAGAGGATTACGCTGGCCGTGCAAAGGCACGTTACAGTCAACGGCCACCTCACCGACAGCTTCCCCCTTGCGTCGGGGCTGCTGCAGGGTAGCGGGGCCTCCCCGCTTACTGGTGCATCGTGCTCCAGCCGCTGGTCAGCTACCTCAGCTCGCTCCAGCTGGCAGGCCGCATCAGCACCCCCACCATCACCTCCAGCCCTCTGGCTATGCATAGGGCCGCCCTGACCCCCGCGCTCCCCTCCAAGGAGTATGCGGACGACCTCACCATCGTGGTGCTCGATCGGGTCAGAGACGGGAAGGTGGTAGTGGAGGCCCTAGGCCTGTTCCGCGCCGCTGGGGGCCCTGCGCTGAGTGTGAGCAAGAGCTCAGCCCTGCCGTGCGCCCAGCCAGAGCCCGGGCTGGGTAACCAGGGGGGCTCGGGCCCCGAGGGGGCGGGGAGGGGAGGAAGGGTGGGTGACGGGGGGGAAGGGGGCTGGCAGGGGCAGGTGGGCGAGCAGGGGCTAGGGGGTGGGCTGGGGGAAGGTGGCGGGCTAGGACAGCAGCAGGGCGGGCGGGAGCAAGGTGGGGAGCAGGTGCCGGAGGTGGTCATCCCAGCTGTCCGAGCGGGGGTGCCAGTGCGCCACCTGGGGGTCCCTCTTGGGGCGGCCTCCTACGCTGCCACCAGCAAGGCCGCCTTCGGTGGGGCGGCTGCGGCCATGATGGCAGCCTCCCTCCCTTGGCGGCCCCAAGGCCTCAACCTCCTGGGGCGGGTGCAGGTGGCACAGCAGTGCCTGGCCTCCAAGTCCATCTACCAAATGGCCTTCGTGCAACCCTCCGCTCCTCTGACGCAAGCCATGGCCTTGGCTGTCAACCGCTTTGTGGCAGCCTCAGATCTGCCCCAGGAGCGCAGCCCTAACAGCAGCCGCCTCTACCCTAGCAAGGCCATCTGCGTGATGCCCCGGGGGGAGGGAGGGGTGGGGCTTCCCGACCTGGGGGTCACCAGCACGGCCATGCTGGCGAAGATGCTGGCCCTGCTCTGGTCGCCCCGGGTTCGTCCCTGGCAGCCTCTGACCCACAGCCTGCTGGCAGACCCCTCCCACGGCCTCAGCACGTGGGTCATCACCGACCCCACCGCCACCCCCTCGCGAGGCATCAGCCCGCGGCTGCAAGCTCACGTGGCGGCCCTGGCTGAGCTCAAGCTGTTCCGTGCGGTGCCCCCCGCTAGCCAGTCCTTCTTCTCGGTGCTGGCAGAGCCGCTGTGGTACAACGCGCAAGTCCGCATGAACCCAGTAGCTAGGGAGGCAGCAGCTGAGCAGGGTTGGACCCACGTCCGCCACGTGAGGGAAGCCCTGCATAGCCCCCAGCTGGAGGGGGAGGCCCGATGGGCTGCCGACCTGGTCAGGGCTTGCCTCCCCGAGCCCTGGCAGGGCATGGTGGACCGCCTGCAGCCTCCTCAGCCGGAGTGGGAGTGCCTGAGGGTTGGGCCAGGGGTGGGGTTTGTGATGCGGCGCACCCCCCTGCTCCAGCCCTCCCACTGGGTGGGCCCCAACGGCCGCCTCTACTCCCTAGACCCCACAGGGCAGGGGCCCCTAGGGGCTTTCTGGGCGGAGGGAGGGGCGGCCTGGGAGCCAGCTGCTGTGGCCCGTCTCAACAAGCCCAGCTACAGGCTGACTCCGGAGGAGCGAGCCACCCACCTTCGCCCTCTACCCGCCCAGCATCACGTGGCGCAGGAGCAGGCTCAAGGGCAGGAGCAAGGAGGAGCCGGGGCGCTTGGCAGGGGAGGGGGGCGGGCAAGGGGGCGGGGCGGGGGCAGGGGGCGAGGGCGTGGAGGAGGTGGAGGGCGTAGGGGAGCAGGGGGCGGGGCGGGAGGGCAGGCTGCCGACCCAGCTGACGAGGGGCCTGGCACCTGGCCTAAGGAGGAGTGGCTCTTGGGCCCCTGGGCTCACCTGCAGCTGGACCCTCAGGTGTGGGGCATGGGCACCACCACCCTCCTGGACTTCTCTGTCAAGCATGCCAGGGTGCTGTAAGAGTACACGATTGCACGGTAGGATGCATGAACAAATGCTGTTTTTCTTTTACATGAAGTGCCACGTTGCCTAATGACGTTGTTTCTCACTAAATGATGTCGGTAGGTTTTAAGCGAGTTGTTGTAGTGTTTACGGAGAAGAAGAGAACTGAAGAACAACAGTCCTTTGTGCACGGAATACTGTAAGACTTCTCCCTAACGGTTACGGTCGGTCTGCCTCAAACACCTACGGTCCTTCGGTCCTCTACGGTTCTTAGCGAATTCGGGCGTTGTTGCTTTACAAGCAATAGTAAGTCAGCCTTAGCGATTCTTAGCTCCAGCGTCGAGCTGAGACCTAGCCGTAGTTAACACTACGAGACTTCTAGAAGCCAACCTTGGGCTGAAAGAAGTCCTTAGACCCATTAGCGCTTGCATTTACGAGTTTTTCCGGGCCCACGCATTACAACTGTTGCATCTGGTTTCCCCTTTCACGTTCATCGCAGTGCCACTTACCTTCGACGAGGCTTTAGACGTGGACCTCCCTTCCGGGGCTAGCACCCCGCGAAATTCTGTCTCTTCATTCAGCCCGTCCAGCCTACAGCTGAGCCCTTCGCCAAGCGGAGAATATCAGCCCATCACCTCAGCCACACTTCCGAACGCGCCCCCAGCTCAGCTCGCACAGGCGGAACAGCCTGTGCAATTTCGCAGCCCAGCGTTTGCTTTAGTTTCCACGGGTAACCGTGAGGCGCACCAGGCGCTGCACGGGTGTCAGCAGTGCCAATCTTTCAAGGCGGCAGCGGACTACTACTCCGGGCTAGCAAGGGCACGAGGTGAGCAGCTTGCTCAACAACGTAAGTACATAGAGCAGCTCCTAGGCATTGTGCGCAGCCTTGCTGTAGCACCCAGTGCACCTTTAGGCGTATCTACACGCTACGTGGCACCACCGCCACCCCCACCGCCTCCACCTAGACGCCAGCCAGCACCACAGGCACACCCAGCCTACCAGGGACAAGCACCGCCACCTACCCCCTCCCACTCCGCCCAACACAACAGGGACGGATACCAGCAGCGCCAGCGTCGTCGTCTCTAGCCACAGCCCATGGCACAGCCTGACAGCATGGAGACCATCATAGCTGCTTTTAACGCACTTGGCGCCACGATGGACAGGATTGTGCGGCAGCAGGAGCAGCAGCACGCCGCTCAGGCAGAGCCACGGGTTACACCGGGTCTAGTCAAGCTGACAGACGTACAGCCGTTTGATGGCAAGGGTAGTGTTTCTACGTGGTTGTTTCATGTGGAGGAGGTGTTTAAGTTGACTCCAGGCCTGACTGATGAGCAGAAGATAGTGTCCACTGGTGTAAAGCTCACAGGTTTGGCTGCCTCCTGGTATGTCTCTGTCCGGTCAGCCCCTAACGCGTCATTCATCTGGGACTTGTTCAAAGCAGCCCTTAAAGCAGCCTTTGTAACCCAGTCAGAAACAGCTAAGGCTCGAGACCAGCTTCATGTGGCCAGGCAAAAACCTAACCAGACGGCTCTCTCCTTCGCCACTCACCTGCGCAGCTTGTTTCTGCATATTCCTACCATCACCGAGGATGAACAACTAGACCGGTTCCGCCGTGGCTTGCACCCTTTTCGCCTCTCGCACTTTTCGCCTCTCGCACACTTTTCGCCTCTCGCACTTTTCGCCTCTCGCACTTTTCTTCACACTTTTCGCCTCTCGCACTTTTCGCCTCTCGCACTTTTCGCCTCTCGCACACTTTTCGCCTCTCGCACTTTTCGCCTCTCGCACTTTTCGCCTCTCGCACTTTTCTGCACACTTTTCGCCTCTCGCACTTTTCGCAGCCTGCCGTTTCGCGTGGGTCGCGAGTTAGCGCCTCCCGTTAGCACAGCTAGCGTTTTCGCAGCAGGAGCAGCCGGAGGAGCGTTGTTTCGCAGTTTTTGTTGCTAAGGCAGCAAGTCGCGAGTTTCAGCCTGCGGAGCAGCTAAACAGCAAGGAGCAGGAGCTGCGTTAAGGTGGTGTGGTCGTCTCTGTCTGTCTGCTCTCAGCCGCAGCAGCCGCCACCAGCCGCCAGCAGCCGCCAGCAGCCGCCAGCAGCGCTTTTGCTCTTTTCGGCTTTCCGCTTCTTAACGTTTGTCAGGTTGCGCCAGCCGCAGCCGTTTCTCTCAGGCGCCGCCACCTGAGCGCCTCATCCCAGCCGCCGCTACCTCGCAGCTGCCGCAGGTGTAACCGCTCCAACCGCCTCCAGCAGCCTTTCCAGCCGCAGGTCCTTTCCTGCTATCGCTGTGTGCAGCTGCTGTCGCTTCTTGTGCGAGCCACAGCCAGCAGTTCGCGGGAGCCTACATCGCTATCGGTTTCCTGAGGCAACCGCCTCAACCGCTGCAGCTTCCGCCCAGCTGCCCTTCCCCCACCCTCTTCTCCTTCTCCCCCGCTTCCTCCTCCCCCCGCGTGCCTCGCCTTCTGCCGGCGCCTGTCGCGTCACTGCCTAGGAGACGACAACGGTCGGAGGCCCACCGCCGGGGTTTGCTCCACTGAATTCAGTGCGAGCCGGCGTACCTGAGCACCAGCCTAGCCCCCGGGTCAATGGGGGAAGGCTGAGTTAAGTGCTCAACCAGTGCGCTTGACCCTTAGTTTGTGCCCGTCTCAAGCTCGCGTGTTGCCTGCGCCTGTGGCCCTCCAGGTGCTTCGGCTTATCGCGTCATGGAGGCCAGCTGCAGATCGCAGCAGCTTGTGCCTGTCTTTCGGCACTTTGCGTGGTCCCGGGCCCCTCTCTTGTCCCGGGACCCATGCCCTCCCCTTTTTGAGCCCCTGGTCGGCGGGCCCATGGCATGGCTCATGCCAATCGGGCGCGTCGCCAGCAAGGAGCTGCTGCGGCTCCAACAGCTTAACCCCCTGCTGCCTGCCCCTTATGAAGATGCCTGGGCTCTCGCAGAGACTTGCAGCACAGCCCTGCTGGCTCACAAACAGCGGAATGGCAGTGCTGTTGCCTCCCTCTCCACCCTCCACACTGCAGGCCACCCCCTCTACAGCTTGGTGGTCGTGCATGATGCAGCCAGCATGGAGGGAAGGGCCTTGGACTCCCAGTTCATCTCCCAGCCGTGGTTGGAGATGCCTCTCTTTGGCCGGAACGTGCGTGTGCCCGTGGAGCCCATGGACCATGGCCCCCCCCCCAGGTGCAGTCAAGCTGGTCTTCCACCACCACTACCCCCTGGCGTCTAGGGAGGGTCTGGTAGAGGGGGTGCTCAAGGCAGTGGGGTACAAGGTCAGCCCGGCCCCAACAGCGGGCTTGCCGGAGGCCCTGGACCTGCACACAGCAGTCGTGCTCAGCGAGCGGCTGGGTGCCCATTCCCGCACAAGCAGTTTCTGGGGGTCGCCTGGGGGTAACGGGGCCATAGTGGAGGCTGTCGTGGTGCCCCCTCTAGGGGACCCAAAGCTAGCCCTGCTGCCTGAGGTGTATGCCACTCCTTCTGGCTGGGGCAAGCTGCAGATCCTGCAGCTGTGGGGGGACACACAGCCTCTGCTCGACCAAGGAACCCCCCCTGCCCAGGCCCCTGCCCAGCCACCAGGTGACACCCTTGCTCAACCTCCCCCCCCCTCCCTTTCCATCCTCCTCCTTAGCCCCCTGCCCAGCTCCCTTCCCAGCCACCTGATGACCCCCTTGCTCTACCTCCTCCACCCCCCCTTGCTCAACCTCCCCCACCACACCCTGCTCAGCCCCCCACCCAGTCACCAGGTGACCCCCCAGCTCTACCTCCCCCTCCCTCACCCTCACCCTCCCTCCCTCCCTCCCTCATCCTCCCTCACCCTCCCTCACCCTCCCTCACCCTCCCTCACCCTCCCTCAGCTGCTGCCGCCCCCCTCCAGCGCACCTCAGATGGGGGTGGCACAGCTGGGGATGAGGGGGCCCGGGTGGCGCAGGGCGCCCAGGTGGCCCAGCAGCGGCAGCAGCACAGCCCTACCTCCCGGGACCCTGACCCTGCCTCAGCTGCTGCCGCCCCCCTCCAGCGCACCTCAGATGGGGGTGGCACAGCTGGGGATGAGGGGGCCCGGGTGGCGCAGGGCGCCCAGGGTGCTCAGCAGAAGCAGATGCTGCATAGCCCTACCTCCCGGGGCCCTCACCCTGCCTCAGCTGCTGCCGCCCCCCTCCAGCGCACCTCAGTTGGGGGTGGCACGGCTGGGGATGAGGGGACCCGGGTGGCGCAGGGCGCCCAGGTGGCCCAGCAGCGGCAGCAGCACAGCCCTACCTCCCGGGACCCTGACCCTGCCTCAGCTGCTGCCGCCCCCCTCCAGCGCACCTCAGATGGGGGTGGCACAGCTGGGGATGAGGGGGCCCGGGTGGCGCAGGGCGCCCAGGGTGCTCAGCAGCAGCAGACGCTGCATAGCCCTATCTCCCGGGGCCCTCACCCTGCCTCAGCTGCTGCCGCCCCCCTCCAGCGCACCTCAGTTGGGGGTGGCACGGCTGGGGATGAGGG
The DNA here is from genome assembly GCA_030144725.1 of Haematococcus lacustris. Taxonomy (NCBI): domain Eukaryota; kingdom Viridiplantae; phylum Chlorophyta; class Chlorophyceae; order Chlamydomonadales; family Haematococcaceae; genus Haematococcus; species Haematococcus lacustris. The sequence goes on from JASKMD010000009.1 coordinate 2,460,694, forward strand.
GGCCCGGGTGGCGCAGGGCGCCCAGGTGGCCCAGCAACGGCAGCAGCACAGCCGTACCTCCCGGGACCCTGACCCTGCCTCAGCTGCTGCCGCCCCCCTCCAGCGCACCTCTGTTGGGGGTGGCACAGCTGGGGATGAGGGGGCCCGGGTGGCGCAGGGCGCCCAGGGTGCTCAGCAGCAGCAGACGCTGCATAGCCCTATCTCCCGGGGCCCTCACCCTGCCTCAGCTGCTGCCGCCCCCCTCCAGCGCACCTCAGATGGGGGTGGCACAGCTGGGGATGAGGGGGCCCGGGTGGCGCAGGGCGCCCAGGGTGCTCAGCAGCAGCAGACGCTGCATAGCCCTACCTCCCGGGGCCCTCACCCTGCCTCAGCTGCTGCTGCCCCCCTCCAGCGCACCTCTGTTGGGGGTGGCACGGCTGGGGATGAGGGGGCCCGGGTGGCGCAGGGCGTCCAGGTGGCCCAGCAGCGGCAGCAGCACAGCCCTACCTCCCGAGACCCTAACCCTGTCTCAGCTGCTGTCGCCCCCCTCCAGCGCACCTCAGATGGGGGTGGCACAGCTGGGGATGAGGGGGCCCGGGTGGCGCAGGGCGCCCAGGTGGCCCAGCAGCAGCAGCAGCAGCAGCACAGCCCTGGGGTGGGAGCGGGGGCGGGGAAAGAGGCTGTAGCGGGGGCAGGGGATGAATCAGGGGCTAGAGGGCCAGGTCTCAAGGGTCTCGGGATCCACCCGTTTGCTCCGCCCCGTGGAAGGCCTTCCCGGTTCGATAGCTCTTGGGGCCCAGCTACAGCAGAGCTTTCTGGGGGGACTCCGTGGCTGGGCCCGTCCTGGGCTGCCCGGGTGTGCTCAAGGGGTGAGTCAGGGCAGCCGGGGGAGAAAGAGGCGCAGGGTCTGTCGCCGAGCAGCCCAGCCGCCCCCTCCACTGGTCAGGGGCCCGCGAGTCGGCCTTTCCAGCTTGGCGGTGCAGCAGCTCCTACACGAGGCAGGAGGTCCCTTCTTCCCCGCATGGACATGACCAACTCCACCGGAGGTAAGTCGGGGGATGTGGGGGGCAAGGCTCTAGCCGTCGTCTTCTCCGCCGCTAGCAGGGCCCTCCGAGCCGGTAGGAGCACCCTTGTCCCTCAGCCGGAGCTGCTATCAGCTCTCCTCCCCTCCCCCTCAGCCTCACCCGCTTCTACCCAAGACGAGGCCTCTCGGCCCGACTGCGGAGGGGCACCGTCGCTGGACGGCAGGGCTATCACAGCTAGTCAGCCCCAGGCTGCCGCCACACCTCACCAGCGCATTTCAGCAGGGGGTGGCACTGCTGGCACAGAGGGGGCGAGGTTGGTGCCTGTAGCGCAGCAGCAACAACAACAGCAGCAGCAGCAGCGGCAACAGCACCGGCAACAGCAGCAGCAGCAGCAGCAGCAGCACCAGCAGCAGCAGCGGGCTGGGGCTGGGGCTGGGGCTGGGGCTGGGGCTGGGGCTGGGGCTGGGGCTGGGGCTGGGGCTGGGGCTGGGGCTGGGGCTGGGGCTGGGGCTGGGGCTGGGGCTGGGGCTGGGGCTGGGGCTGGGGCTGGGGCTGGGGCTGGGGCTGGGGCTGGGGCTGGGGCTGGGGCTGGGGCTGGGGCTGGGGCTGGGGCTGGGGCTGGGGCTGGGGCTGGGGCTGGGGCTGGGGCTGGGGCTGGGGCTGGGGCTGGGGCTGGGGCTGGGGCTGGGGCTGGGGCTGGGGCTGGGGCTGGGGCTGGGGCTGGGGCTGGGGCTGGGGCTGGGGCTGGGGCTGGGGCTGGGGCTGGGGCTGGGGCTGGGGCTGGGGCTGGGGCTAGGGCTGGGGCCGTGCCTTCTCCGATGGTTTTGGATCGCCCACGCCTTACCCGGCCCGTGCTCTCTACCCTCTTTCCAACGCCCACCACCTTCCAGCCCAGCGCCCAGGGGGCTTTTGTGTCCCGAGCGCATGCGCCTTGCTCTGTCCCACCCCGAGGGGTGCATCTCCCCCACATCCCTCTTCCCCCCCAGCAGCTCTCTGCCCCCCTGAACCCCCCTTGGGCCGCCCCTCCCCTCCTTGTTATTCCTCCCGCTGTCCATCCCGTGCCTCTTGAGGGGTCTGTTGCCTCTGGCTCCCTTGCCGGTATTCCCCCATCAGCCTCTCCGCGCTCCCCGGGGCACTTGGGGTTGCTGGGCAAGGCCCTCTTGAAGGGCGCGGTGCTGGCCTCCAAGGGCAAGCTCGCTGCCCGTAAGCTGAGAGATGCCACAGCTAGGGGCCTAGCCGCAGCCGGGCAGTGGGTGGGTGGGGAACCTTCCGCCAGCTCTCCCTCCCTTGACCCCATGGACGCCGAGGCAGCGGCCCCCACCGCCTCTTGCCGCACGGAGGTCACGGGGCCTGGCGCAGTTGCCCATCTCCCAGCCCAGGAGCTTGGTCCCTCCACCGGGCTGGGCACCCGGCTCGGCACGGTGCGGGTTGGGCCCGGTGAGCTGCAGGGTAGTCAGCCTCCCCGCTGGCTTGACACCGCCGCGAGGGCACCTCCGCGCCCCTCCCCGGATGACAGGAGGGCTAGGCGGGAGGAGCGGCAGCGGGTGGCTCAGTGTAGGTCGAGGCGAGGCAACACGCAGCCAGCTACCCAGCCAGCCAGAGGGGGGCCTAGCCGGCGCCGGTATGGCATTCCCTCTTCCGGTTCCAGCTCTGAGGAGTGGGAGGCACGGCGTGCAGGGCACCAGCAAGCTGGCAGGCAGCGTGCTGCGCAGCTTGGCCATGGGTCCCCACACGTGCGCCGCTACGGGTTGCTCAGCCCCTCTGCTAGCCTGGCCAGCTCGCTGGGGGCCTCCTGTGATAGCCCTGTAGTTGAGTCAGCAGGGCCCCGGGAGGGGAGGTTGAGGGTGCCTAAGCGGCAGCAGCCCGAGCAGGCAGCTCAGCCTGGGGAGGAGGTCGAGCAGCTCGGTCCTCTGCCCCTGCGGCCCCCGCTGGCCATCTATTCCCGTGAGCCTCGGGTCCGCCTGCGCCGCCCGGGGGCCAAGTTGGCCTGCATTGAGGCCACTCCAGCCCCTATCCCCGGCCCACCCCCTTTGCCCGGTCCGCCTCCCCTTCCCAGCCCACCCACCCTCCTCTACACACGCGTAGCCCGCGCGGGGGCAAGCCAGGACTAGCCATGCAGCGCCCAGGTGTGGCCGCCAGATTCTTGGCAGTCACCCTCAACGTGCAGGGCCTTGCCCAGCCGCACAAACTGCAGGCCCTGCTTGACTGGGCCGCTGACAGCCCGGCGCAAGTGGTGTTCCTCCAAGAGTGCCATAGGGCGGAGAGCGTGTGGCAGTGGGCAGAAGCCCACTCGGGGGCCAAGCCCGCCTGGCGGGGGCAGTGGTTTTACACCCCTGGCACCGGCAGCTCCCAAGGCTGTCTGGTGTTGGTCAAGCCCTCCACCATCCTCCGGGGGTGCACCCAGGTGCAGCTGCAGGCAGAGGGGGCCCAGGGGCGGGTGCTGCGGGTAGACGGGGAGCTCGCAGGCAGGCCGGTGTCCCTAGTGTGCGTGTACGCCCCGGCGCAGCAGGCAGAGCGGCCAGCGTTCTACGCAGAGTGCCTCCCCGCTTGCCTCCCGCCAGCCGCCGACCGCCGCCTCCTCCTCATGGGGGGCGACTTCAACTGCATCTTAGCCCCCGTGGACAGAGTGGGCATCCCGCAGGGCTCGCAGCATGGGGAGGCCTGGGTGGGCAGCCGGGGCCAGGGGGCGGAGCAGCTGCGGCAGCTGGTGGGTGAGCGCGGTCTGGTGGACCCGTGGCGCCATCTGCACCCCTCCAAGAGAGACCTCACCCACTTCAGCGAGCGTTGGCAGACGGGTGCGCGCCTCGACCGGTGGTACATCTCGGAGGAGCTGGTGCAGTGGCAGATGGACAGCGCCATCCAAGGGGTGCTGCCAGTGCCCACCGACCACCGGCCCGTGTCAGTGGCAGTGTGCCCCCCCGACCTGCCTCTCACCGTCCCCGCTCCCTGGCAGCTGCACCCCGCCCACCTCGACAACCCTGACCTGCTGGACTGCCTCAAGGACTTCCTACAGGCGGAGGCACATCACCACGAGGCTGCGAGTCAGCTGGGGCTGCCTAGGGATGGGCACAGGGCCAGGTGGGCCCGCATCAAGCAGGGCCTGGCCATGCGTGCCCAGCACTTCCTGCGGGCCCAGCGCCGCGCGCAGCGTGACCTGCAGCAGCGCAGGGAGAAGGCGGCAGCAGTGGCCAGGGCTCACCTCGTGCGGCAGCTGGTGCGGGTGGAGCGAGAGGGGGAGGCTGAGGTGCAGGCGGCGCAGCACCTGGGAGAGGCCGCAGCCCTGGCGGGGGTGGGGGCGAGGGAGCAGGGGGCCCAGCAGTCCCTGCTGGCCAGCGCAGTCCTCGACCAGTACTACGGCGACCGCTCCTCCTTCTACTTCTACCATCGCGACCAGCCAGCGCACACCCCCACCCTCATCTCCTCTCTCCAGCTCCCCGGACAGCCAGGTCAGCCAGCAGACCTCACCACGCCGGCCGGGGTGAAGGCAGCGTGCAGGGCTTTCCAGCAGCACTACTCAGCTGCCGGGCCCACCGGAGTCTACGCAGCCAAGCCGGTGGACACAGCTGCGCGCGCCGCGCTGCTGGGCAGCCTCACCTCCCACCTCACCCCCACCCAGGCCAGAGCTGCCGAGGGCCCCGATGGCAGCCCTATGCTGTCAGAGGAGGAGCTGGGCCGGGCTCTACAGGGCTGCGCGCACAGCAAGGCCCCGGGGCTGGATGGGCTGCCCATGGAGGTCTATGACCGGCTGTGGGTGGAGCTGGGGCGGCCGCTGCGGGCCATGTTGCGAGAGGCCCTGGCAGACACCGCTGACCCTGCCCCCCTGGCTGAGTTCCTGACCGGCATCATCACCCTCGTGCCCAAGGCTGGCAAGCCGAGGGACCAGGTGGCCGGCTACCGCCCCATCACGCTCCTCAACTGCGACGTGCGCCTGGTGGCCAGGGCAGTGGAGGACCGGCTGCAGCTGCCCTTGGACCTGCTGGTGTCCCCCTCTCAGTCCGCCTTCATCCTGGGCAGGGACATCAGCGACAGCGTGCAGTTCCACCTAGGCCTGCTGGAGTACCTGCAGCAGCGGGGCAGCCCAGCCTGGCTGTTGTTGCTGGACCTGGCGGGGGCCTATGACAACGTGTCCTGGGGCTTGCTCCAGGACACGATGGAGGCCATGGGGTTCTGCCGGGAGGGGCATGTGCGCTGGGCTCAGCTGCTGCACCGGGGGGCCACGAGCCAGGTGCTGGTCAACGGCCACCTCACCGACAGCTTCCCCCTTGCGTCGGGGCTGCTGCAGGGCAGCGGGGCCTCCCCGCTCTACTGGTGCATCGTGCTTCAGCCGCTGGTCAGCTACCTCAGCTCGCTCCAGCTGGCAGGCCGCATCAGCACCCCCACCATCCCCTCCAGCCCTCTGGCCATGCACAGGGCCGCCCTGACCCCCGCGCTCCCCTCCAAGGAGTATGCGGACGACCTCACCATCGTGGTGCTCGATCGGGTCAGAGACGGGAAGGTGGTTGTGGAGGCCCTGGGCCTGTTCCGCGCCGCTGGGGGCCCTGCGCTGAGCGTGAGCAAGAGCTCAGCCCTGCCGTGCGCCCAGCCAGAGCCTGGGCCGGGCAACCAGGAGGGCTCAGGCCCCGAGGGGGCGGGGAGGGGAGGAAGGGGGGGTGACGGGGGGGAAGGGGGCGGGCAGGGGCAGGTGGGCGAGCAGGGGCTAGGGGGTGGGCTGGGGGAAGGTGGCGGGCAAGGGCAGCAGCAGGGCGGGCAGGAGCAGGGTGGGGAGCAGGAGCCGGAGGTGGTCATCCCAGCTGTCCGAGCGGGGGTGCCCGTGCGCCACCTGGGGGTCCCTCTTGGGGCGGCCTCCTACGCTGCCACCAGCGAGGCCGCCTTCGGTGGGGCGGCGGCGGCCATGATGGCAGCCTCCCTCCCTTGGCGGCCCCAAGGCCTCAACCTCCTGGGGCGGGTGCAGGTGGCACAGCAGTGCCTGGCCTCCAAGTCCATCTACCAAATGGCTTTTGTGCAACCCTCCGCTCCTCTGACGCAAGCCATGGCCGCGGCTGTCAACCGCTTTGTGGCAGCCTCAGACCTGCCCCAGGAGCGCAGCCCCAACAGCAGCCGCCTCTACCCTAGCAAGGCCATCTGCGTGATGCCCCGGGGGGAGGGAGGGGTGGGGCTTCCCGACCTGGGGGTCACCAGCACGGCCATGCTGGCGAAGATGCTGGCCCAGCTCTGGTCGCCCCGGGTTCGTCCCTGGCAGCCTCTGACCCACAGCCTGCTGGCAGACCCCTCCCACGGCCTCAGCACGTGGGTCATCACCGACCCCACCGCCCCCCCCTCGCGAGGCATCAGCCCGCGGCTGCAAGCTCACGTGGCGGCCCTGGCTGAGCTCAAGCTGTTCCGTGCGGTGCCCCCCGCTAGCCAGTCCTTCTTCTCGGTGCTGGCAGAGCCGCTGTGGTACAACGCGCAAGTCCGCATGAACCCAGCAGCGAGGGAGGCAGCAGCTGAGCAGGGTTGGACCCACGTCCGCCACGTGAGGGAAGCCCTGCATAGCCCCCAGCTGGAGGGGGAGGCCCGATGGGCTGCCGACCTGGTCAGGGCTTGCCTCCCCGAGCCCTGGCAGGGCATGGTGGACCGCCTGCAGCCTCCTCAGCCGGAGTGGGAGTGCCTGAGGGTTGGGCCAGGGGTGGGGTTTGTGATGCGGCGCACCCCCCTGCTCCAGCCCTCCCACTGGGTGGGCCCCAACGGCCGCCTCTACTCCCTAGACCCCACAGGGCAGGGGCCCCTAGGGGCTTTCTGGGCGGAGGGAGGGGCGGCATGGGAGCCAGCTGCGGTGGCCCGTCTCAACAAGCCCAGCTACAGGCTGACTCCGGAGGAGCGAGCCACCCACCTCCGCCCTCTACCCGCCCAGCATCACGTGGCGCAGGAGCAGGCTCAAGGGCAGGAGCAAGGAGGAGCCGGGGCGGTTGGCAGGGGAGGGGGGCGGGCTAGGGGGCGGGGCGGGGGCAGGGGGCGAGGGCGTGGAGGAGGTGGAGGGCGTAGGGGAGCAGGGGGCGGGGCGGGAGGGCAGGCTGCCGACCCAGCTGACGAGGGGCCTGGCACCTGGCCTAAGGAGGAGTGGCTCTTGGGCCCCTGGGCTCACCTGCAGCTGGACCCTCAGGTGTGGGGCATGGGCACCACCACCCTCCTGGACTTCTCTGTCAAGCATGCCAGGGTGCGCCTCCACCAGCTCCAGCGCGTCAGTGCCGACCCCCTCTACCCACCAGGTGGGGGCCTGTGGCCAGCGCTGTGGGGTGTGCGCCCCCCCCGGGCAGCGGGCGAACCGGAGGTGGCAGCGGTGGCTGATGGGGCCCTGAGGGAGCTGGAGCTCAAGTGGGAGGCCACCCCTCATGTTTGGCAGCAACAGGTCAGGCTGTTCCCAGGCCACAGCAGGCAGCAGGAGCTGGAGCAGCGGCTAACGCAGGAGGTCAGGGGGGAGAGCCACCAGGAGACGGAGATGCAGAAGGGGCTGCTGGGCCCAGCGGTATAGGTGGGCCACAGCAGCACAGGTCAGCAAAGCGTGGGGTGGAGCAGACAGCAGCGGAGGCAGCCAGCAAAGGTGGCACCAGGAAGTCCCAGAGGCTTGCAGCCGGTGCATCACAGCGTCAGGCTGACCCCCTTCCACCTGTTGAGGAGCGCCCGCAGCGGTCAGCCATGGGCAGCATGCACCAGGGCTATGGAGATCAGCATTGGTATATGTTTGATGCCACCAAGATCTTCACAGTCTTTGTGACCAGCTTTGAGGATGGGGAGGGCTACGGCCGTATGTTCTTTGTGCCAGCGCACAGCCTCAGCCGCAGCTAGTCATACATCAATCACGGTGCTGCACCTAGTAAGAACGGATGACAGGATAGATGCTCGTAATGCTGTTCCTGTTCTGTGGTTGCTGGGGCTGCGTCACTGTCATGTTGCTGCTGCTGCCACTGTCACACCATCAGCTACTAGTGATAGGATGCCTTAACTACCTAGCGGTGGACTTGCAGGACCCTGTAGCCGTGCGGCAGAACCCTGTAGACGTGTGTCACAGAACCCTGTAGCTGTGCGGCAGAACCCTGTAGACTAATAACCAGGACCCTGTAGGCGTGCGGCAGAACTCTGTAGACGTGTGGCGCAGGACCCTGTAGGCGTGCGGCAGAACCCTGTAGACTAATGCAGCAGGACCCTGTAGGCGTGCGGCAGAACCCTGTAGTCGTGTGGCGCAGAACCCTGTAGCCGTGCGGAAGAACCCTGTAAACAAATGTCGCAGGACCCTGTAGGCGTGCGGCAGAACCCTGTAGCTGTTTGTCGCAGGACCCTGTAGGCGTGCGGCAGAACCCTGTAAACGTGTGGCGCAAAACCCTGTAGCCGTGCGGCTGAACCCTGTAGTCGTGTGGCGCAGAACCCTGTGGCCGTGCGGCAGAACCCTGTAGACGTGGGTCGTAGGACCCTGTAGGCGTGCGGCAGAACCCTGTAGTCGTGTGGCGCAGAACCCTGTAGCCGTGCGGCAGAACCCTGTAGACGTGTGTCGCAGGACCCTGTGGCCGTGCGGCAGAACCCTGTAGACGTGTGTCACAGAACCCTGTAGCTGTGCGGCAGAACCCTGTAGACTAATGCAGCAGGACCCTGTGGCCGTGCGGCAGAACCCTGTAGACGTGGGTAACAGGACCCTGTAGGCGTGCGGCAGAACCCTGTAGACTAATGCAGCAGGACCCTGTAGCCGTGCGGCAGAACCCTGTAGACGTGGGTAACAGGACCCTGTAGGCGTGCGGCAGAACCCTGTAGACGTGTGCAGCAGGACCCTGTAGCCGTGCGGCAGAACCCTGTAGACGTGGGTAACAGGACCCGGTAGCCGTGCGGCAGAACCCTGTAGACGTGTGACGCAGGACCCTGTAGCCGTGCGGCAGAACCCTGTGGCCTAGGACCCTGTACAGGGTCAGTAGGACCCTGTACAGGGTTAGGTAACTTTTCAAATAGTTATAACATCGCAGCAACTTTGAGTTTTTCAATGATTACAACGGCGATGAGTCGGCCTTTCCTGGGGCTATCTGCAGTATGCCTCCCTGTGACGGTGCGCTTATGCGTATCCGTAAACCACACTTTAGCAGAGTGACTGAGGAGGTCAATGGTGGGCTGCTACCAGCTCGCCATTCGGGTTCGACTCCCGAGGGTCCCGTTCTAAACCTGGGCTCAGTTGCTGTGCGAGAGTGTGGATAGTAGAGACTGCGTTGGACATTTCTAAGTGGACATGCCGCTCACACTGTAAGATTAAAGGCAGCGGCTACGCCGTTACAAATGGTTTCCGGCCGACGTCGGTACAGCAACACTCGTGTAAAAGATGCCACTATTGGTGCCACCTAAGGGTACTTTTTTATTAGCTGGCTGGCTTCCTATTGTCCATTTGCAAGCCAGCGCACTTTAAAAAAAAAATCAAATCTCAGTGGTTGATGAGATACCGTGTGCCTGTCATTCAGTGCTGAATGCCTAGGCTTAGTGCCTATCAGTACTGACTGCTTGTAAGTACTGACTGCTTGTCAGTACTGAATACTTGTCAGTACTGACTGCTTGTCAGTAATGAATACTTGTCAGTACTGAATGACCATAATTTATTACTAATGGCCTGTCAGTACTGCCTGCCTGTCAGCACTGAATACCGTTCAGTGCTGAATGACCGTTACTTCCGACAAATGGACTGTCAGTACTGACAGTTATTCAGTACTGACAGCTGGTAACTCATCAATAAATGCTTGTCAGTATTGAAAGCCTATCATTTATTACTGTATGTCTGTGGGGCTAGGGGTAGGGCTAGGGCTTGGGTTAGGGCTAGGGCTAGGGCTAGGGCAAGGGCTAGGGCTAGGGCTAGGGCTAGAGCTAGGGCTAGGGCTAGGGCTAGGGCTAGGGCTAAGGCTAGAGTCGGAGCTATGGATTTGGGAGAATTGATAACATCAGCGATTACACTGTACACCTGTCAGCACTGACAAATGCGCGCACACATACTCCCACATCTGCAGCATGCGCGCATACTCCCGCATCTTCTTAGCAGCCTCCTCAATGTTGGCAGCGATGGTGGCTGCGTTTCTTGCTCTCTCCCCCGCTGGCATGCCAGACCGCAATGGCGGATCGTTGGCTGCTGGTTGCTCCCAGTCATGATGCCTCGGAATACTGATTGCCAGGCGTACTTGATACAATGCATGAAGTCCTCCATGATCCAGCCCCTGCGAGGTGGAACGCAGCACTAGATTCATAGTGAGAAACAGATGTGGATAGCACCCTAACCCCATCCCTAACCCAATGACAACACTAGTAAGCACTAACAGCTTTATGTGCTACCACATACCAGCACTGTCAAGTTCAACTAGTCAGCACTGTCAACCTGTCAGCACTGTCAACCTGTCAGCACTGACAGCCTGTATGCACTGACACATTATCAGCACTGACATCTTGTCAGCACTGACAGCTTGTCAGCACTGAAAGAATTATCAGCACTGAAAACCTGACAGTACTGTAAACCAGTAAGCACTGATAAATTATCAGCACTGACAACCTGACAGCACTGATATATTATAAGCACTGACAGTTTATCAGCACTGCATTATCATCAGCACTGACAACCTCTAAGCACTGATAACCAATCAGCACTGACAAATTATCAGCACTGACAACCTGACAACACTGTAAACTAGTTAGCACTGACAAACTATCAGCACTGTCAACCTGTCAGCACTGATAAATTATAAGCACTTACAACCTGTCAGCACTGATAAATTACCAGCACTGACAACCAGTCAGAACTGATCAATTATCAGCACTGACAACCTGTCAGCACTGATAGATTATCAGCACTGACAACCTGTCAGCACTGATATATTATTAAGGACTGGCAGATTATCAGCACTGACAGATTATCAGCACTGACAACCTGTCAGCACTGATAAATTAGCAGCACTGACAACCTGTCAGCACTGATAAATTAGCAGCACTGACAACCTGTCAGCACTGATAAATTAGCAGCACTGACAACCTGTCAGCACTGATAAATTAGCAGCACTGACAACCTGTCAGCACTGACAACCTGTCAGCACTGACAACCTGTCAGCACTGACAACCTGTCAGCACTGATAAATTATCAGCACTGACAACCTGTCAGCACTGATATATTGTTAAGGACTGACAGATTATCAGCACTGACAACCTGTCAGCACTGATAAATTAGCAGCACTGACAACCTGTCAGCACTGATAAATTAGCAGCATGCCAATTAGCAGCATGCCAATTAGCAGCATGCCAATTAGCAGCATGCCAATTAGCAGCATGCCAATTAGCAGCATGCCAATGGCATTTACCTTGCAAGGGCGGCGGAGGGAGTATGCCATGTTTCATTGTATATGCTCCAGCTGCCTCCTACTGCATGCAACCAACAGGCAGCTAAGGATGAGCAATCACAGTAACGACGACATGCCTAACAGGAGGCAATAGATCACATGCAATGGCAGACAGGAAGGCAAGCAGGTAGGGGGCTAACCACTCACCGGAGCAAAGGAGAGCGATGTAATCGTGTGAAGTACGAATGTGTACTAAGGAGTTTAACCTGTGCTTCTGGCGCTCCTGTCCTAGGAGAGGATGGGAAAGTACACATGTGAGGGGAGGAGAGGGGAAGGCTTGAGGTGCCCATCAGACCTGCAGCCAAGGGGCGTGAACGTGACGTAGTAGATCAGGCTAGGAAACAGGTGTTAGCCACTTACAGGTAACCACTCACTCCTTACCTGTAGCGACTTGTAGCCTTTCACTAGCAGAAAGGAGGAAAGGAGCGAAAGGGCAAAGAGAAGAGGGTGGTGAGGGGGACGAGGGGGTGTGTTTGGGAGAGGTGGTGGGTAGCGCCATGGTAGGTTGGTGAAGGGTGGGGGGCTTGCTCTTGGCTGCTGGGAGGGAGGGTACTAGGTGCGACCGTAGGTTGGAGGGAGTGCGGGAGGGAGGGCGGGCGGGCGGGCGGGCGGGCGGGCGGGCGGGAGGGCGGGAGGGCGGGAGGGCGGGAGGGAGGGCGGGAGGGAGGGCGGGAGGGAGGGCGGGAGGGAGGGCGGGAGGGAGGGCGGGAGGGAGGGCGGGAGGGAGGGCGGGAGGGAGGGCGGGAGGGAGGGCGGGAGGGAGGGCGGGCGGGAGGGCGGGCGGGCGGGCGGGAGGGCGGGAGGGCGGGAGGGCGGGAGGGCGGGAGGGCGGGAGGGCGGGAGGGCGGGAGGGCGGGAGGGCGGGAGGGCGGGAGGGCGGGAGGGCGGGAGGGCGGGGAGGGCGGGAGGGCGGGAGGGCGGGAGGGCGGGAGGGCGGGAGGGCGGGAGGGCGGGAGGGCGGGAGGGCGGGAGGGCGGGAGGGCGGGAGGGCGGGAGGGCGGGAGGGCGGGAGGGCGGGAGGGCGGGAGGGCGGGAGGGCGGGAGGGCGGGAGGGCGGGAGGGCGGGAGGGCGGGAGGGCGGGAGGGCGGGAGGGCGGGAGGGCGGGAGGGCGGGAGGGCGGGAGGGCGGGAGGGCGGGAGGGCGGGAGGGCGGGAGGGAGGGAGGGAGGGAGGGAGGGAGGGAGGGAGGGAGGGAGGGAGGGAGGGAGGGAGGGAGGGAGGGAGGGAGGGAGGGAGGGAGGGAGGGAGGGAGGGAGGGAGGGAGGGAGGGAGGGAGGGAGGGAGGGAGGGAGGGAGGGAGGGAGGGAGGGAGGGAGGGAGGGAGGGAGGGAGGGAGGGAGGGAGGGAGGGAGGGAGGGAGGGAGGGAGGGAGGGAGGGAGGGAGGGAGGGAGGGAGGGAGGGAGGGAGGGAGGGAGGGAGGGAGGGAGGGAGGGAGGGAGGGAGGGAGGGAGGGAGGGAGGGAGGGAGGGAGGGAGGGAGGGAGGGAGGGAGGGAGGGAGGGAGGGAGGGAGGGAGGGAGGGAGGGAGGGAGGGAGGGAGGGAGGGAGGGAGGGAGGGAGGGAGGGAGGGAGGGAGGGAGGGAGGGAGGGAGGGAGGGAGGGAGGGAGGGAGGGAGGGAGGGAGGGAGGGTCCCTCAGACCTGCTGCAAACTCCGTCAGACCTGCAGCAAACACGGCGCATGCTAACTGTGTAGGCTGGACCACTAAAAGGCGAGGGGTGGCCACTCACCGCTTGCTCCGTGCTCTTCTGTGCTCCTCCATGCTTCATCCCAGTTGCCTCTTACCTTTTAGTGGGCCGGGCTGCAATGTGGAGGGTACAGGGTAGTGAAGGTGGGGGAGGGTAGGGAGAGAGGGTAGAGGAGGGAGGGGCGGGGGGGGGGGACAGGGAAGGGGAGTGAAGGAGGAAGGAGGGTCAAGGAATGTGTAGAGGACCTGCGAAACAAAGGGTGACAAGTTGTGAAGGGAGGAGCAATGTATAGTGGGTACAAGATGCACTCACCAACAGAGGATGTAGATGAAGGAGCTGATGTGGGAGGACAGGCTCGGAGATGGTGGTTTCGACATGTCAAAGGCATAGAGGTGGGTCAAAGTAGACTACGTCGCTAGCTCGTTGCGTGGGCTGCGTTTGAGGTATTGCGTTGCGATCTCGAGGCTGGTTGCTACGTCTGCAAGGTCTGCCAGGCAGCTAGCTTCGTGCGAGAGTGGCTGCGAAGCACCGTGCTACGTGGCAGCTTCGTGGCAGGCTTGGCCGAGATGGCCGAGATGAGATGTGGCTGCCTGGCTGCATTGTGGCTGCCTCGCTGCAATGTGGCTGCCTGGCTGCGATGTGTCATGCGAGAGTGGCTGCCTGGTTGCGATGTTGTCTGCATAGCTTGGTGCCCGCTTGGCTACTTACCTGCGGGTCGCGAAGCTAGCCTGACGAGCACCGACGCTAGACGTTGTGTACAGGGCACAGAGTTAAGTTTTTCATATTTCATGTCTGATTTGCATGCCGATTTGCAGGTTCGTGCCGCCCCATTGCATCCCCACCCCTCAGCCGAGCAGCCGAGCAGCCGAACTGCCCTCAATTCGCGGCACGCTTCTAGGTGGCCACCTAGCCATGCAGCCAACGTTCGGCCTTGCCGACAACCCCACAGCCGCGCGGACAGCCTTGCATATGTACAGCCGAGCACACTAGTAGCAAGATCTCACTAGCGTCCGTAGACATTTACGCAGCCAAGAGCGCAGAACCTCGCGACTGATTTAGCATGCAACATAGTCACGCAGCGCTACGCAACCGTAGCCGTCATTTTATTGGCTCTTGGTACTAGCCTCCGTTGCTCTTCCGTTGCTCTCAGCCAAAACCCTCCCATGCCCCTTGTTTGTTGCAGGTCTGACCCCTCTCTCACTCACCAGCATAAAGCCTTGGGCGGGAGCCAAGAGCAACAGCAACAACCAGCATGAGGAGACGGGGGAGGAGGTTGAGTCAGCCCTCGCACTTCGCACCTCGCAGAACTTCCTCCCTTTCCCCATCCCACCACCTCCCTACCCATCTCTCCCAAGCTGATGCCTCCCCTCCCGCTCCCCCTTCTGCCATTACCCCCTTCCGCCTTGAGACCCCTGCTGCCCTCCTCCCCTTCTCCCACCCCCTTCCCTCCCCATCGCAGCCCCCGTCTTGGGCATGCACTACCTCCCAAGCCATTATTAGCTCCCTCTCCCTCACTATCATCGTCCCTCTCCCTTCCCCTTCCCCAACGGAGAAACGTCACACAATCAAGAATGGTCACACTCCTACTACAGCAAATGGTAACCCCAGCCCCCAGCTAACCTTGCAGTTATGTGCCTCTATGTACCCAGTCTAAACGCTTGCATGCCCCTTGTTTGTTGCAGGATTGATAGTCACACCCTTCACCCTCTGCCCCGCCACACTTCCCTCACCCTACTAACCTCCCCCCACCTGCACTATGATGCAACCCCCTCCCTCCCTACCTACCGTGAAGCCTGGAGATGGCCCCCACCCCCCTCAACCCCCCACCCCCATACACCTCCCAAGCCATCAGTAGCAGTCAGGAGCCCAGGAGGTATAGCGACTAGACAGACTAGACAGGAGGTATCGCGACAGGACTAGCACTCTCACAGGCTACTACAACCATACTCCCCACCCCATCGTGGTCATAGCACTTTGATCCATGCAGGTGCAACATGGCGTGCGTTAAGGCATGCTATGAGGCAGGTTGTGCATGGAGCGAGCCGCCATGAGTCGACTGTTGTGTGGTACTGCGACGATGCAGCCCCTGTATACTTGCAGCCAGGAGCAGCAGCCAAGTGCAGCCAGGAGCAGCGGCCAACAAACAGCCGAGGGGAACAGCCAAGATGTGCAGCAAGGAGGCTCATCTAGGAGCCGCCGCCATAAGTCATATGGCGCAGCTACCTAGGTGGCGCATGACGTGAGCAGCTAGCATGAGGCAGGTGGTGCATGACGTGTGCAGCCAGCAGTCAGCTGCTGTGTGGTAGGTGAAGCGTGGCGTAAGCAACCAGGAGCTTGGAGCCCAGCCTAGCTATGTTGTTACTTTGTAGTTGTGGTGGCAGTCACCTCGTTGTGTGTTGTATTGTCCCCTTGTTGTGGTGTTGTTGTTGTTGTCGCCTTTCTTTCAAGACATGTGCTGAACATCCCCGTGAAGTGATGGTGCATCATGCAGGTGTTTAGCAATCCATAAGTTAGTAAGTCAACATAGTTAGTTAGTTTAGTAAGTCAGTACTGAAAGTTAGTCGGTCAACACTAAAAGTTACTCAGTTAGCACTGAAAGTTAGTCAGTCAGCACTGAAAGTGGGTCAGTCAGCACTGAAAGTAAGGTGGTCAGCACTGAAAGTTGGTCAGTCAGCACTGAAAGTTAGGTAGTCACCACTGAAAGTAAGTGAGTTAAGTTATTCAGCACAGAGTGTAAGGTGGTCAGCACTGAAAGTGGGTCAGTCAGCACTGTAAAATAGGTAGTCAGCACTGTAAGTTAGTGAGTCAGCACTGAAAATAAAGTAGTCAGCACTGAGAGTTAGTGAGTCAGCACTGAAAGTGGGTCAGTCAGCACTGACAATGGGTCAGTCAGTACTGACAACGGGTCAATCAGTACTGACGGTAACTCAGTCAGCACTAACAATGGTTCAGTCAGCACTGCCAATGGGTCAGTCAGCACTGAATGTTAATCAATCAGCACTGACAATGGTTCAGTCAGCACTGAATGTTAGACAGTCAGCACTTAAAGTTAAGTACTTAGCACTGTAAGTAAGGTAGTCAGCACTGACCGCTGGTCAGTCAGTACTGAATAATAACCAGTCAGCACTGAATGTCAATCGGTCAGCACTGAATATAAGTCAGTCAGCACTGACAGTTAGGTTGTCAGCACTGAAAATTAGGAAGTCAGCACTGATAATTGGGTAGTCAGCACTGACAGTTAGGTTGTCAGCACTGATAATTAGGTAGTCAGCACTGATAATTAGGTAGTCAGCACTGACAGTTAGGTTGTCAGCACTGATAATTAGGTAGTCAGCACTGACAGTTAGGTTGTCAGCACTGATAATTAGGTAGTCAGCACTGATAATTAGGTAGTCAGCACTGACAGTTAGGTTGTCAGCACTGATAATTAGGTAGTCAGCACTGAAAGTGGGTCAGTCAGCACTGATAATTAGGTAGTCAGCACTGATAATTAGGTAGTCAGCACTGACAGTTAGGTTGTCAGCACTGATAATTAGGTAGTCAGCACTGATAAATAGGTAGTCAGCACTGACAGTTAGGTTGTCAGCACTGATAATTAGGTAGTCAGCACTGACAGTTAGGTTGTCAGCACTGATAATTAGGAAGTCAGCACTGATAATTAGGTAGTCAGCACTGACAGTTAGGTTGTCAGCACTGATAATTAGGTAGTCAGCACTGATAATTAGGTAGTCAGCACTGACAGTTAGGTTGTCAGCACTGATAATTAGGTAGTCAGCACTGACAGTTAGGTTGTCAGCACTGATAATTAGGTAGTCAGCACTGATAATTAGGTAGTCAGCACTGACAGTTAGGTTGTCAGCACTGATAATTAGGTAGTCAGCACTGATAATTAGGTAGTCAGCACTGACAGTTAGGTTGTCAGCACTGATAATTAGGTAGTCAGCACTGAAAGTGGGTCAGTCAGCACTGTCAGTTAGGTTGTCAGCACTGATAATTAGGTAGTCAGCACTGAAAATGGGTCAGTCAGCACTGACAGTTAGGTTGTCAGCACTGATAATTAGGTAGTCAGCACTGATAATTAGGTAGTCAGCACTGAAAATGGGTCAGTCAGTACTGAAAGTGGGTCAGTCAGTTAGGTTAGGTTAGGTAAGTTAGGTTGTAAGCACTGACTGTGGATCAGTCAGCACTGACGTGGGGGGCTGTCAGTACTGACAACTCTGTATCTCCTCAGACCAATTTTTCCTCGATTTTAGGTTTTCACCATAACTCTTACAATGTTCTAAAAATGCTATGTACCAAGTTTCATGTCAAAATATTGAACTTTACATGTGATAGTTTCTACGAGTGAATATGACAGACAATCCAGGCAATGGCGGGCCACCCGCCGGAGCTGAACCCCCCAACAATACCACTTCAGAGCCTGACATGCTAGATAAGCTCCTGGAGGCAGCTCGGACTAATCCGCAGCTTCGTGCGAAGTTCAACGCCGTTGTGGAGACTTTCTCAGGTGGCTCTAAAGCCCCTGGTGACCCTCCTTCCGGCGATAACCCAGAGGATACCCCTGGTGGCGATATGGAGGACGGCGAGATGGACGAGCAACATCCTCGCTACGTTGGCGGGGATTACGACTACATCCTTGAGCTGGAGGCGCAACAGCTGCAGATTCAGGCCGAGAATGAAGCTCTCCGCCAAGCGCTGTCTACCATTACCTCTCAGGCGTCAAGTGCCCTGGGAGGGGAGGCCCACCCCGGCAGGCGTGGCAATAAGCCCCCTGTTTCTGGTGGTGCTGGCAAGAGGCCCAGACATGATGAGCTGTGGTCCAAGAAACCCCTGTTGCCTGGGCAGTACTGCTTCAAGTGCAACCGTCCCGGCCACCTGACCAACCACCCATGCCCCTACCGCCACTTCACGGCTGTTGAGGCCCGGCGCAGGTCTGGGTATCCTCACCCACCTGAGGGTGCCAAGAAGCCTGGCCAAGCCAAGTCCAAGCCTCCTTCTGAGTCTGGCGCGTCTGAGTCAGACCAGGAGCCAGAGCCCCAGCCTCCAGCAAAGGCTTCTAAGCCTAGGAACCAGGGCATGCGCCGTGGTTACCAGGACCGTGGCCCTATCCAGGCCAACCGTTAGGGTGTTGTCCAGCCAGCCAGCCAGGACTGTGCTGTGGATCAATCTGAACAACTGTTGCATGATGCTGCTGTTGTAGGAGCTGATGATGATGTGAGTGTGCCTAAGGCCGACTCAACAACAGCTTCTTTGCCTGCCTGCCCTGTAGAGCTCCTGCCTGCCCTGTCAGCAAGACTGTGTAGTCCTGCTTTGAATGATGTGCCATGTAAGACTGCTGCTCCCTCTGTGGCTCAGCCTCAACAGGCACATGTGCAAGGCATGGTTGGACGTGATGGCAAGGTGAGGTTCAGATTTGCTGGCACCCTAGACCGTCAGCATGCATGTTTCTGCCTTGCTGATGGTGGCGCTGATGATTCATTCATCAGTGATGCATTTGTGTCTACACACAAACTGAAACTGCATGATTACCCTGTGGCACTTCGATATGAGGTAGCTAACAATCAGTCAGTGTACTGTACACAATATGTGAAAGTGCACTTGTCAATTCAACAGTTTAGCTGCTTCTGCACCTTGACTGTGATGCCAGAGCTGGTGCATGAATATGACATCCTGCTTGGTGCTGATTGGCTGACTGTGCAGGGGGCTTTGCTTGACTATGTCGACAAGTCCCTCACCCTGCGTACCCCTAAGGGCAGGCCAACATTACTACCTTCAGCGGTAAGCAAGAAGGGGTCAGTAAACTGTACAGTTGAGTCTCTACAAACTGTAAAACCTGTAAAAGAAGCCTTTGCTATCCCTTCTGGATTCCTAGTGCCTGGCACAGAGGTGGTATCTACCCCCCTGTCTGCCAAAAAGGCTGCTAAATGGCTCAAAGAGGGTGGCACAGGTGTGGTTGCACTGGTCTCTTATGAGAACCTTCAGGACCCACCTGGTGTTCCCCCTGAGCAGGCTGCACAGTTAAAGAGCCTCCTTATGGAGTTCTCTGATGTGTTTGAGCCTATCACTGGGTTGCCTCCTACACGTGATGTAGGGCACTCTATACCCTTGCAGGATGGTGGTAAACCTCCTGCCAGGCCCAGTTATAGGATGAGTCAGCCAGAGCAGGAAGAAGTGAAGAAACAGGTTACTGACATGTTGTCCAAAGGGCTGATAGAGCCTAGCTCCTCCCCATTTGCGACACCAGTTCTTTTTGTAAAGAAGAAGTCAGGTGAGCTACGTATGTGCGTAGACTACCGCCAGCTAGATAAACTCACTATACGTGATCAATACCCTCTACCCAGTATTGATGATTTATTTGATAAACTGTCGGGTATGACTGTATTTTCCTCCCTGGATCTCCAGGCTGGCTATCATCAAATCAGAATACCTGATGAGGATATTCCTAAAACTGCGTTTAGGACACCCATGGGACACTATCAGTATAAAGTGTTATGCTTTGGTTTAACCAATGCTCCCGCTACATTTCAACGGGCAATGAACCAGGCATTTGCCACGGTGATTGACCGGTGTGCTCTGGTATATCTTGATGACATTTTAATCATGTCCAAGTCTATCCAGGAGCACCTGTCACACCTTCGTGAAATATTCAGTTTGCTAAGACAACATAAATATTTTGCTAAATTATCCAAATGTGAATTTATGAAAGAGTCTCTACCTTTCCTGGGGCACATCATCTCTAAAGATGGTGTAGCTGTAGACCCCAGCAAGGTGGCTGCAATCAAAGACTGGCCTGTTCCTACGAACCTGACAGCTCTGCAGTCATTCCTTGGCATGGCTAATTATGTACGTAAATTTGTGCGTAATTTTAGTTCCATTGCTGTTCCACTTACTAATTTGACTGGCCCTGAAGGCAAAACATTCAACTGGGCACAATGGCCTAAACCCCAGCTGGATGCTTTCAATGCTCTCAAGCAGGCCATTATCAAGGTGCCTATGCTCCGCTTACCTGATATAACCAAGCCCTTTGAAGTCTACTGTGACGCCTCACTCCTAGGTGTTGGCGCAGTATTGACACAGGCTGGTTACCCCCAGGCATACTATTCACGTAAGCTGTCAAAAGCTGAAATGAATTATACCACTGGGGAACAGGAAACTTTGGCTATTATTGCTGCGTGTACACAGTGGCGGTGCTACCTTGAAGGTGTGCCATTTACCCTGTTTACTGATCACCGCCCTCTAGAGGCCCTACCTACGCAGTCTACACTGTCCCGTAGGCAGAGCCGCTGGTTGGAGTTCTTATCCCGATTTAATTACACCATTAAATACCTACCTGGCAACACTAATCCTGCCGATCCACTGTCACGTATTCCAGTAACTTCAGCGACGGCTAAGACTGATACTGACAAAATCCTGGTGACGACCAGGCAGCAGAAGCGGAGATTACAGGAGGGGGAGGACGTCGGTGCGGGTACACCGTTGAGCAGCGGCAGCGGAGGCAGCGAACAGCAGCCTACCGTTGGATCAGACCCTGACCATGATGCTGACCCTGATGATGCTCTAAAGCCATCAGAGCCTAAGCGGTTAAGGTGGGCTGACCCGGTCTCTAATGACTGTGAGGCACATGTCCCTGAGTGTCCTGGCCACCCTTCTCAGGTCACAGATTGGCTAATTAGTGCCTATAGCACTGATCCCGCCTTTGCTGAACCCAATGAGGAGTGGGAAATGACCCAGGAGGGACTGTGGCGACATCTTGATAAGGGTACTATTATAGTTCCTAATGATATCCAGCTACGAGAGCATATCCTGCACGAAATGCATGATGCTAAGTATGCTGGCCATGTGGGCATCACCAAAACCCTTGAACGTGTGCGTAGGGTGTTCTGGTGGAAAACCATGCGTGCTGACGTTAGACACTATGTGACTAACTGTGATGCATGCCAACGAAACAAAGCGTCACGCCAGGTACCTGGTGGGCTGCTAAATCCCTTGTCTATACCTGGGTACCGCTGGGAATCTGTCACCATGGATTTGGTGGTTAAGCTTCCAGTCGGTGTACATGGCTATGATTCTATTTGTGTGGTCGTGGATCGTCTGTCAAAGATGGTTCACCTAATCCCATGCATTGAAGCCATGGATGCTAAAGAATTCGCTGAATTATATATTGACCATGTATTTAAATACCATGGCCTTTCTAAAGTGACCATCTCTGATCGTGGTGCGACCTTTAACAACCAGTTCTGGATTGAGGTCAGGAAGCTGATAGGCGTAGACCCTGCTTTCAGCACAGCGTATCATCCTGAGTCAGATGGGCAAACTGAGCGTACAAACCAAATTGTGGAAGAAATGCTTAGACATTATATCCTACCTACTCAAGTAGACTGGCCTAGGCATTTAGCCTGTGCCGAGTTCGCTATTAATAATTCATGGCAAGAGTCCATTCAGTCCACGCCTTTCCTGGTGAATTATGGACAGTCACCCATTACACCTGTGCTGCATAAGCTGCCCAGGCCGTGCCTATCTCCCTCCGCTGAGAGCTTCGCCAAGAAGTGGGAGCATGAGGTAAAACATGCTCAGGAGTGCATGAGGGTGGCTCAGGACCGCCAACAAAGGTATGCGAATAAGCGTAGGCGTGATGTCACGTTCAGCTTGGGTGACAGCGTCCTGCTGAGCACCAAGAACCTGCGCAATGCACCTGGCAAAGCACGTAAGTTCTTGCCTAGGTATGTAGGGCCTTTCAAGGTCACAGGCAAGCTAGGTGAGGCTGCCTACCGATTGGAGTTACCTCCCACCATGAGCAGGTTACATCCTGTGTTCCATGTGTCCCTTCTTAAGAAGTACACTGGCAGCCAGGGGTTTCACCCCCCTCCTGTAATGGAGTGGCTGGAAGATGCACCTCACTATGAAGTGCATAGCCTGCTGAACCACAGGCAGGTACGTTTCAAGAAGCGTATGGAGTACCTGGTTAAGTGGACAGGCTACGATGATACCTACAACACCTGGGAGCCAGAGGCTATGCTGGCTGGTGCTCCCCAGATCTTGTCTAGGTACAAGGCTGTGCATAACCTGCCTTGATGTTAGAATGTCTCAGTGACCTATGTCACTTTGCCTGGTCCTATGACCATGGCCCCCATGCGGCACCTTATGGTGATGCATGTGTTTTTGTGGGTGGCTGGTACCCTTATGGGTCAGCCTGATTGTTAGTGGTCTCTATAGACTGCGAGTCTCGGTGCTCTGGGCTATCCCAGGTACCTTGGCGGAACGGATCTCTTAAGAGGGGGAGGAATGTGACGGTGCGCTTATGCGTATCCGTAAACCACACTTTAGCAGAGTGACTGAGGAGGTCAATGGTGGGCTGCTACCAGCTCGCCATTCGGGTTCGACTCCCGAGGGTCCCGTTCTAAACATGGGCTCAGTTGCTGTGCGAGAGTGTGGATAGTAGAGACTGCGTTGGACATTTCTAAGTGGACATGCCGCTCACACTGTAAGATTAAAGGCAGCGGCTACGCCGTTACACTCCCGGGAAGAAATGACGTAGGCGACTTCCGGCCTTAATCGGCGCGAGTGGCGTGCAGCAGGTGGCAGGCCAGGGGGCAGCGGGGGAGCGGGAGCAGCAGGGCAGGGATGTGGAGGAGCGGCTCCCCGAGGAGGTGCAGGGCAGCCAACCGCCTCGCTGGCTTGACACCTCCGCCAGGGCGCACCAGCGACCCTCGCCGCAGATGAGGGCGGCCCAGCAGGCTGAGCGGCAGCTGGAGGCCCAGCAGCGGCGTGGGGGCAGGCAGCCAGTTGCTCAGCCCGCCCCCCGGTCAGCTGTGACACCCGTGAGAAAATGTTCGAATGGGCCAGCATGGGCCAACCAGGCCACCTCGTGCCGCGATTTTTGCACCCGCTTGCTGCATAGGTCTAGTCAGGGCTGTCCCTTGATTATTCCTTGCGCCCGCCAAAGTGGACCCCTCGAAGCAAAGCTTGTTTGGGTCATAGCTGGAAGTTTAGAGGTGCTGTGGTGAGCCCCACGTAGCCCCGTGCTCGAGTTGTGATCTTTTGCCGAACACATGTCGTCGGCCGTCTTGCTGGGTTAGCTGTCAGTAAGAACATTCCGCTTTTGTTACGATGCGTAGCTGCAGAAATGAGCGCGTGAGCTTAACTAACCGTGGCCCCGACCGCGACCATGCAGGGCTGCTGCAAACCCGGCCCCCGGTCCAGCTTGGGCGAGTTCTGAATTGAAACTACACTGTTAGCTCCACTTTAGCATAAGGTACGCGATGGGTTAGGCTGCACCACAATGCTTTTAGTGAGTGCACAATGGCAGGGATGCATATCACTACGAGGTGTCACATGGCACATGTGTAACCTTTAGGCATCACTCCGGCAAATTAAGGCCTGGCTGGCTTGGAAAACTTGAGAGTTCAGCTCTGAAACTTGGTATGTAGGCTGCTGTGACCTAGGGGAGTACAAGACTCTCTCGGGCCAAAGTGTAATTCTCAGTCCTTGGGGAGTTGCTGGACCAGGTGTGGGGTTGTGACCCTGATTTTGGCTAAGGGAGTTGGCACCGAGTGACCAAAGTCACTTTTCATGAAATGTGAGTATGAGCGATTGTAGAGGATAGGTACAGCTGCCCAACCCAGTAGGTGGCATGCCAAAAGTCCCAGCCAGTGATGAGCTATGGCCCCTTGTAGGTGACCCTGCGGAGGGTCAAGTACCCCTCTTCACTCCTACAAATTAATCCCTGCGTCCGTCCCTGCGTGTTGACCGACCTTGTCCGATCGGGCTGAAAATTTGATAGATGGTAGTTTGCAGAATATAAAACACATTTGTCAGTAAAAAGTTTTGAAAAAAATTAAAGGCGGCTGCGCTGTGGCCCTGTGACTAGAGTGCAGGGATGAGTGCAGGGATAGGTTGCGGGCCACAGCGCAACAGCTGTTAATTTTTTCAAAACATTTTTCTTGCAAAATATGTTTTATTTTCTGCAAACTACCCTCTATTAAAATTTTAGCCCGATCGGACAAGGTTGGAAACACGCAGGGACGGACGCAGGGATTAATTTGTAGGAGTGTTGGCCGAAGTTGAGGTGACTTGACCCTCCGCAGGGTCAGGCGTGACCCTCCGGAGGGTTTTGTGGCCCTCCGCAGGGTCAGACGTGACCCTCCGCAGGGTCACGTACTCCTCTTGCCCCAAGGGCGGGTGACTTGACCCTGCGGAGGGTCAGACGTGACCCTCCGCTCGTTTTTGTGACCCTCCGCAGGGTCACTGGCGGCTCATTTCTCTAGGCATTCCTGACCCTCCGCAGGGTCACAACCGGCCCCCTTTCCTAGGCATTCCTGACCCTGCGGAGGGTCTCAACCGGTTCACTTTCCTAGGCATTCCTGACCCTGCGGAGGGTCACAACTGGCTCACTGTCCTAGGCATTCCTGACCCTCCGCAGGGCCACAAATGGGCCCCTTTTCTAGGCATTCCTGACCCTCCGCAGGGTCACAACCGGCCCCCTTTCCTAGGCATGCCTGACCCTGCGGAGGGTCTCAACCGGTTCACTTTCCCAGGCATTTCTGACCCTGCGGAGGGTCACAATTGGCTCACTGTCCTAGGCATTTCTGACCCTGCGGAGGGTCACAACCGGTTCACTTTCCTAGGCAGTCCTGACCCTGCGGAGGGTCACAACTGGCTCACTGTCCTAGGCATTCCTGACCCTGCGGAGGGTCACAACCGGTTCACTTTCCTAGGCATTCCTGACCCTGCGGAGGGTCACAACCGGCTCACTGTCCTAGGCATTCCTGACCAGGCTAACACACCAGGCAATCCCCTGCACACAATGTCACTGAGATTCACAACCAAGGCAGTCCTGAGGTACATCATGGCCCGTCAGTCATGAGATGGATTGCATGCGTCCATGGCTGGGGTTAACATTATATGCGCTCACATGGCTGATACTGCTGCGTGACATAAACATACTTGCCCGCCTTTCCTCGCCTGTTCCACTCCCCCATGTTTTGGTCATCTAGCTCTTCCTGTGTAGGCTGGTACAGGCCGTGCATGACTGGACCCATCATGGACGTGTTGACGGTAGTGTTGTCAGCCACTGTGTTAGGCCTGCCAAACCCATATAGCCGTGCGCTGCACGAGTCAGGCCTGCCCAAATACCCTGCATGCACCGTGTTGCCACGGAACAGCACCAGCTCGCCTGCTTTGACATGCACCAAAGTGCCCTCTTGCAGTACGGCGTGTTTGGCAATATGAGCCAGGCGTGGCAGGTCCTTGTTGACTCTCCCTCTGGGTGCCGGCAGGTAGAAGGGTGCTGCCTCCTCTGACAGGGTGTGGCTGCCCATGTAGGCAACCAAGTCGAAGTCCTGCCACGCAAGTAGGAAGATCAAGCCATCGTCATCGCCGGGACCCACAGGATAGAAGTCCGTGTGAGGGGCCTGGGCTGGGCACCGCTGCTGGGCTGGTTCCTCCATCATGGTTTTACCAACCATGCGCCGCTGGGTGGTTGGGTCGGTGATGATGATGGCCAGCAAGTTCACAGGACGCCCAAGGAGCTGCTTCAGGAACGGCTGTAAGTCGGTCAGGTATTTCTTCACGACTTTGAGAGCATCCTCGACCTGTAAGCAACATGCGCATAGAAATAGATAATATCCCTATTGTAGGAGTGTAGGGTTATGGGGTGATGTGTAACAAGTAGCAGATGTTTGACCTTGTATGTGGCAAGATTCATGTATCATGTGCTTTGTGTCTCACCTCTTTCCTCTGTGGAGCCTTCAGGTGCTTGGTTGCCTTCTTGTTCTTGTCCAGTGCCAGGTGCGCCAGGCTTGTATCTAGGTCTCCAGTCTCCGTATCAGGGTCTTTCGCTACCACCACCTGCACTCTCTGTCCAGTGCCAAAGTCTGACACGCCCTCCATGTCCGTCTTGTTGAACAAAACCCAGGCGTAGGTCCTGCCCAGGGTGATGCCTGCTTTCTTCACCCCAACTGTGGGCTTATTCTCATCAGGCAGCTCGCATTTTGTGAGCCCTGAAACCAGAGCTGCCTCCCTGCATTGCTGGAGCTGGTCGGGCCGGAAGAGCTCGCCCTTATATGACTGCCATGGTCCTGGCTGATACCTCATACCCTGCATGTAAATCAGTTCAATATGTTTAGACATGCAGGTGGCAACTATAATTGTGTGTGTGCCAGCGACAACATGTTGTTAACCCACCTTTTTATCAAACGGAAAGTTCTCTCTGGTAGGCATCGGCGGGCGTGGGACAGCTTGCCCCTGCAATCCAACATTTGCACACGTCAATCACCTACTGGATGGATTGTTGTTAGTGGCATGGATATGTGAGGGGCGGGATATCCACCTAGCTGTCTAAGCTTGTCTAACATTGCTCACATGCGAACCTGACGGGCCGGCTTCATCCCTGGCCACGTGAGCCAAGATGTCCAGTCTCTGGCCAGCAAAGAAGGCATCCTGCAATGCATGCTAGTGTGATCCATGTCTTGTAACCCTTCACTCACGATAAATAAGGCCGACGCGAGGGTCTTTTTTGCATCGGAAGGACATTCTGCTCCGATAGAACGATAGAGCGTTGAGTTTAAGGGGGACCTCGCTCTTGAATGAAGTCCTAACTCGCAGCGGTTGCGAAGATACATCGATCCGCGCGCGAGGTACCCCCCCCTTTTTGGGAATCTGTACAGATGCCTGTCTAATGGGCCCGCCATCTGTACAGATGCATGTCGATGGCCCCAAGGATATGTGGCATCTGTACAGATTCCTTCCTTGCATCTGTACAGATGCTTGCCTTTAGTCATTTGTACAGATAGCAAACCCACCATCTGTACAGATACACTTATCTGTACAGACGCACCTTAATATATCTGTACAGATGCCCAAACCCACCATCTGTACAGATAGCAAGCCGCTATCTGTACAGATGGCCTGCTAGCATCCGTACAGATGCCCAAACCCACCATCTGTACAGATAGCAAGCCGCTATCTGTACAGATAGCTAGACACATCTGTACAGATGCCCAAACCCACCATTTGTACAGATAGCAAGCCGCTATCTGTACAGACAGCTAGATACATCTGTACAGATGCCCAAACCCACCGTCTGTACAGATCGCAAGCCGCTATCTGTACAGATGGTCTGCTAACATCTGTACAGATGCCCAAACCCACCATCTGTACAGATAGCAAGCCGCTATCTGTACAGACAGCTAGATACATCTGTACAGATGCCCAAACCCACCGTCTGTACAGATCGCAAGCCGCTATCTGTACAGATGGTCTGCTAACATCTGTACAGATGCCCAAACCCACCATCTGTACAGATAGCAAGCCGCTATCTGTACAGATAGCTAGATACATCTGTACAGATGCCCAAACCCACCATTTGTACAGATAGCAAGCCGCTATCTGTACAGACAGCTAGATACATCTGTACAGATGCCCAAACCCACCGTCTGTACAGATCGCAAGCCGCTATCTGTACAGATGGTCTGCTAACATCTGTACAGATGCCCAAACCCACCATCTGTACAGATAGCAAGCCGCTATCTGTACAGACAGCTAGATACATCTGTACAGATGCCCAAACCCACCATCTGTACATATCGCAAGCCGCTATCTGTACAGATGGTCTGCTAGCATCTGTACAAATGCCCAAACCCACCATCTGTACAGATAGCAAGCCGCTATCTGTACAGACAGCTAGATACATCTGTACAGATGCCCAAACCCACCATCTGTACAGATAGCTAGCCGCTATCTGTACAGATAGCTAGATACATCTGTACAGATGCCCAAACCCACCATCTGTACAGATAGCAAGCCGCTATCTATACAGACAGCTAGATACATCTGTACAGATGCCCAAACCCACCATCTGTACAGATAGCAAGCCGCTGTCCGTACAGATAGCTAGATACATCTGTACAGATGCCCAAACCCACCATCTGTACAGATAGCAAGCCGCTTTCTGTACAGACAGCTAGATACATCTGTACAGATGCCCAAACCCACCATCTGTACAGATCGCAAGCCGCTATCTGTACAGATGGTCTGCTAGCATCTGTACAGATGCCCAAACCCACCATCTGTACAGATAGCAAGCCGCTATCTGCACAGATAGCTAGCTGGCATCTGTACAGATACGCAAACCCTCCATCTGTACAGACGCTAAAGTAAGAATCTGTTTTGAAGTACCATGGAGCTAAACCGCATGCATACTACGGCCAATCCTCAAAGGAGCCACGATCAGCTACGAGTAGCCTCACAACTAGGATTATACTCGCGACTTGGCGAACTAGCCCCCCTTCCTGGACACCATAAAACTCCGCCTCGCAGCCATCCGCGACCAGTCACAAAGAGGAGGCGCGACTAGGAGGTAGAAGGACCAACAAGCATGAACAAGCCGTAGCTAGGAGGCGCGGCGATAACCACTCGGATCGGAGCAGCAAGGGAAGCGCAGAGCGGTGGAGCGGATAAGCACTCGGAGCACTTAGGAGGTGCAACCTTGAGGTACGGATAAGCACTCGGAGCAGTGAGGAGCACTCGGAGCATTGAGGATGTTCAGCATGTCTTGTCTTGTCTTCTTGTCAAACACTTCAAGTGCACAACAACAACTACAACTACATGGCATGACTCAAAGCAACAGGTGTGTGGCATAAGCATAGGCTTGCCATGCTTGCCAGCAGTGTGACAACAGCCTTGACCATGCGCATCACATGTGTAGTATGCTTGGTGATTGCAGGCAAGGCTGCAACGGCGAAGCAACCCAGCCCAGCCCAGCCCAGCCCAGCCCAGCCCAGCCCAGCCCAGCCCAGCCCAGCCCAGCCCAGCCCAGCCCAGCCCAGCCCAGCCCAGCCCAGCCCAGCCCAGCCCAGCCCAGCCCAGCCCAGCCCAGCCCAGCCCAGCCCAGCCCAGCCCAGCCCAGCCCAGCCCAGCCCAGCCCAGCCCAGCCCAGCCCAGCCCAGCCCAGCCCAGCCCTGCCCTCCTTCCCCCACCACCACCTCCTTCATCACCCTACCACAAGAAGCAGGCGCATGGAGCGCAAGAGCAGCCAGGAGCTGCAGCCATGGAGGTGCTGCCAGGTAGGTATAGAAGTGGCGCTAGCAAAGAGTGAGTGGCCAGCCCTCGCACATGGGTCGTCTGATGCCCAGCCTAACCGATAAGATGCCCATTGTTTACTGCAGGTCCCACGGCCAGCCCTTTCCTCTTCCCCCCTTCCTCCTTCCCCCT
This sequence comes from Haematococcus lacustris, assembly GCA_030144725.1. NCBI lineage: Eukaryota > Viridiplantae > Chlorophyta > Chlorophyceae > Chlamydomonadales > Haematococcaceae > Haematococcus > Haematococcus lacustris. The sequence goes on from JASKMD010000009.1 coordinate 2,489,970, forward strand.
TCCCCCTCCCCTCCCCTGTCCCACCACCTCCAAGCCTGGCACCCCACCTACCTCCCGCCTTTCCCACCCCCCGCCCCACGACACACGTTGCAGCCCTCTCCCTACCCTACCCTTGGCGTAGCAGCCCTCTCCCTACCCTACCCTTGGCGTAGTAGCCCTCTCCCTACCCTACCCTTGGTGGAGCAATCTGGAGCGGGCAACATGGAGCGGGCAGCTTGGAGTGGGATCCCGTAGTAGCAGCCCACCCAGCCCACCCATGCCATGCCATGCCCACACACCACAATGACCCTACCCATCCCTCTCCTAAGGGGACGATAGCTTGGTGGTATAGCACTTGGGTGGTTGTCAGCCCGTGCTTGTTGTGCGACATGGCATAGGTGTAGGTGTGGTAGGTGGGCGTCAATGGTAGTGTGGTGGGTGAAGGATAGCGGGAGCACGAAAGATGAGGCTATGAACTTGCACCCGGTCATCACCAAGGAGAGTTGTAGGATCACCCTTGTTGTATCGTCCATCCTCGTTGTCATCACCCTTGTTGCAATGTTGTTGTGTTGTTATTGTGGTGTGGTGTGGTGTGGTGTGGTGTGGTGTGGTGTGGTGTGGTGTGGTGTGGTGTGGTGTGGTGTGGTGTGGTGTGGTGTGGTGTGGTGTGGTGTGGTGTGGTGTGGTGTGGTGTGGTGTGGTGTGGTGTGGTGTGGTGTGGTGTGGTGTGGTGTGGTGTGGTGTGGTGTGGTGTGGTGTGGTGTGGTGTGGTGTGGTGTGGTGTGGTGTGGTGTGGTGTGGTGTGGTGTGGTGTGGTGTGGTGTGGTGTGGTGTGGTGTGGTGTGGTGTGGTGTGGTGTGGTGTGGTGTGGTGTGGTGTGGTGTGGTGTGGTGTGGTGTGGTGTGGTGTGGTGTGGTGTGGTGTGGTGTGGTGTGGTGTGGTGTGGTGTGGTGTGGTGTGGTGTGGTGTGGTGTGGTGTGGTGTGGTGTGGTGTGGTGTGGTGTGGTGTGGTGTGGTGTGGTGTGGTGTGGTGTGGTGTGGTGTGGTGTGGTGTGGTGTGGTGTGGTGTGGTGTGGTGTGGTGTGGTGTGGTGTGGTGTGGTGTGGTGTGGTGTGGTGTGGTGTGGTGTGGTGTGGTGTGGTGTGGTGTGGTGTGGTGTGGTGTGGTGTGGTGTGGTGTGGTGTGGTGTGGTGTGGTGTGGTGTGGTGTGGTGTGGTGTGGTGTGGTGTGGTGTGGTGTGGTGTGGTGTGGTGTGGTGTGGTGTGGTGTGGTGTGGTGTGGTGTGGTGTGGTGTGGTGTGGTGTGGTGTGGTGTGGTGTGGTGTGGTGTGGTGTGGTGTGGTGTGGTGTGGTGTGGTGTGGTGTGGTGTGGTGTGGTGTGGTGTGGTGTGGTGTGGTGTGGTGTGGTGTGGTGTGGTGTGGTGTGGTGTGGTGTGGTGTGGTGTGGTGTGGTGTGGTGTGGTGTGGTGTGGTGTGGTGTGGTGTGGTGTGGTGTGGTGTGGTGTGGTGTGGTGTGGTGTGGTGTGGTGTGGTGTGGTGTGGTGTGGTGTGGTGTGGTGTGGTGTGGTGTGGTGTGGTGTGGTGTGGTGTGGTGTGGTGTGGTGTGGTGTGGTGTGGTGTGGTGTGGTGTGGTGTGGTGTGGTGTGGTGTGGTGTGGTGTGGTGTGGTGTGGTGTGGTGTGGTGTGGTGTGGTGTGGTGTGGTGTGGTGTGGTGTGGTGTGGTGTGGTGTGGTGTGGTGTGGTGTGGTGTGGTGTGGTGTGGTGTGGTGTGGTGTGGTGTGGTGTGGTGTGGTGTGGTGTGGTGTGGTGTGGTGTGGTGTGGTGTGGTGTGGTGTGGTGTGGTGTGGTGTGGTGTGGTGTGGTGTGGTGTGGTGTGGTGTGGTGTGGTGTGGTGTGGTGTGGTGTGGTGTGGTGTGGTGTGGTGTGGTGTGGTGTGGTGTGGTGTGGTGTGGTGTGGTGTGGTGTGGTGTGGTGTGGTGTGGTGTGGTGTGGTGTGGTGTGGTGTGGTGTGGTGTGGTGTGGTGTGGTGTGGTGTGGTGTGGTGTGGTGTGGTGTGGTGTGGTGTGGTGTGGTGTGGTGTGGTGTGGTGTGGTGTGGTGTGGTGTGGTGTGGTGTGGTGTGGTGTGGTGTGGTGTGGTGTGGTGTGGTGTGGTGTGGTGTGGTGTGGTGTGGTGTGGTGTGGTGTGGTGTGTCGTAGTGTTCTTGTGTTGTCACTTGTGTGGTGTGGTGTGTGGTGTGGTGTGTCATTGTGTTGTTGGTGTTGTTATTGTTGTGTGTTGTTTTCACCTTGTCACCTTATGTAGAGGTGTTGCATGTCGTTGATGCATCAATGCATATGCTTGTCTTGTTGCGATGTTGTTGTGTTGTCATTGTGGTGTGGTGTGTCGTTGTGTTCTTGTGTTGTCACCATGGTGTGGTGTGGTGGTGGTGTTGTTGGTGTTGTTGTTGGTGATGTCAATTGTTGATGGTGTGTCGTAGTGTTGCGGGGTGTTTGGGTGTCAATGCATGTGTTTTGCGGGGGTGTTGCGAGGTGTTGCGGGGTGTTTGGGTGTCAATACATGTATTTTGCGGGGGTGTAGCGAGGTGTTGCGGGGTGTTTGGGTGTCAATGCATGTGTTTTGCGGGGGTGTTGCGAGGTGTTGCGGGGTGTTTGGGTGTCAATACATGTATTTTGCGGGGGTGTAGCGAGGTGTTGCGGGGTGTTTGGGTGTCAATACATGTGTTTTGCGGGGGTGTTGCGGGGTGTTTGGGTGTCAATACATGTGTTTTGCGGGGGTGTAGCGAGGTGTTGCGAGGTGTTTGAGCGTCAATGCATGTGTATTGCGGGGTTGTAGCGAGGTGTTGCGGGGTGTTTGGACAAGGAGATATGTAACAAGCGTCCGAACAGATACTCAAACAAGCGTCTGTACAGATAGCAAAGAAGCATCTGTACAGATAGCAAAGAGGCATCTGTACAGATAGCTCAAAGGCATCTGTACAGATAGCTGAAAGGGGCATCTGTACAGATAGCTAAGAAGGCATCTGTACAGATAGCATATGACCATCTGTACAGATAGCAAGAAGCATCTGTACAGATAGCTTTGCAGACATCTGTACAGATAGCTACCTAGCGAATCTGTACAGATACGTGGTTAGGAAAATCGCGGCCAAATTGCGTCGCAACGGATGCACGGAATTACGTAAGATTTGTACCGTTCGAACGGGCTTCTACTCCTCTTTCCAATGAGCTATGGTCGGTCCAAACGCGACCGGTCCTTGTTTATCGTGAGTGTTCGGATGCTTGTCGTTGTCTTCATTATCGTACCTTGATGACGTCAACTTTGGTATGGAGGCTGCCAAGGCTGTCTAGCACCTCATCTCTTGTCTCCTGTAAACACTAACACGTGCACATTGCTTTGTATTGATGCGTTCAGTTCCTTAGCACCTACTGCATTCACGTCACCTCCAGCAAATTAGGGTTGATGGTCCTTCTCCTCTTGTATTCTGCAGATGCTTCCTCCTGCTCCCATCTGCTTCTTCCTGCTGCCTCTGATGCCTGCTCCTGCTGCTGCACCCTGCTGCTGCTGCCTCCTGCTGGTGCTCCTGCTGCTGCTGCCGCTCCTGCTCCTCCTGCTGCTGTTGCTGCTGCTGCCCCTGCTGTTGCTGTTGCAGGTGGTGGTGCTACCGCTCCTCCCGCTGCAGCTGTCCCTAGCGCTGGTTCCACCACCCCTAATGATGTGGGTGCTGCCACACCTGTTGCTGGTGCAGGTGCTGGTGGTACTGCAGCCCCTGATGGTGTCGTAGGTGGTGTTGGTGTTATTGCACCTGCTGCTGTAGCAGCTGCACCTGCTGCTGTTGCTGTTGACGCTGTTGTAACAGGCAGCGCTCCCTGCTGAAGCACCTGCTGCTGCTGCCCTTGGTGTTGCAGTTGCCCCTGCACCTGTTGCTGCCCCTGTTGCTGACTCTGCTGCTGCCCTGTCCGCAGGGTCATGTCCACCCAGAGCTGGGCACATGACGCATGGAGCGCCATGTACTCATTGCTGAGTTGGCCTTCCATAAGACCTGCAGTGATTGACAAGCAACATGCATTTGAAATGAACAGTGAGTGCCATTGCCAAAATGATGGGTATGCTCAGTCCGGTGTGCAATACCTTTGCAATACATTGCATGCAGGTCGATGAATGGCTGGAGGGCTGCAGGGGCACCCTGGCCAGGACAAGTAGGGTACTTGCTGGTAAAGCGACTGAGCATTCTTGCTGCTCCAGCTGTCAACGCGGGATTTTTTAACTGGGCATCTACTATTGTACAACACCTGCATACAGAGAAGGTAGGGTTGCTATATTATTAGTATCGCCTATGAGTTGTCTAAGCTATCTGTTGTATACTCCTTACCCTTGCACAATACCCTGCAGTTCCGCCTGTGTTACGGAAGCTGGGGTTACTGGCATGTGGCACAGTGCCAAACCAGCTGCAGCATGCTGCACTGCCTCTGTCAAGGGCGCTAAGGATGTGGCAGCCTGCATGTGTATCAATGCGTTCAGTCAATGTACATGTTGTTGGGGCGTTGTAGCGTTAGGTTACCTCGTCGCGTGGTGCTATCCGCGCCAATAAATTTGAGACCGCCTTGCTACTGGCGGCATAAGTGCAAGACATTGTTGCTTCCTATTGGGTCTGCTGCTGGTTGACCGGAGCTCGTAAATGTGCAATGAAGTTTTTGGCCCCTATTCGCATTAGCTTGCATACGCTATCGTATGTGCAGTTTTTGATGTATCTATGTCCCCTATATCGCTGTATCTATTCACCTATTACAAGCTGCTTAAGTTGCACTTCACTAGATTGTTGAGTGTGCAAGCTCGGCAGCCTCAGTAAGTATCACATTCCTTCGTATGTCCCTGGGACGGTCCCAGACAATAACAACACTCAATCCTTACATGCACTTAAGTGTCACCGTCCCGGGCACTCTATCATGTTGGAGGTGTATCATACATGGGCATTTCATACATTGGCATTCACATGCCTTCCCCCTCCTCACTGAGCTCAAATCCCAAGTGCTCCTCAGCCGCCACACCTGCCCCTGCCCCCTCTGCTTCCACTGCTTCCTCGGCCATAGCCCCAGCCCCACCCACTGCAGGTGCTGCTGCTGGCACACCCCCAGCAGGTGCTGCTGCTGCCACGCCCTGAGCTGGTGGTGATGCTGCCACATCCTGAGCAGGTGCTGCTGCTGCCTCTGCTGCCCATTCTGCCTTCTTTCGTTTGGTGGCAGCCGGTCCCTTAGGCTCAGTTTTGTGCTTGGCCCCTGAGGTCTGCTTGACTGTCTTCTTGGCTGCAGCTGGTGGCTTTGTAGCCGCTGCACCTGCCTTGCCTCCAGCTTTGGCAGGCCTGGGATTGGCTGCTCGCTGACTGACTGCTTCAGCGATCAGCTGAGCCTTGTGCTTGTCTTCTAAGGTTGACAGGGACACCTGCAATGTACAAGCAGCGCCCTATACTGCATGCATCAAGCATTACATAGGTACTTTCTGAGGTATCAGGCACTGCTGCGTCTCGTACCCTGAAACCAGCAGAGTCCTTGATGAGGGAGTCCAGGATACGTGCCCGTGCTGCTTTCAACTGCATCACGAGCAGGTACAGGTATCATGACGTCATTCTCAGCATGCATAGATGCTGCTACGCGTTGCATTGCACTTGTTCTACACTCACAGGGTTCTGGCTGCCGCCACCGATCTTGTTTGCCAGTGCCTGGGCAGCCTCATCAAACAGGTCGTCAAAGCTCTCTTGCATGGTGTCCAAGTACTCCTCAGCCTCCTTTGACACCTTTGGAGGCTGCCAGTCTTCTACAGTCATAAGCAAGGAAAGTACTACACTCAACCGACACTCTAGGCCCTGACCCATCCCACACCCTCGCCAGATGGCCAACAATATGACAGCCCTATTCCCACTTGATTTCTCCTTGAGCTCCTCGGCTTCCTTCACGAAGGGCGCCATGTCATCAGGGATGAAGTTGTCGTTGTTGTACACCTTGCCCTCAGCAACTGCCTCCTCTTGCAGCTGCTTCAGCAGCTGGCCGATGGCCTTGCGCCATTCCTGAGGTACAATGCATAGTTCATCAAATAGTGAATTGCTAGACATCAATGCATGCTATACATCATTGCAGCTGCCACACCTCATTGTTTTCCTTTCTCTTATCTGCCGCCTTCTTTGATTCCTGCTGCTGCTTATCGGGCATGCTTTTGCCTCTGAGCACATGGTACGACCTGTGGGTGGGAATGCATGTGTTTATGCTAACATGGGTACACATGAGTATATAGGAGTCCACATGTAAGGCTACACATGAATGCCAAGACTTGTTTTGAATGCTCACCTTTTGAATGCTCACCTTTTGAATGCCTTCACCAACATGAATGCCTTCACCTTTTGAATGCCTTCACCAACTTTTGAATGCCCTCCTCCTTCATCTTCTGGTAGATGAACCCAATTGTTGCCCGAAGGGCAATGACCCAAATGGCCGCAGCGATCCGGCTGTTGGTTTTGGGAAATTCTCCATCACCACAGCCGGTAATGGGGTACTCCTGCACATGATAGCCATGTCTCAGCTGAGCCTTGTGTCTGCACATGATAACCATGCAATGCAGAAGGTGTACATGATGATGTATATGTATGTGTGCAAGAGGTTTAATGAATGTGCAGGTGTACGGCACACATACTTACCGGGAGGCCTCGCACACACCACTTCCAAATGCACCCTGGAGCGTACTTTTTAAAGAAGGCGCCAGCATCTTTCTGTTGCAGAAACAATTATAGTGTTTGGTATGTGATGCCGTCCTCAACATCATACATGCATGCATACATACAGTCGTACACACCAACACTCACAGAATGCCTTCCCAACTTGATGAAGGGGTCGTTGCTCGCGTTTGGCGGAGCATGGGAAGAGTACTGTATACAATGTCGAGAGCAAGAAGGACAGGTGCAGGACATGGTTTGAACATGCACAGGTACTGAAATGCATCCATTGGTTCCAAACACCTGCATGCATAAGCCCTACCACCCTGCTTACCTTTTCGGACACAGTCCTGTTCAGCTCGTCAGGGAGAGGCTGCCCATCATCCTCACTTGACTCCGACCCAGACTCCGCATCCCCAGCATCCCCATCATGTCCCTGTTCCTGCCCCTTTGCCTGCTCCTGCCCCTGCTGCTGCTCCTGCTGCAGTTCATGCCCCTGTTGTTGCACCTCCACATCCTCCAAATCCTCATCAGCTGCAGTAGTTCTGCTGCGGGCCGGGTTTTTATAGGCCTAAAGCGTCGCAGTATGACCAATGTAGGTGCTGGTGCAGGTGCGGTGGGGCGCTGTAGACATAGCCGTACCTTGTTCACGTCGCCGGGCGGCTTTTTTGGAGCCATCGCCCTCGGTAAGTCTGTAGCCTCAACGACAACGGTTTCTCAGTCTCAGTTAGCGGAGGTGCCATCGATGGACTCACCAACAATATAACTGACATGCTCGAGGTGCAAGCGGTGTAGGAGCACCTATCACCGATGCACCTATCCAGCGAGCGATGCCACCAGCAGTCTCAACCCATTTGTTGAAAAAGCTCCCCCCACCAAAGAAGTCGCCATCTACTAAACTGTTCGGCTGCAAAGTATGCGGCCCCAATTTGTTTGCGGGGAGTAGGGCGACGCTGCGCAAGCATTTTTTAGCCTTTAGAATTTCTTGGCGAGCAAGGCCTTGTCGCCTGGGCCGCGCACCAAGCCACAACAGGGCGCAAGGCAGCTAAGCGATCTCTGCCGGAGGATTCTGCTCTGAGGACGGCGGTATGGTGCATCGCTGCATCACCGGTGTCGCTTGTACTGTGTCAGGATGCCATGGCTTGGACTCGCTTGCTTACTGCGCCGCAGGACACATGTCGCAGTATGGACCATGCAGATGTCAGCGAGACAGTCTGTTCCAGGGACCATTCCAGGGACCATTCCTCTCGCCAGAGACACAGCACAGCCCCAGCACAGGGAGATGAAGAGGGAGCGGGACAGGGAGAGGGACAGGGACAGGGACAGGGAGAGGGACAGGGAGAGGGAGAGGGAGAGGGAGAGGGAGAGGGAGAGGGAGAGGGAGAGGGAGAGGGAGAGGGAGAGGGAGAGGGACAGGGACAGGGACAGGGACAGGGACAGGGACAGGGACAGGGACAGGGACAGGGACAGGGACAGGGACAGGGACAGGGACAGGGACAGGGACAGGGACAGGGACAGGGACAGGGACAGGGACAGGGACAGGGACAGGGACAGGGACAGGGACAGGGACAGGGACAGGGACAGGGACAGGGACAGGGACAGGGACAGGGACAGGGACAGGGACAGGGACAGGGACAGGGACAGGGACAGGGACAGGGACAGGGACAGGGACAGGGACAGGGACAGGGACAGGGACAGGGACAGGGACAGGGACAGGGACAGGGACAGGGACAGGGACAGGGACAGGGACAGGGACAGGGACAGGGACAGGGACAGGGACAGGGACAGGGACAGGGACAGGGACAGGGACAGGGACAGGGACAGGGACAGGGACAGGGACAGGGACAGGGACAGGGACAGGGACAGGGACAGGGACAGGGACAGGGACAGGGACAGGGACAGGGACAGGGACAGGGACAGGGACAGGGACAGGGACAGGGACAGGGACAGGGACAGGGACAGGGACAGGGACAGGGACAGGGACAGGGACAGGGACAGGGACAGGGACAGGGACAGGGACAGGGACAGGGACAGGGACAGGGACAGGGACAGGGACAGGGACAGGGACAGGGACAGGGACAGGGACAGGGACAGGGACAGGGACAGGGACAGGGACAGGGACAGGGACAGGGACAGGGACAGGGACAGGGACAGGGACAGGGACAGGGACAGGGACAGGGACAGGGACAGGGACAGGGACAGGGACAGGGACAGGGACAGGGACAGGGACAGGGACAGGGACAGGGACAGGGACAGGGACAGGGACAGGGACAGGGACAGGGACAGGGACAGGGACAGGGACAGGGACAGGGACAGGGACAGGGACAGGGACAGGAGGGAGCAGAGAGTAATGGAGGGGGAGACAGTGACGGGAGTGGGAGCAGTTCAGGTGGGGAAGATGGAGACGATGGTGGAGTGAATGGAGGGGGTGGAGGCGGCAGCGATGATAGTGAGGATGGGGATGGTGGAGATGGTGGGGATGGTGGGGATGGTGGGGATGGTGGGGGTGGCGGGGATGGTGGGGATGGTGGGGACGGTTGGGGTGGAGAGGAGAGAGACAGGGCACGCCGGAGCACGGTGCACAGGCTTCGTACAAACATGGACGAACCCGTGTTCAGGTGTGATGTTAATGCTAAGAGGGACTAGGCAGCTGTTGATGTCACTATTGTGTGTGCATGTCCTTGTGCTTTCATTGTGTATACATTCATTGTGTGTACATTGTGTCATTGTGCATGTCAATGTGCCATTGTGGATGTCATTGTCTTTATACTTGTGATCACAGGGGCTGCCCCATGACCGGCCGCGGCATGCTGAGGGTGCTGAGCGGGCTTGTGAACTTGAAGCTGACAAAGATACAGCTGTCGGCGGTGTTCAGCGGGTTCAAGGAGGTGACGGCTGGCCAGCTTGACCTGAACCTCATCACCAGCGAGTACCAGCTCACCCAGTTGCAGGGTGTCCAGAGTGCCGCGGACTACGTGGTGCATGTGTGCAATGCGGGCAAGGACAAGGACAAGCAAACCTACTGCCCTGGCCACACGTACGACAAGCTCACAAAGTGAGGTCCAGGACGGCATGGGTCAGATCAGGCTCTTACAGAATGCATGCTAGGGCAACAATGACTGCTACATGATGGTGCATGCAAACACAGGGATGAGTGGCTGGCCCACAAGGATGATGAGTGCCCTTACTGCCACACGAGTCGCTTCATTATGGCGGACAAACCAGGTGACTATATCCCTGCACAGCCTGTTCGCTTTAAGATATGGGTAATCACGGGCTTGCACCTTGTATTATGCCAGGGAGTCCAGGTGTCATCGAATTGACGCCACGGTGGAGCATGTCGTACTTTGGCTGGGACACTGTGGTGAAGAGCATCATGGAGCGCAAGGAGGTGATGACCAGGTTCAGACGAGCTCGAGGAGAGGCCCCTCCTCCGGGCTCCTTCAGAGCAAGTGGGTGATCAGGGGTCACACTATGAATTGCAATAGTTGCATGCCATTATGTTCAATGGGGCGCCATGAAGCATGTGATGTTGTTACGTGGCAGGTCCTGCATGGCGTGAGATGCAGCCGAGGTTGCCAGAGGTTGTGGCCAACAGCCCCAACACAGCCCACTTCATACTGGGTGTAGACTGGATGACCATGGGCAAGAACGGCACCTGGTCGGTGGGGGTGATCATGGTGAAGCTGCTGGATGTGCCTCCTGAGGTGTGCGGCAAGCGGGTGAACAGCTCAGTGCTGGCCATCATCGACGGAGGCCAGCACCAGCCCCACCTCACAGGCTTCCTAGACCTAATCTGTAGGGACATCCGAAAGCACGTCCTGGGTCCAGGTGACCTAGGGGTACTTGTGGAGCCACACCCAGGCCCAGGTGTTGATGGGGTGGCCCCTGCCCGTGTCGAGCCAGTCCGCATCCATGGAGTCCCGGTGATGTCCATCGCTGATACACCTGCCGCGTGAGTGTCAGCAACATCTGTAGTATGCTCCAATATAGAATCCCACCACCTCCCAGTCCCGTACACCCCTCTTCACCTTGTTGTTGGTGGACCCTGAGTTGTACCCTATCTCTTCCTTCAGTGAGACACAGCCTTCCTGACACAAAATGCATGAGTGTGTGAATGTAGAGCCACCTGGACCAGAGGTATGGGCCACAGCGCCTTGAAGCTGTGCTTGTGCTGCAACATCAGCAAGCCCCCCAACCCTCCTACCGAGAAGGCGCCCCTTGGGTACTCCACACCCACGCTGCAGACCTTGCCAGGCAACCAACAACAGGTCGGCAACACATGGTACCACAACCGTATTGTATATAGAGATGAGTATACTCCATGTTATTGTGTCACATGTTGTGATGACATGTAGGATTATGTCTACATCTGGGATGTGCGCATGAAGTTCACCCACGAGGAGATCATGCAGCGTGGTGCCCCCTTTGAGCATGGCTGGTCAACGAGAGAGCCCAGGGAGGCGGGCTGCCATGGCCAGCCCCTCCTACCCCTCCTGCTGCCATGGCTGGACGCCCGGTTCGCGTACCTGGTGGCTGTGGAGCACTGCCTGCTGTATGGCCTGCTCAAGCACCTGTTGGAGTGGTGGATGAGTGCAGAAGGCCTGGACGGCAAAGTGAGGCAGGAGATGGAGAAGCGCTGCAGAGCAATCCAGTCGCCTTCGGATTTTGGGCGAGACCTTGGCGACATCGTCAACAGGCAGTAAGTATTGGTTGCATGCGATGCTGACATGGCAAAAGAGCACGGAAGATGCATCACGTTATAGTGAGCCTATCCCTACAGAATCCCCCTGATCATTGTATAGGTAATGCAATATGCTTGGTCTGCCGTGTAGGTTGGCGCATGGAGGACTTCAAGCACTGGCTCCTGTACTTCTCTCCCATCGTGCTTCGTGGCAACCTTCTACCCCAGCCTCACCGAAGCATATGGGCTGGCTTGGAGGGCGCTTGCATCCACTACCTCACACCAGGTATGACAAGGGCACACTCCTACACTATGCCAATGTGGTCTTCATACTGATGGTATGCACCCAATACATGTTGTTCATGTCTCCCCTATGCAGGCGCTGCAGACAGCGCCACACCTGCAGGGATGGCAGCAGGTCATGCACACCTACAGACCTACACAGCAAACCTGGAGCTCTGTCGCAAGGATCCTCAGCTTGCCAACAACCATTGGGACAACCAGGGCAAGCTGACAGTGCCGTCGAACCTATTCAGCCCCAATACCCACACATCAAGCTGCAGGTAAGATAATGGTCATGTGGATGGCGGCGACATAACCCTAACCATGACCCAGACCCTAACCCTGACCCTGACCCTGACCCTAGCCCTAGCCCTAGCCCAAGCCCTAGCCCTAGTCCTAGCCCTAACCCTAACCCTAGCCCTAGCCCTAGCCTTAACCCTAACCCTAACCCCTAACCTTAGCCCTAGCCCTAGCCCTAGTCCTAGCCTAGACAGCAACCAAACATTAGCTGCCCTGGGTTGAACCCTTACCCTTGCATGTTGTGTAATGATGATGTGCATATGTACAGGCTCAAGGTGCAAGAGGAGAACGTGGGCAGGACATGCCTGTTCGGCGAGCTGTGGATTGAGAGGGTCTTGCATGACCTGAAGTCCATCACCACCAGCGGCATTCCTGGACCCCAGCTGGATGCTCACATCGCCAAGCGGGCAGCAATGCAAAACGCCAGCTCCAAGCTGCATGACTAGACAGATCCAGATGGCCAGCAGGACTACAACGCCCACTTGAGGGACGAGGTGTTCGGTGACGGGCAGCAGGCCTTGCTGCTGGGTGCAGGCAGCACAGTGTGCCCGCTGCCAAACAGCCCAGGTGCCATGGTGCAGGGCTGCATCAAAGCAGTGGAAGATGTGCGCGCCAGTGACGACAACACCCCATGGCGGACACACCATGTCAAGCGCCTGTTTGCTGAGCCTCTGACCCCTGAGGAGGCTGAGGTGGAGGCAAGGGAGGCTCCACGGGTGGCCGGCCCTGCAGCTGTGGATCCAGTGCGGTACTACCAGCGTGCAGAGTGCAATGCCACAACTGTGCTGAGCAGGGCGTACAAACGGCCATTCAAGCGCAACAGCACTTGGGCCAGCATGCCATTCAGGACAAGCAGTGACACCATCGTCATTTGGGCCGGCCATGTGCAGTTCTGGGTCCTTCTAGAGCACCCCAAGCTGCCTGGGGTGTACCTACGCCTAGCAGTCAGCCGCATCTTCTTGACCCGCCCTACGTCTCACCCCTCATGTTTTGCTGCAACAGGCCAGGCTGTACCCCGACCACAGCAGGCGGCTGCAGCAGGAGCAGGAGCAGGAGCAGGAGCAGGAGCAGCCGATCAAGGGGAACAGCAGGCTGGCGACCAGGATGCAGCAGGTGTTGCAGGGCCCAGCGGCGTTGGCGGAGCCCAGCAGCACAGGCCTGCAGCAGCAGCGGAGGCAGCCGGCACAGGTGGACCCAGGAAGTCCAGGAGATTGGCGGCTAATGCATCCCAGCGGCAGGCTAACCCAGCACGACCTGCAGTGGCTCAGCCTCGCCCTTCAGCCTTGGGGGGCATGCATAAGGGGTATGGAGATGAGCACTGGTACATGTTCGAGGCGAACAGGATCCACACCGTGTTTGTGTGCAGCTTTGAGGATGGAGAGGGGTACGGGCGCATGTATTTTGTGCCAGCAAACAGCCTCAGCCGCAGCTAGGGACACATAGGCTAAGGCACATGACCTGCAGACATCATCATAGCACAGATAGCAAGTTACATAAGCTGAGATAGCCATATGTCACGACATGGAACATGATGCATAATCAGGACATGTGTTTCACAACATGATGCACCATCCATCACAAGATTGGATTTATTCATGAGAGAGTATAGCCTGAGTGAATAGTGCGATGAAGCATTGCATGAGTGGCCAAGCATGATTAAGATGTGCACAAGGTTTTGTGACTCTGCGGAGGGTCAGGAATGCCTAGGACAGTGAGCCAGCTGTGACCCTCCGCAGGGTCAGGAATGCCTAGGACAGTGAGCCAGTTGTGACCCTCCGCAGGGTCAGAAATGCCTAGGAAATGAGCCAGCTGTGACCCTCCGCAGGGTCAGGAAAGCCTAGGAAAGGGGGTCAGTTGTGACCCTCCGCAGGGTCAGAAATGCCTAGGAAATGAGCCATCGGTGACCCTCCGCAGGGTCAGAAATGCCTAGGAAAGGGAGCCAGTTGTGACATTCCGCAGGGTCAGAAATGCCTAGGAAAAGAGCCGGTTGTGACCCTCCGCAGGGTCAGAAATGCCTAGGAAAGGGAGCCAGTTGTGACCCTCCGCAGGGTCAGGAATGCCTAGGAAATGAGCCGGCTGTGACCCTCCGCAGGGTCGGAAATGCCTAGGAAATGAGCCAATTGTGACCCTCCGCAGGGTCAGGAATGCCTAGGAAAGTGAACCGGTTGTGACCCTCCGCAGGGTCAGGAATGCCTAGGAAATGAGCCAGCGGTGACCCTCCGCAGGGTCAGGAATGCCTAGGAAATGGGGCCAGTTGTGACCCTCCGCAGGGTCAGAAATGCCTAGGAAATGAGCCAGCTGTGACCCTCCGCAGGGTCAGGAATGCCTAGGAAATGAGCCAGCGGTGACCCTCCGCAGGGTCAGAAATGCCTAGGAAGCGAGCCTAGTGGTAACCCTCCGCAGGGTCAGGCCCGACCCTGCGGAGGGTCACACTGACCCTGCGGAGAATTAGTGACCAGGTCATTGAAACCGCGATTACAGCTCAACCACTTCGAGTTTTACGGAGTTATTGACGGCGATGGGTCCCCCTTGCGATGGGCTATCCGCGGTATACCTCAGCGGAAACTGCCGATTCGGCCTTAATTACCCGGAGTGATGAAACTGAAGTGGTGTGTTGACAGTGCTCATAGCAACTCCCTGCCGTGATTTCATCTAAAGGTAAAATTGCAGGCAACGTCTGCATGATTTTAACCGCAGACTGCAATGCCATGGATGATGTCGTTGCCCAACAATACATCCCATGCATCACTTGCTGTGTGTGCACTGCAGGTGCATGCCTACGTTCCCACATCCACTTTCAGGCCGGTCCGTGCTGCTTGAGGGGCAGGAGGGCAGGGTGTGGGGCTGGGGCTGGGGCACCATCCCCCACTCGCTCTCAGCCACCTGGCCCAGTGCCGGGCAACAACAGCAGCAATAACAACATCACACCCTCATCACACCCCTCATCACACCATGTCTCTCCTCCTCTCTGCGTGTGCGTGAAGTTGCAATGGTGGTAGAAGCTGACCGGCATTTCAGAGTGTTGCGCACACTAGATAACAAAGCTCTCCCCTCTTTGCATCATCTCATTTCCAATCGGCAGCCAGCCCGCCCAGCCCCATGTCCGCCCAGCCCCATCAGCACCGGGCAGCGGTGGTGCTGCACCTGTTCGCCCAGCCCCATCAGCACCGGGCACCGGTGGTGCCGCACCTGTCCGCCCAGCCCCATCAGCACATAAAAGGTACGTGAAGAAGGTACTTACATTCTAAGATTCGAATCTTAGCTTATCCAACAAAACAACTGCATCTGCACCTCCTCATCTTTACAATTCCTACAGCTTTCTGCCATACTACCATCTGCCATCTTTGCATGCATGCATGTCATGCACACAAGTCGTATGCAACACATGCAAAAATGCTCCCATGTGTGCATTGCATGTGTTGACAGTCACCATGGAGTTTGCGTCTACAGATACACGACAGCGGTACCAGGCCGCAGCTGTGGAACAACAGCTGGCTGCAAAAGAGCAAGCAAGCAATCGGGCAAGGATGGCAAAGCAGCAAATTCAAGCCATAGCCATGTACCGTTCTACAATACAGCCATTGCCTGAGAAGACACTGAAGCTCAGCCTAGATCAATTGAGGGTTTAGTAGGCCGTGGTCCTCCAGCAAAGACAGTCTGTGGGCTGCTGGATGCACTTGATGCACATGCACTATGAGCAATGTGTAATGGTGCTCTGACCTGTAGAAATGACACGACCTCCATCTGCACGAAGTTGTTGAGATGCGCAAACGCGGGATATGCACCTGCAATGCACACATAGCAGGTGCTGCATGTGGTGTGTTGATGGGCAACGACATCATCCATGGCATTGCAGTCTGCGGTTGAAACTATGCTGTAATTGCCTGCAATATTACCTTTAGATGAAACTGCGGCAAGGGGTTGCTATGAGCACTGTCATATCACCACACAAGTTTCAGGCCTACTGGTTACACATGTGCCATGTGACACCACATCATGTGTGATGTGGTACTATTCCCTGCCAAGATGCACACACTGTATGCATCATCATGCAACCTAATCTATTGCGTACCTTGTGCCATAACGAGCAGACATATATGTTTTCAGCTTTAAATTCGCTGAGGCTGGACAGGGGGCCGGGTTTGCAGCAGTTCTGCATGGTCGCAGTCGGGTCCACAATTTATGAGTCCCACGCGTTCATTTTAGCAGCTACGCAGCGAGACAAGAGCCAATGTTCTCACTGGCATCGTCGGTCGCTCCACTTGCAAGGAGCACGAAAGTCAGCGCTTAAGCGATTAGAAGCTTTGCGATGCGCATGGGGTCTATTGTACCGCACTCCGTCGGCTGGACAGTTCTCTAGGCTACGCTTGGTCCAGATTCTTGGCAGGCTACGGAGGTGGACATCCGGCAGGGAGCTAACAGCGACGCGCTGAGCCCAGCGGTGCAAGTCTTACATGCTGGGATGGCCTGTACGTGATATGCGAAAAATATTTGAATTCCCGCAGGACGTGTCACAGCTGACCCCCGGGCCGACACCGCGGACCAGCTGGCTGTGGGTGTTCAGGCGGGCCAGCCGTGTGCGAAGGTGTGGAAGGAGCTGCTAGACCCCACCCTCCGTCGGGAGCATGTCATCGTGGCCTGGCGGGTGCTTCACGCTAGCCTCATGGTCGGGGCCTTGTGGGGTCACATCCTCAAGGGTACGGCTGCCCCGGGCTCTTCCGCCTGCCGCTTCTGCCAGCCGGGGCACTTGGAGACCCTCACCCACGCCTTCTTGACCTGCCCCGCCGTGGTCCCAGCCTGGGAGTGGGTGCTGGACGTGTACGGCCGCCTCACAGGCACCCGCCCCCCCTCAAGCGACGCCATGCTGCTCCTCAGTGGGCGCCCCACCTGCGGCGAGGCCCCCCCCTTCCAGCCCCCTGACAGCCTGTTGTGGTTGCGGCTGCGCGTGGCCTACCTGGGCGCAGTGTGGCGCCTCCGCAGCTCAGGAGCCGCTACAGCCCTGCAGCCACAACAGGTGGCGAGGCGGGTCGTGGAGGAGGTCATCTCCACCCTCACCACGGCCGTCAAGCGTGACTGGCATCGGGTGGGGTGGGACATCCGCGTGGGCCTCTGCGGCGCTGTGCCCTCCACCTGGTTCAAGGGCAAGGACCCGGAGCTGGACGCTGCCCACTTCGACCAGCTGTGGCCCGAGGCGTCGGGGGGCTGGTTTGCCAAGCAGCCCAGGAGGGAGCGGAGGGGAGGGCAGGAGGGGGCAGAGGGGAGGGTTGGGGCAGGAGGAGTGGAGGAGGAGAGGGCAGCAGGGAGGCCTAGGCATGGGGAGGGCAGGGCGCAGGGGGGGGGAGAGCTAGTGGTTCGCCTGTCCTTGCAGTGGCCCGTCCCCTTCCCCGTCGAGCCAGCCTGAGCTTTAGGGTTGCTGGTGGGGGCTTAGGGCGTTCGGTGGGTGGGGTGGGCTAGGCTTCGGGGGGCTGTCTGGGTGTCAGGGGACCGGGGGCTTAGGTGATCTTGGTTTGAGCGTTGGGGGTAGGGTTCTCGGTTTCAGGTCGAGGGGCGGAACTTAGGCTCGTGTGGGTAGTTTTGTGGGGAGGGTATGGGGTGGGTCTGGGGAGGTGAGCTAGGGTGGAGGGCGTTGGTGTGGGGGAGTGTCTTGACGTTGTCCTAGGGAGGGGGTAGCTTGGGTTGTGTGGACCTTTGCATGTGGGGTGTGGACCTTTGCTTGGGGTGTGTGGACCGCTGTGTTTGGGTGGGGTGGTTGGGGCTCGTGTATGGAAGAACCTTGTTTTGTAGTAGTCTTCTCTTATCTTCTTTTCTTTAGTGTCACTCTCTCTCTTGTAATGCTCCTCCATAAAAAAAAAAAAAAAAAAAAAAAAAAAACACCTCAAGGCCATGGTAGACATTCAGTCTCCCACTACATTTGATCAGGCAGTCAAGATAGCCGTAGCTCATGACACCGCCTGCCGTGATGCAGGGCTTTCTACAGCTGTCCCCATGCAACTAGGCCTCATGAAACAAGCCAAGCAACAGCCTCACCGCGCTCAGCGCGAGACCCACGACACATCATCTAACTCAGCTACTCAGCAAACCAAGCCTGCTACCCCACGACTCCAACGGCTCACACCAGAGGAGAAAGCCTGGTATGCTGCCCACAATAAGTGCACTTTCTGCCGTGAGGATGGTTATCTGGTGCAAGACTGCAAGCACCCTAACAAACGCGGTCCAAAAAACTGGGCGGCTCGACCTCCCAACCAAGCAAAGACCAAGCAACGACCAAGCAAAGAGTCCAACCAGCCAAAAGCAAGCACTGGCGAGACCACCGCTATCTCCCCGCCACCGCCCCGGCTCCGTATCACTAAGCTCGCAGCCAACTCCAGTCCTGGCAGCCATGCTGATTTGCTAGTCTTCACGGGGTCATACAAGGGCAATAGTGCACGGGTGTTGATTGACGGAGGCGCTACTGGCTCGTTTATTGACTCGGCCTTTTGCACAAAGTATGGCATTCAGACTGCCCAGAAAGTGAGTGTAAAGTGCGCACCTCTGGAGGTGATTGTCGCTTCGCGTCGTCTGGGTTGTCTCGTGAATGCGAGCCGTCGCGGGACGCGGGATTACACGTGTAGTGTGAGATTTGGCAGGTCAAGACTAGCGGACATTGCGTCCGTGAGTACAACTGGTTCGATTCCAGGGAGCCCCGTTCTAAGCTCTAGCCATTCTCGCAACACACCGCTGTAACCCAAAACCCTAGTCGGAAGTCATTGCCTCGACTGGACCGGCCTTCGAGCTTGTGTCAAAAGGTCATCTGACGTTGCGTCCCCGCACGTTACAGCTGGTTTCCGACCCCGAGCATTTAAGCTCGCGGTCCAGTCAATATGACTTCAACTACCCAAAATGTCGCTTCGGCGAATAAGACCAATGGCGCCTCTGGCGTCCTTCCTCCAGCTGCAGCTGTTACAGCTACAGCAGAGACGCTTCCTGCACTCGGTGCAGTACAGGAGCCGGGCGAGATAACCGCTCCACTTCCCGCAGGAGACTTGCAGGCTGGCGAAGGAGATGAGCTTATGGACGAGTTTGGCCTCGACCAATTCGACAGCACTTCGACTCCAGTCGCCGAGCTCAACGCGCAAATTGCTACCCTCCAGGCGCAACTGGTCGCAGCGCAGGCCAACAACCAGCAAGCTGGTTCGCTGGTGAGTCCTCCTGCTGCTGCTAAGCGTGCTGCTGATGCTGCTTTGCTGCCAGCTAGCCCTAGTCCAGCTAAGAGGCCAGTCGAAGTAGCGTCGCAGCTAGTTGGGCCTTTGGCTGCTGCTCTGCGCGCACTCCAACACTTGACTGCTGCAATGCACCAGCCTGTTGCGCAGAAAGATGTTGCCTCGGGTTCACCCGGCACTTCGAACCCTCGCACACTTGCTGCTGTCCGGGACAAGTATGCTGGGGTTAACCCCGCTGCTGCACCCCTGCCTGCCAATGCCACTGCTGTTGCTGGTCATGATTCCAACTCACGTCGCGGGGTGCCCGTGACTGAGCGGTGGACTGATGCCAGTTCGACCTCCGGTCGCCGTGCTCTGTCATTCCTGGAAGACCTTGAAGCACACTGTGTTGCACATGGCCTGGACCCTGCTCTTGCTCTGCCCTCTTTCCTGTCAGGCAAGGCCAGGGATGTCTGGTTCCAGTCTGTTAGGGACTCATATGCCCTGACATACTCTGGCTACCCCACATGGCACTACCTGTCTAAGCAGTTCCTTGAGTTTGTAGGGGAGGACCTGACCACTGATGCTGATGCAGCACGTGCTAAGCTCCTTGACTCCACTCACCTGCGTATGACTAATGGTGTTGCCCTGTCAGCATACATTACTGACTTCAGAAACACCCTCACCTTGGCTGGCAAGGACTGCATGACAGACTGCATGCTTGTGAATGTCTTCCAGCGTGGCCTGTCAGCAGATCTGCGTGGTCCTGTTGCCAAGGATCTGCGTGCCCTTGTGGCCCCCACTTTGGATGAAGCCATTAAGGCTGCCATCACCAACCACAAGGCCCTTGTGGCTGCTGCTGGCTCTAGTGTGCATCCTGCCTCAAGGCGCCCGGTTGCTGCTGTGCACCAGGTGGCCCAAGTGCAACGTGGGCTGCAGAACCTGGCCAGGTTCCCTGGTCCACCTCCTGGGCGTCCTGCTGCTCCCTCAGCTGACAGTGAGGGTCCCCCTCCTGCCAGCGGCTACTGCTACCATTGTGGACTGTCGTCCCACTGGACCAAGCATTGCAAGAGGAAGGCCTCTGGCATGAGCAAGGAAGTGGCCATGAAGGATGCTGGTACCTGGGAGCTGATGCAAGACCTGAAGAAGGGTGGCTCTGCCCCCTCCAAGGCTGCAAAGCGTGACCGCAGCCCTGACCGTGGTGGTGACCCTGGTGGTCCCTCCAGGCAGTACCAGGGTAGACGCCCTCAGACTGCCAGAATGGAGGCCAATGGCATGGTGAAGCACTTTCAGAAGTATCAGCGCAAATAGGAGTTTGCTCAGCCAGTAAACCAAAACTGTGCTGAGTACTCTGAGGCATGCATTGTGTGTGAACCTGCTCATGTGCTGACTGCTGCACATGCTGATGGGGAATCCCTGCACTTTGCCTTTGCTGGTCACCTGAATGAGCATCCTGCACGTGTCCTGTGTGACACTGGTGCTACCCACAGCTTTGTCAGTGCATCATTTGTTGCTGCACATGTTGTACCTGTCCACATGTTGAAGCACATGCAAGTGTGGCATGCTGCTAACAACACTGTGTTGAGCTGTTCCCAGTTTGTTAAGGCTGAGCTGAGGCTGCCAGGTGTTACAGTACCCTGCCAACTCAATGTCATGCCTTCCCTCTTGCCTGACTTTGATGTCTTGCTAGGGAATGACTGGTTGAATGAGCATGAGGCCGTGATGTCATACCAGGACAAGACACTCAGCCTAGCATGTGACAAGAGTGAGCCAGTAGTGCTGCCATGTCCTTCTGCTGGTGTGTCTCAGTTAGGGCAGTCTGCTGTAAGCAACCCTGCCTCTTTCCTGGTCAATGCTCTACGTGCAAAACCCCCTCTGGCTTCTGCAAAAGTTGCTGCCAGGTGGTTACGAAAAGGAGGCACAGGTGTCCTGGCCCTGATCACTGTGGATAATTCAAGTACCCCTGATCCAGCTCCAGCTGAACCTGACCTACCTCCAGGTGTGTCCCAGGCACTCAATGCTTTGCTGGATGAGTATGCTGATGTGTTTGCACCCATCACATCTCTGCCACCTGAGCGTCCTGTGGGCCATGCCATACCCCTTGTGCCTGATGCACGAACCGCTGTGGTACCTCAATACCGCATGAGTCAGGATGAGCATGCTGAGCTGAAGAAGCAGGTGCAGGACCTACTTGCCAAGGGCATGATAGAACCAAGCTCCAGTCCTTTTGCTGCTCCTATCCTGTTTGTCAAGAAGAAGTCTGGTGAGTTACGCATGTGCCTTGATTACCGTCAGCTCAACAAGATCACCATCAGGGATCAGTATCCACTGCCGAGGATTGATGACTTGTTTGACAAGCTGTCAGGCTGCACTGTGTTTTCTTCCCTAGACCTTCAAGCAGGTTACAACCAGATCAGGACCACCCCTGAAGATGTGCCCAAAACGGCCTTCAGGACCCCTGACGGCCACTACCAGTTCAAGGTACTGTCCTTTGGACTCTGCAATGCACCTGCTACATTCCAGCGTGTCATGAATGATGCCTTTGCACCAGTCTTGAACCAGTGTGCCCTGGTGTACCTGGATGACATCTTGGTCATGTCCAAATCTGTGGACGAGCATTTGAAGCATCTCAGAAAGGTCTTTGACCTCCTGAGGCTCAACAAGCTCTTTGCCAAGCAGTTCAAGTGTGAATTCATGCGTTCCACGCTGAAATTCCTTGGCCATGTCATCTTTGCTGGTGCTATTGCTGTGGACCCTGAGAAAATCAAGAGCATTTCTGCTTGGCCTGTGCCTCAATCCCTGCAACAGCTCTAGTCATTCCTAGGTGCTGATAATTTTTGTGCGCAAATTTGTGCATAGTTTCAGTGTCCTAGCTGCACCTCTCACAGATCTGTGTGGCAAAGCTGGTGACTCATTTCTGTGGCACAATTGGCCTGCTGATGAGCTGAAAGCCTTTGCTTCCCTCAAAGCTGCTGTTGCCCAGGTCCCCATGCTACGTCTACCTGATCACACCCAGCCCTTCCAGGTCTACTGTGATGCCTCACTCCAAGGAGTAGGAGCAGTCCTGATGCAAGATGGCTACCCCCTTGCATACCTCAGCAAGAAGTTGTCTTCTGCTGAGCGTAACTACACCACTGGTGAGCAAGAGCTTCTTGCCCTCATCACTGCATGCAAGGAGTGGAGGTGTTACCTTGAGGGTGTACCATTCACACTCTTCACCGATCATAAGCCTTTGACTGCTCTGCCCACCCAGAAGGTGCTGTCTAGACGTCAGGCTAGGTGGATGGAGTTTCTGTCACGGTTTACATTTGACCTGCAGTACCTGCCAGGTGATGCTAATCCTGCTGACCCACTGTCCCGGATACCTGCTGGACCCCAGGACTGTGCCATGGTGTGTGTTGTTACCACCCGGCGGCAAGCTAAACAGTCTTTGGAGAGGGAGGAAGTGCGTGTGGCGCAGGCTCTGCCCCAGGTTCCACCTGTGGGTACTCCCTCAAATGCCCCCACTGCCGTTGATGCTTTGGCCCCCCGGCCCACAGTGTCTGATAACCCTGTTGTTGCTCACCATAGTAGGCTCCCTGAGCTTGAGGCCCCATCTGCTGCTGACACCTCAGTGCACTATCCTGCAGCTCCTGCCCACCCATTGGAACTGGTTGATCACCTGGTCCATGGTTACCGGCTTGACCCTGCGTTTACTGCTGAAGCTGATCTGTCTGGCATGTACATGGACGACCATGGCCTGTGGCGGCGCACTGGCAAGGGCACAGTGATGGTTCCCAATGACCCTGAACTGCGTGAGTACATTCTGCATGAAATGCATGATGCTGCCTATGCTGGTCATGTGGGTATAACCAAAACCCTTGAGAGGCTGTCACGAGTGTTCTACTGGGACACCATGCGTGCTGATGTCAGGCACTATGTCACTACTTGTGATGCCTGCCAGCGTGACAAGTCCTCCACACTGAAGCCTGGTGGCTTACTCAACCCACTGTCCATTCCGGATTACCGTTGGGAGTCAGTGTCAATGGACATGATCACCAAGCTGCCATCTGCTTCACATGGGTTTGATGCCATCT
This sequence comes from Haematococcus lacustris, assembly GCA_030144725.1. Taxonomy (NCBI): domain Eukaryota; kingdom Viridiplantae; phylum Chlorophyta; class Chlorophyceae; order Chlamydomonadales; family Haematococcaceae; genus Haematococcus; species Haematococcus lacustris. The sequence goes on from JASKMD010000009.1 coordinate 2,513,167, forward strand.
GTGTCTTTGTTGACAGGCTCAGTAAAATGGTGCACTTTGTGCCCTGCAAGGAGAGCATGAATGCCAAGGGCTCTGCCCGTCTGTTTGTTGACAATGTCTTCAAACTGCATGGCCTGCCAAAAGACATGGTCTCTGACCGTGGTCCCCATTTCCACAACAATTTCTGGCACCATGTGCAAAAGTTGCTGGGCATGAGGGGGTCCTTGTCTTCCTCCTATCACCCTCAGTCTGATGGCCAGACTGAGAGGTACAACCGTGTGTTGGAAGAGATGCTACGTCATTACATCTCTCCCACCCAAGCTGATTGGCCTGACTATCTGTCACTTGCTGAGTTTGCTGTGAACAACTCATGGCAAGAGTCCATCAAGTCTACACCGTTCCTGGTTAACACCGGACAGTCCCCCATTACCCCTATACTCCACTCTCTACCTGACAAGGGGCGGTGCCCTGAAGGCCTGTCCTATGCTACTTGGTGGCAGGAGGCTGTGGCTAAGGCCAAGCTATGCATGCAGGCTGCTCAGCAACGTCAAGCTGCCTATGCCAACCAGGACCGTGGAGAGGTGCATTACAAGGTGGGTCAAATGGTCCTGCTCAGCACTAAGAACATGAGGTTGAAGCCAGGCAAAGCACGTAAGCTGCTGCCACGTTTTGTGGGGCCCTTCAAGGTGCTTGACTTGGTTGGCCAGGTTGCAGTGAACCTGCAGCTGCCTGCCTCCATGTCACGTCTTCACCCTGTGTTCCATTTGTCACTCATCAAACCCTACACTGGCACTGATGTGGGCTTCATGCCTCCGCCTGTTGAGTGGCTTGATGAGGAGCCTGTGTACTATGTTGAGCGTCTGTTGGACCACAGACATGTGCATGCAGGGAAGGCCAAGGAGTACCTGGTGCAGTGGGAAGGCTATGATGCCCATCACAACACCTGGGAGCCACGTTCCAACTTGGTTGGCTGTGACAAGATCATGGCTGAGTACAATGCAGCTCACAACCTGAAGTAAGTCCTAGGCCATGCATGCTGGTATGCTGCTGGACTATGGCATTCGCAGCATGCTTGTACCTCTGGTCAGCTGCTACCTGTGTGGTTATGGTTTCCCTGTGTCTAGTCGGCACGATGGTCTTTGACCGCTCCCTGAGCTATGACTTGGTGCGCCCTTTGGGTTGCCAAGTAGCTAAATCAGCATGCTGTAGGAAATGCGAGTCACGTGGTTTTACCCGTGGCGGAATGGAAGCCCCTTTGGAGGGGGAGGAATGTAAAGTGCGCACCTCTGGAGGTGATTGTCGCTTCGCGTCGTCTGGGCTGTCTCGTGAATGCGAGCCGTCGCGGGACGCGAGATTACACGTGTAGTGTGAGATTTGGCAGGTCAAGACTAGCGACATTGCGTCCGTGAGTACAACTGGTTCGATTCCAGGGAGCCCCGTTCTAAGCTCTAGCCATTCTCGCAACACACCGCTGTAACCCAACACCCTAGTCGGAAGTCATTGCCTCGACTGGACCGGCCTTCGAGCTTGTGTCAAAAGGTCATCTGACGTTGCGTCCCCGCACGTTACAGCTGGTTTCCGACCCCGAGCATTTAAGCTCGCGGTCCAGTCAATATGACTTCAACTACCCAAAATGTCGCTTCGGCGAATAAGACCAATGGCGCCTCTGGCGTCCTTCCTCCAGCTGCAGCTGTTACAGCTACAGCAGAGACGCTTCCTGCACTCGGTGCAGTACAGGAGCCGGGCGAGATAACCGCTCCACTTCCCGCAGGAGACTTGCAGGCTGGCGAAGGAGATGAGCTTATGGACGAGTTTGGCCTCGACCAATTCGACAGCACTTCGACTCCAGTCGCCGAGCTCAACGCGCAAATTGCTACCCTCCAGGCGCAACTGGTCGCAGCGCAGGCCAACAACCAGCAAGCTGGTTCGCTAGTGAGTCCTCCTGCTGCTGCTAAGCGTGCTGCTGATGCTGCTTTGCTGCCAGCTAGCCCTAGTCCAGCTAAGAGGCCAGTCGAAGTAGCGTCGCAGCTAGTTGGGCCTTTGGCTGCTGCTCTGCGCGCACTCCAACACTTGACTGCTGCAATGCACCAGCCTGTTGCGCAGAAAGATGTTGCCTCGGGTTCACCCGGCACTTCGAACCCTCGCACACTTGCTGCTGTCCGGGACAAGTATGTTGGGGTTAACCCCGCTGCTGCACCCCTGCCTGCCAATGCCACTACTGTTGCTGGTCATGATTCCAACTCACGTCGCGGGTTGCCCGTGACTGAGCGGTGGACTGATGCCAGTTCGACCTCCGGTCGCCGTGCTCTGTCATTCGTGGAAGACCTTGAAGCACACTGTGTTGCACATGGCCTGGACCCTGCTCTTGCTCTGCCCTCTTTCCTGTCAGGCAAGGCCAGGGATGTCTGGTTCCAGTTTGTTAGGGACTCATATGCCCTGACATACTCTGGCTACCCCACATGGCACTACCTGTCTAAGCAGTTCCTTGAGTTTGTAGGGGAGGTCCTGACCACTGATGCTGATGCAGCACGTGCTAAGCTCCTTGACTCCACTCACCTGCGTATGACTAATGGTGTTGCCCTGTCAGCATACATTACTGACTTCAGGAACACCCTCACCTTGGCGGGGCTGGCGGTGAGGCACCTCCACGCGGTGGCCCTGGTAACAATCCGCGTTGACTTCGGTCGCACGGATTGGCTAAGCTACCTCACCACCGCACCCAGCGGTATATAAATTGGGATGCAACGGGAAAGCCTTCCCAGGCTTGAACGGGCACCGCTTTGTCCAGCGGAATACAAATGAGGTCCGGGTGCTGCACACGACCGCTGCGGGTCACCGAGCTGTTGTGGAGTTGCTGGCGTCGTCAAGGAGGGAGCAGAGCTACCTCAACGCGGGACGTTGGCTGACAGCTGAAGTTTGGACTTTTGGAGCCTGAACTTCGGCTTTTAGTGCGACATCCGGCGGACAAGGCTAAAATTGCTCTCGTCAACGAGGAGAAGAGATAAGGCCAGCTGCCGAGTGCACTAGTCTTTGCTCCTCTCATGCCTCTTTGTTTGCCTTGGGTGCTAGCTGTGGTCTGTGGCTACAGCTAGGGCAGCTTGGTGGGGACATGTCCAGCCTGTGTCCAACGTTTGGAGGTGGGAGCAGGCCGCGCCACAGGCGGAAGCTCCTCCCTTAATGCACGCCGGTTTGTACCGGAGTAGTTTTCTTTCTTTCTTTCTTTCTCCCTCACCTTGGCTGGCAAGGACTGCATGACAGACTCCATGCTTGTGAATGTCTTCCAGCGTGGCCTGTCAGCAGATCTGCGTGGTCCTGTTGCCAAGGATCTGCGTGCCCTTGTGGCCCCCACTTTGGATGAAGCCATTAAGGCTGCCATCACCAACCACAAGGTGTAAGGGCGCGCTCCGCGTAGTCCCTTAGTGTCGTCTGGGCTGTCGCGGTTAACCCGAGGCAGCTACAGGATATCGGTCACACCGCGTCAGTGTGAGTTGGCAGGTTAAGCCTAGCAGCGTAAGCTGCAAGGACAACTGGTTCGATCCCAGGGGGCCCCGTTCTAAGCCCTAGCCCTCTCACAGTGACCCCTTGTGGCCGACGGTTTCAGTACCCGCACTTCGGTGCCCTCCGGCCGGCTTAGTGTTACACATGGTTCAAAAGGTCCAGCGTCGCCTTTATAAGGCTGCACGTTACAAGAGGTTTCCGACCGATAAGCTAGTTAACGCTCTGCCTCGACCATATCAAAAATGGTTCGAACAAGGATTGAGTACACGATTACTGCAGAGGATGAAGCTCTCGCTAGGCTCCATAGGTTGCGACCAGCTAGGCGTGAGCCTACCGTTGCACCTACCCCCGAGGCAGTTGCTGCCCGGGAAGCAGCGAATGCTGCAAGGCTTGTCAGTCCTCGCGACGCAGCCATAGCTCGGCTCCCTGCACATGTTGACCCGGCTTCGGCCGCGGGCATCGAACTGATAAACTTCCTAGAGGAGCAGTCTTGGCCTGAGGCCCACACTGAGTACCCTGTGTACCTTCACGGTCGCTCGGTCACTGAACATGAGGCTATGCTTGAGGCCTCGCTCCAGCGGATGATTGACCGCAATGCAGCTGCTCCTCCTGTCGACGAAGAGGAGGACCAGGAGGAGGGGGAGGTCGACGAGGAGGAGCCCGACGAACGCGACGTCACCATCGACCAGTTTCAGTCCGCCCTCCGGGCACGCGAGGACACCCTGACTGCAGTACGGGCTCAGCTCACCGCCCTCGAGGCCAGTCACGGCGCTGTCGGTGCTGGGGTGAGTCGTGCTGGTATTCCCGGCCTCGCAGCTCCTGCCTTGTCGCCTCAGCCTTCTAGGCCACCTGCCATGCAATACCGCAATACTGTAGCTAGCCTGTTTGGCACGGGTCGCTTAAATGCTCGTCATGCTTCTGCTGATGCTGCTGTACCCCAGTTTGCTGGTTTGCAGGAGGCTGGTCCCCAGCCTGCAGGTGGGTCTACAGGCCCCCATACCCCTGCTGCAGGTCATGCAGGCAATGGTAGTTCTGCTGCCCAGCCTGTCATGCACAATGATGCTCGCACGACTGCTGCTGCTGCATCTGCTGCACGTGTTGCATTCACTGCTGCACCAGCCACAGTGGCCCAGGGTGCTCCTGCCTCTGGCAGGGCTCCCGTAGGACAGAGCCCTAGTGGGCCTGTCTCCAAGCCATCAGCATCCATTGCTGCAATCCGTCAGAAGTATGCTGGTTTAGTTGGTGGTGCTGCCCCACTTCCACATGCTGATGTGCCTCGGGTACCTGACACTGTGTTGCACTCCCACAGGGGCTTGCCCCATATTGAGCGTTGGACTGATAACAGCCTTGCTCAGGGAAAACGTGTTGTCACATTTCTTGAGGACTTGGAGGTGCATTGTGCTACCAACAACCTTGATCCTGCCCTTGCTCTGCCATCTTTCCTGTCAGGCAAGGCTAGGGAGATATGGTTCAAGTCCATCAGGGATTCTTATGCCCTGACATACAGTGGGTACCCCACCTGGCACTATCTGTGCAAGCAGTTTGTTGAGATGGTAGGGGAGGACTTGACAACTGACCTTGACCATGCTCATGACAAACTGATGAACCTTGAGCTGCTCCGCACGACCTCAGGTGTCACCCTGCAGGAGTACATTACTGACTTCCGCAATACCATCACTCTGTGTGGTACAGGGTGCATGAACAGAGCACTGACTGTGGCCACCTTTCAGAGGGGGCTCACACCCCAACTGCGTGGTGCTGTGGCTAAAGACCTCAGGTCCTTGCCTGACCCCACCCTTGAGGATGCTGTTGCTGCTGCTATTGACAACCACAAGGCTAGCATTGCTGCTGCTGGTGCCAATGCTGCTCCTAACAAGCGTGGTGGTGGTAGTCATGCTGCTGCTGTTCGACCGCAGATCTCTGCTGTCCGGGCTTCGGTCACCCCTTTCACTCCCGGCCGTCCTGGCCGCGCCGGCGGCGCTGGTGGCGCTGGAACTTCTCGTTCACACGCTGCTGCGGCTTCACCGCCGGTGCCAGTCGTCTGGTGCTACCACTGTGGCGTCACCGGTCACCGGTCCACAGAGTGCACTGACGCCCACCTGTCCCAGGAGGAGGCAATGCGCAAAAATGGCAACACCGGTATGTACCAGGCCTTGCAGGCAGCCAACGAGAAGCTGAAGTCTGCCTCTGGCAACAAGCGCCCTCGTCCCCAGCCTCCTGCTGCCCATGGTGGCTCAGCCCCTGGCTCCAGCCAACCCCGCAATGGCCCTGGTGGCCGCGGTGGCCGTCCTGGCCGTGGTGGAAGTGGTCGTGGTGGTGGCCGTGCTCCTGGTCCCCCCTAGGGTTTTGCCCTGTCAGGTAGCCAGACCTGTACTGTGGTACCCACATGTCCTGCTGCTGATGAACTTAAGACTGTACTTTGTGGTACTGCTCAAGAGGAGGGATCACTGCATTTCCTGTTTGCTGGCACTGTCAATGGGCACCAGGCACGTTTCTTGTGTGACACTGGTGCCACACACTCCTTTGTTAGCACTGCCTTTGCTCTGAAGCATGCACTGCCACTGGAGTCTCTCCCCAAAGCACAGCAGTGGTCCCTGGCTGACAACACCACTCTGTCCTGCAAGCAGTTTGCCACTGTGGACTTATGTCTGCCTGGTCACTGTGCTACAAGCAGGCTGACTGTCATGCCTAGCTTTGTGCAAGGTTATGACGTGCTTCTGGGTGATGAGTGGCTTTTTGCCAACAAGGCCACCCTTTCTTATGAGAGTAAAACTCTTTCTTTGGCTGCTGGTTGCAAGACTGCTGTAACACTGCCATGTCCTGCTGTGGCAGTTCCAAAGGGTGCTGGGTTCTGTTCTTCTGTAAGACCAACCCCTGCCTTCCTAATCAATGCTCTCAGAGCCAAGCCTGAGTTAATCTCAGCAACCCAGGCGTCCAGGTGGCTCCGTAATGGAGGCCGTGCTGTGGTGGCTATGGTCATGGCTGATGGCTCTGCCTCTACCAGTCCTGGTAACCCCAGTGACACTGACAATCCTCACATACCTGAAGTTATTAAAGCTGAGCTCCAAGCTCTCCTCAATGAGTACAGTGATGTTTTTGAACCAATCACTAGTACCCCCCCTGAACGTCCTGTGGGTCATACCATACCCCTGGTCCCTGACTCTCGTCCACCTGTGACACCCATGTACCGTCTCAGTAAACCTGAGCAGGAGGAACTCAAGAAGCAGATCAAGGACTACCTGGCCAAAGGTATGATTGAGCCCAGCTCCTCTCCCTATGCTGCCCCCATCCTGTTTGTGCAAAAGAAGTCTGGTGAGCTTCGTATGTGCATTGACTACCGTCAGCTCAACAAGCTAACACTACGTGACCAGTACCCCTTGCCCAATATTGATGATCTGTTTGACAGGTTGTCAGGGTGCTCTGTCTTCTCCTCCCTTGACCTACAAGCTGGTTATCACCAGATCAGGATCACCCTTGAGGACGTCCCCAAGACTGCCTTCAGGACTCCTGAGGGTCATTTCCAATTCAAGGTACTGTCCTTTGGCCTGACCAATGCACCTGCCACTTTCCAGCGTGTCATGAATGATGCTTTTGCACCTGTTCTGGGAAAGTGTGCACTAGTCTATCTAGATGACATACTGGTCATGTCTAAGTCTTTACCTGATCACATGCAACACCTACGCCTCGTCTTTGACCTGCTGCGTGCTAACAATTTGTTTGCCAAGATGTCCAAATGTGAGTTTATGCAGCTCACCCTGAAATTCCTTGGCCATGTGATCACAACTGGTGCTATCTCAGTGGATCCTGATAAGGTGAGAGCCATCGCAGATTGGCCTCTCCCTTCCTCCCTGACCCAGCTGCAGTCATTCCTGGGTGCTGCCAACTTTGTTCGCAAGTTTGTGCAAGGCTTTAGTGCCATCTCAGCACCCTTGACTGATCTGTGTGGGAAGCTCAGTGCCACATTCCCATGGCACTCCTGGCCTGACACTGAACGTCTTGCCTTCCATGAGCTTAAGTCTGCTGTGGCTAACGTGCCCATGTTGCGCCTGCCAGATCATACCCAACCCTTCCAGGTGTACTGTGATGCCTCACTCCAAGGAGTAGGCGCAGTCCTGATGCAGGATGGGTACCCCCTTGCTTATCTCAGCAAGAAGTTGTCCTCTGCTGAGGTCAATTACACCACAGGTGAGCAAGAGATGTTAGCTCTTGTCTCAGCCTGCAAAGAATGGCGTTGCTACCTTGAAGGTGTGCCATTCACTCTGTTCACCGATCATAAGCCTTTGATTTCACTGCCTACACAAAAGACTTTGTCTAGGCGTCAGGCTAGGTGGATGGAGCTGCTGTCTAGGTTTGACTTTAAGCTGGAGTATATTCCTGGCCCTGTCAACCCAGCAGATCCTTTATCCCGGTTGTCTACTGGCCCCCAGGAAGGTGCCACTGTGTGTGCTGTGACCACCAGAAGGCAGTACAAACTTTCCTGTGGGGGGGAGGGAGCTAGTGTGGCTCGTGCCCTTGAGGCCAATGCCCCTGCTGCAGCCACTGCGAAATCCTCCTTAACTCCAGAAGCTACTGCAAATACTACTGATGAAAGCCATATTCGGGATTTTGTCCCCTTAGTCACCTGTACATCTGACACTTCGGTGCAGTATCCTGCGGCTCCTGCCCATCCTTTGGGTTTGTCTGATCAACTCATCCAGGGATACCGGCTTGACCCTGCGTTTACTGCTGAAGCTGACCTGTCCAGCATGTACCAGGACACACATGGCCTATGGCGGCTCACTGGTAAGGATAAGGTAGTGGTCCCCAATGACTCTGAGCTGCGCAATCACATCTTACACGAGATGCATGATGCAGTCTATTCAGGTCATGTGGGCATCAACAAAACCCTGGAACGTGTGTCACGTGTGTTTTGGTGGAACACAATGCGTGCTGACGTCAGGTACTATGTGTCCACGTGTGATGCCTGTCAGCGTGACAAGGCGTCCACACTCAAGCCAGGTGGCCTGCTCAACCCTCTGTCTATACCTGACTACCGCTGGGAGTCTGTGTCCATGGACTTCATTACCAAGCTACCCTCTGGGTCACATGGGTATGATGCTATCTGTGTCTTTGTGGACAGGCTCAGCAAGATGGTTCACTTTGTGCCCTGCCGTGAGGACCTTAAGGCACGCCGTTTTGCACAACTGTTCATTGACAATGTGTATAAACTGCATGGCATGCCTGCTGAGCTGATCTCTGACCGTGGCTCACTGTTCACCAGTGTGTTCTGGCGGGAGGTCATGAGGCGCTGTGGCTCCAAGCCTGCCCTCTCATCATCTTATCATCCACAGTCAGATGGCCAGACAGAAAGGTATAACCGTGTGTTAGAGGAGATGCTTAGGCACTATATCTCCCCTACTCAATCTGACTGGCCTGACTACTTAGCCTTGGCTGAGTTTGCTGTCAACAACTCGTGGCAGGAATCCATCCAGTCCACCCCCTTCCTGGTCAACACAGGTCAGTCCCCTGTGACTGTTGGCCTACGTGACCTGCCTTATGGTGGCCGTTGTCCCTCTGCTCATGCCTATACCCGTTGGTGGCAGGATGTTGTTGCCAATGCCAGGAAGTGCATGGCTGCAGCCCAATCCCGTCAGGCTGCCTATGCCAACAAGGCCAGGCGCGACGTTGAGTACAAGGTGGGCCAGAAGGTGTTGCTCAGCACCAAGAATCTCAAGCTTAAGCCTGGGAAGGCTCGCAAGCTCATACCTAGGTATGTGGGTCCCTTTGAGATCCTGCTTCTGGTTGGTGCAGTTGCTGTCAAGCTAGACCTGCCTGCCAGCATGAGCCGTCTGCACCCTGTCTTCCATGTGTCACTCATCAAGCCATACACTGGCACTGATGTTGGCTTCATGCCACCTCCTGTGACCTGGATGGATGAGACTCCTGTGTACTATGTTGAGCGTTTGCTTGACCACACACTCCTACAAATTAGTCCCTGCGTGGGGGACTACCGCTCTACCCTGAGGAATGCCGTACACTCGGCCGCCTCATCACACAAGCCAACAGCTCTCAAGCACACGATGTCGTTAGTGCCAGCATCACCTGCCTGAAAAGCCTAGGCATCACTCACGCATCTGAGCTCAGCTGCCAGGGCAACACATACATCATCACCGGCAGCATGCTCACATCGAAGTACGGGAAAAAGGTCAAGCAGAAGCACATCATCGCCCTCAACAGACTTGCGGCCATGGCGGCCCAACCCTCATGCCCAGACGCGACCGCAATGCGCACCATCCGGGACAGCCGCAACACATCACTCGACCTCCCGCCCGACCAACGCAGAATCACACCCTGGGCCGCGGGCCTCACGGAACTTGTGCCCACACCCGCAGTGCCAGACACCAGAACCCGCTATATGGATATGAAAGCGTATGCGGCCATGCACGCAACACAACCAGACAAGACAGAGCGGGCACCAGCGGCGCCCGCAGACCACGAGGCCATTAGGTCGAGCTCACGGCTGCTGAGACGAGAGCAACGAGCAACACCCTCGAACCCAACAGAGCCTACACGTCCCAAGGCGGGCACAAAACGGACCAAAGATGGCAGACATGTCCACACAATCCCGGCTGACATCGTGCGCATACCAGGCCTTGCCCTCCCGGGGCTCTCAAGCTGGAAGGTGGACAAAGCCTGCCGGTGCAAGCTCACGGACCTAGGGCACATACTAGGGGCCATGTACGACCACCAAGAGGCCATCACCAACATAGACGGCTGGCAATGGGATGGCATCAACAAGGAAAGTTACTACAAGGTGCACTGGAAACCTACCGTCATCGAACGATGGGCCCTACATCTATGTGCTAAAGAAGACTACACTCCCACACACATAGAGGCCATCAGTAGGGAAGAGGCTAAGAACGTTTGCACTTGTGAGCTGTGCTGGCTACCAAGAGGGGACAGCCCAATGTGCCACAATTGCAAGAGGGCCTACCACCCTACTTGCCTCGAGAAAGCCCTCCTGTCGGGACACAAGGAACCAGGCTACTGGTTGTGCCCCATATGCAAGTTTGGCAGCAACGACTTCAAGACTACCATGCGTCAGACAGCGCACTCAGACCTCATACGAGTACACTGGCGCCCCACCCTTGAACCGGCACCGCTCATCAAGGCACACCTGGACTACACGGCAAAGCGCAACGACTACGACGAGGAAAACAGGCAGATACAAGAGGCCAGACATGCGAGGCCCGACGCGAACCTGCCGGCCCACACACGGCAGGGGCTACCGGACCCGCACACTTGGCTACCCCGGTGCACCAACTTGCACTCGAAGGCCACCTTCCACACGTACCCCATCAACCCGCAAACGGACATAGTCGGGACGGGCAAATGCGAAACCTTTCTGCAACTACACCCCCACATGACCACTCCCGCGATGAACCTCAACACGGGGGAGCCCATCATGCCCAAGCACGACCTGGTGCAACACGTAACGGCTCACGACGAGTCGGGCCGCACAATAGGCCTCCTGACCAAACAACAACACCAACACCTACACGCTTGGTTACAGCACACACCACACGCACGCAACCTGGCCACAGAACTGGTGGCCCTCCTAAGGAGACGGGAGACACAGAGCAGCCGCCACCCCATGAGAGTGGCACAAGACAAAGCCCTTACCACCCTACACACCACGCGACTCTTTACAAGTACCGTCCAAAGATGGGCTGACCCACTCACAGTTAGACCAGAAACCACTACCTACTGGAGCCCCGACATCAATGACACGGCCTTTGGTGCACACCACAACTGCCTACTAGTACGCCACACTGGGCTATCCACATGGAACGTACCGGCAGACGATGCAGTGGCACTGAAATGCGTCAACCATGCTATACACTCAGCTACCCACGAGGAGGCCATGGCCACCATCATGCTGATCCCTGGTAAAAAGGGCATCTCCTACCCAAAACACATAGACACCCTGCGGCGCTACCCTGAGTACTGCCAGCACTTGGCTAGCATACCCCCCACCAAGACCAACTGCCCCAAGCCAGGCAAGCACGCCAACCTCCACATCTACGTCATCTGGAATGCAGGGGGACAACAACTCGTCACCAAAGGCAACCCCCAGGGCTGGCTGGCTAGCACTGCCACTGCCCTCCACCCTCAACGGGACACACACCCAATCCACAACAGACCAACGAACCAAAGCCAGCCGGCCACACACCCCAGCGGCCACAAACAACACATGCGCCTGCCGCTGGACAGGGACCTCCCCACCTCGGGCCACGAACGCAGCCACCAACAGCTCACGCAACACTCCACGACGCAGCCACGGATGGCCATCACCGAATGGGCCACGATCGCGTACTCGGATGGCAGCTGCATCAAGACCTCGGGGGCAGCCCCAGCGAGCGTCGGGGCGGGGGTCTATATCCCGGAGACCAACGTCCTCATCACCGTCGCCTTGGACGACCCAGAAAGCAACACCATCAACAGGGCGGAACTCACGGCGATACACGCGGCACTCAAAGCGGGGGCCAAACGCATCGCCACCGATAGCCTCTGCTCCCTCTATCAGATCCGCCGAGCCCTCGCCAACCCGATGTCGCTCACCACCCACAGACATAACGACATCTTGACAGACATCGCCACCCTCATCGTCGACAGCCCTGTCACTATTCATTTCCTTAAAGTCCGGGCCCACTCGGGCATCATCGGCAACGAAGGCGCCGACGCCCTCGCCAAGCACGCGGCACTACACCCAGAGCTGGCCAACACCCCGGCCTACCGCCCGAACACACGGAAGGAGACCAACACCTGGCTCAACAACGAAGCCGACGGCGAAACCCGTGTCCCACTGCCGGACTGCCGCCAAAGCGTGCGAGCACACATGCACCGCAAGCACAGCCTCGGTCTCGCCAATCAAGACAGCATCTACTACCAGATGTCCCAGGAAATCACTAAGGCCGCGGCAACAGGAGCAGGCGAAAGAGTTATGACCGATACGAACATCTCCACTCACGCGCAACGAACTGCCCTACTATATCGCACCGGCGGGCTCTATAATCAAAAGCTGGCCATGCGCTGGAAACGGGCGACTGACGACCGGTGCCCACTCTGCGGGGAAGCCGACAGTGCCACTCACCTTCTGTCAGGCTGCAGCGAGACGCTCCCGCTTGTGCAAGAAAGGCACAACGGGGCCGGTCGCCTCATAGCTAAAGCCATAAGCAAGGGAACCCTGGGCGGGTACATCCGCTATGCCGACACCGGCAGCTGGGAGAAGGGCGCAAAAGAAAACCTCAACCTCCCTAACGACACACTACACACAACGTTACGTGCACTAGGCCTAACCCCTGCAGAAACCGAACACACCACCAGACCGGACATTATCATGGTGACCCCACTTGCGAAGCCCGGCAAGCTCCGCAAAGACACTAAGCAGGTCAACATCATAGAGATCAAGTATTGTCCGGACTCACGGTGGACGGACCAACTGGACAAGGCACTTAATCAACACACCCACCTAGCCCAGACCATACGCAAGGAAGACCACATGGTTGCAATCATACCAATCCTACTGGGAATAGGTGGCATCACGTACGAAGCACACACAAAACAACACCTCCTGGCCCTGAGGGTCACTCAAGCCAATACTACTAAACTGCTCAACAAACTAACCAGACACGCGGTGGAGACGGCCCACTCCATAGCAAAGACAAGCTATAGACTCAGGGCCACTAAAGGGGGGGGAGGGTAGGTTGATCTCTTCTCCTGCTGGATGGTGGGAGCAGGCCGCGCCCCAGGCGGTAGCTCCTCCCTTAATGCACGCCGGTGAATACCGGAGTAGTCTTCTTCTTCTTCTTTCTAGTCCCTGCGTTTCTCCCTGCGCTTGGGCCGACTTCGTCCGTTGGGGCTGAAGTTCAGCCAGTTGGAAGCTGATGATGTAAGGAATTCATCCCAAAAAGAATCAGGTCAAAAAAGTCAAAGGCGGAGGCTGGGCGGCCCGTGGCGTTCACGCAGGGACGGATGCAGGGATGGAGGGGGGGGCGCAGGGATGAGTGCAGGGATTGAAGGGGGGGTGCAGGGACGAACGCAGGGATGGATTGGGGGTGCAGGGATGGACGCAGGGATGGAGGGGGGGGTGCAGGGACGAACGCAGGGATGACTTGGGGGTGCAGGGACAAACGCAGGGACGAGTGCAGGGACGGATGCAGGGATGACGGGCGCAGGGACGAGTGCAGGGATGAGCGCAGGGACGAGTGCAGGGATTAGTGCAGGGACGAGTGCAGGGATGACGGGCGCAGGGACGAGTGCAGGGACGAGCGCAGGGACGAGTGCAGGGATTACGGGCGCAGGGACGAGTGCAGGGAGAAAGGGCGCAGGGACTAGTGCAGGGATTACGGACGCAGGGACGAGTGCAGGGATAAAGGGCGCAGGGACGCGTGCAGGGACGAGCGCAGGGACGAGTGCAGGGATTAGTGCAGGGACGAGTGCAGGGACAATGAGCGCAGGGACGAATGCAGGGATGATGGGCGCAGGGACGAGTGCAGGGACGAGCGCAGGGACGAGTGCAGGGATTACGGAGGCAGGGACGAGCGCAGGGATGACGGGCGCAGGGACGAGTGCAGGGACGAGGGCAGGGATTACGGACGCAGGGACGAGTGCAGGGACGAGCGCAGGGACGAGTGCAGGGATTGAAGTGGGGGTGCAGGGACGAGTGCAGGGATGAGTGCAGGGAGGAGTGCAGGGACGAACGCAACCTGGTTACAATCAGCACTTCCTAATCAGTGTGTTGTGACCTCAACGACAGGTTCAGTGTCTAGTGCTGCTTGCTGAGGCTGTTGTATGGAACAAAGTACATGTCCCCATGGCCCTCGCCTGTGGGAAAGAATGACACAAACAGAGTGTGCAGCTGCTCCCCATTCACTGCAAACCACTCTGCAGGACCAGCACCTGCCTCCTTTGTCCTGAACTTGTCTCGCCGTTGGTAGGGTAGGCTTGCCTGGGTTGGCTGCTCCTGTGGGACGGCGGCTGGCCCCTTGGCCACACGGGTTGAGCGGCGTTGTCGGTTGCTGGCCCCACCATTGTGAGGGGGCGGAACGGAGGGGCCAGCACCGTCTGCTGTTGCTGCTGCTGCTGCCTCTGCTCCTCCTGTTGCTGCTGCTGCTGCAGCTGCTCCTGCTGCTGCTGTTGTTGCAGCCGATGCTGCTGCTGCTGCTGGCGTTGGACCTTTTGCCCGCCTTTTGGCCTCTGTGTCCTGTGGGGCTGGTCTCTTGCGCCCGCGTGTGCTTGCTGCAGCTGCTGCTGCTGCCACTGTTGGCTCTGGTTCTGGGCCCATGCCATGCAGCAAGTTGGGCAGGCCACCCATAGGGTAGACGGGGAACAGCCTTGCGATGGCCACTCGCAGGAAGCGGCCTGGGATGATTGGATGCTCTAGTCGCACCCAGAACTGGATGTGGGCCGCATACTCGTTAACTGTGGACAAGCTGTTTCTGTAGTAGTACTTATCCATGGCCCAGCTGTTGTTGCGCTTTTCTGCACGCTTGTACGCCACACTGAACATCAGCTGCTGCATGCACTCTGCACGGGTGAAGTACCATACCCGCCCCGGCACGGTTGGGGGCTGGGCAGGAGCACCACTGGTGGCAGGGGGAGTAGAGAACAGGTCGAGGACGTCCTGCTCACACCAGCCGCTGCCCTCGCCCCTCAACCCAGCATTGACCTCCCCCACCATAGTGCAGACCGCCTGGCGCACCCACTGCTCACCATCCGTGACTGGGCACTGACGGTATCCTGCGCCAACCAACTGGCAGTTCCTCTCCGCTTCTGGCTGTGTGTCCTCCATTGTGGTGGGGGCCCGGACCTGACCAGCCCCATCCCCTGCACCCCCTTGCTGTGACCCCAGCGGCTCACCCTCTGCTCCCTGCTGCGAGTGGTGACCACCCTCCTCATCCTCCCGACCCTGCAGCACCCGGATCTTGTGCAGGAAACGCTGAGCTTGGCGGTACACCTTCTCACGCAAGCAGGCTGAGAGGCCAATGGTAGAACCTGGTGCATGCTTGCCTCCCCAGCGCTTCATGTACTGCATGGCGCGCTCCAACCAAAACTCAGCATCACGAAAGCTGCGGCCACGTTGCAGCTCTTGGTACAGCAGCCTGCACTCATCCCAACAGGCAATGCACTGCATTAGAAATCATAGTCACATGGAAAGTGACTATCTTAGTTGCTTTAGGAGGGGCGTTATAGGCCGTCTTATTCATGGTGACAAACTAGGAGGGGTTATTGGTCTCGAAGATGGTGGAGTAACTGACATCAACGCCCTACTGCTCACTCACCGGCATACACACATATGGAGGTTGGGAGAGAACATGTGGGCCGGGACATGCAGCTCCACCTTGTGCTTCTCCAGCTTTTTAGCGTAGTCCAGCAGGTTCTGGAAGCCCTTTTGGATGTTGGCCTCCACTGTTGCCGGTGTGTCAGCACCTGGCAAAAGTAGCATCTGAATGTGTTATCAGAGCACTCCATGACGGTGATCATTATGGTGGTCCTAGTAACAACTGTACCTCAGCTACATCTATAACCTACATACCTGGCGTCAGATAGTGCAGCACAGCTTGGACCAGGTGCTCCCACAGCTCAAAGTGTAGTCGGCGGTTGGTTGTGCTTCGCTTCATGATGTCCAAGAACACGTACTCCCACTCGTGTTTGAGGAAGTTCATGTAATCGTCCATGATCCAGCCACTGCAATGCAAACATAGCATCTTCATTTCGTGTGATTATGCTCCTACCATTATACACTTCCAGCCATAGATTACATACATTGCACAGCAACTCCTTCTCTTACACATCTATGCTGCCCTAGTCCCAGTTGTGCTAGTGTTGTTTCATTGTCCCTGTTGATTTGTCATCGTACCTGCATTTGTCACTGTGATGGGGCTGGCGTCCGTAGTCAACTGGCACGCGGATGTGCTTGAAGCGCACCTCGATGAGCTTGCGTTCATGGGTGTCGAAAGGGCTGTTCTCCTTGGTAGAAAGCAGCCATAGCAGGTGGTTTTTCACCAGCCCAAAAAGCAGGCTGTGGGCTATGGGCACGACATGGACCCACGTGCCCTCCACGTACCGAAGGAACTCCAGGATGAGAGCAGGGCGGTTACAGCCATGCTGGCCAGGCTTCAGGCCCACATGCTCCTGACCCCCATGCTCTAGAGCGGCCTTCACCAGGTCTCCCCGCAGCTTGAACTCCTCAGCCGTCAGGCGCATGCACGCATCCATCATGTGCACCTTGGCTGGAGCTGCCTCACCGGCAGCCAGAGGCGTTGGGGGTCTGACTGCTGGGGGGATTGTAGGTGCGTCCACAGCTTCGACGTAGCCCATGGGATGGACTCCTTCCTTGCCATACTTGGGGTTACTGAGCCAGCACCACATGCAGTTCATGTTGGCGCCCGCTTGCATGCCGCCAGACCATGCAGCCCTGCAACCACAGGGTACCACATGGTGGTGATGACGTTGTATGGCCTGCCACATAGGGATAGGGATAGGGATAGGGTTAGGGATAGGGATAGGGCTAGGTCTAGGTCTAGGGCTAGGGCTAGGGCTAGGGCTAGGGCTAGGGCTAGGGCTAGGGCTAGGGCTAGGGCTAGGGCTAGGGTTAGGGCTAGGGCTAGGGTTAGGGCTAGGGCTAGGGCTAGGGCTAGGGCTAGGGCTAGGGCTAGGTATGGACGTGGGGATGGGTTTGGGTTGGGGTTAGGGTTAGGGTTAGGGCTAGGTCTAGGGTTAGGGTTAGGGTTAGGCCTAGGTCTAGGTCTAGGTCTAGGTCTAGGTCTAGGTCTAGGTCTAGGTCTAGGGCTAGGGCTAGGGCTAGGGCTAGGGCTAGGGCTAGGTCTAGGGCTAGGGCTAGGCACGGACGTGGGGATGGGGTTAGGGTTAGGGTCCATTTGTTAAGTACTGCTTGCCTGGCTGGAGTGTCCGCCACCAGACTGACCACTATTGGGTACAGCCGGGGCCCCACAGTGGGGCGGTCGTCAAGGTCTTCACTGCGCAGGTGGACGTGCTTGGAGGCGTCTGTTCCCAGCGCTCCCTGGAAAGCCTCGAAGATGGGCTTCATGTAGCCGGTGACATGCGAGTCAGCTGAAGTCTTGTTGTCGATGATGACGCCCAGGATGGCCCAGGTGTCGTCCTTGCCCCGCACATGATCTGGGACGTCCACCAACTGGAGCTCACATGCAACAAGCCACAAGGCATGCATGAGTGCAAGGGTATGCATGGTGTTACCCTCCATGGTTAGGCTAAGTGTTGCACTGGTGGATGTGTATGTAGGTGCAATTGATGGTTGTTCAGTGCTGACTGATTGGAACTGCAAGCATACTATGTTGGTTGCTCACCTGCATGACAATCACCCCCACTGACTTTTTGTTGATGCTCACCCAGTCCAGCCCCAAGCTGACCCTCACAGCGTACTGGTTATCATACACATCATCTGATTGCATGCAGCCCGGAACCATTCCCTTTACCTTGTGGAAGAAGCTGGAGTCTTTCCTCAAGAAGAATGTCAGGGATGGGAAGTGGCAGTCGCTGAAAGGTGCTTGCCCACCACAGGGAGATGGTTGGAGTTGTGGCGACCGCATGCTGGTGCACATTGACTACATAACCCAGCAGCGCACGAGGTGAGTCCGTGCTTACAAGGTGTGAAGAATATACCATGCAATGGCAATGCCTGGCATATACATCACATATATACATCACATATATACATCACATATATACATGGCTCGTAAGGTGACCTAACCTTTGGCATGCGCTGCAGTCACTTCATTACCAAGATTGACTTTGACAACAACACTGAGAAGGGCATGATTGGGAGGCGCATGTGTTGGAAGGACGCGGTGCAGCGTCGTGAGGGGTGGCCTGGAATTGTGAGTATAGGGCCCATAGCTAGCAGTTTCATGATTGCAACACAACATGCACATGCAGGAAACATCATTTGTGAATGATGATCGTAGGTTAACGTTAGTGATGAATGGAAGGTCGCCGCTGCAGAGGAGAACAAGGTGTTGTCTAACAGATATGCGGAGATATGAGGAGTTACGACGTTTGCCCCTAACTTACCGCATGCATCATGCACACCATGCTCATCGTGCGCATAAGGCTTCAAGCACGGTGCCTTCACCTCACACGCAGGTGAACGCATGACACTGAACAATGGCCTGCATTCATGTATAACTGCAGGCAGGCCGGGTGGCTAAGGGAGGTGAGGAGGCACAGCCGAGCGCGCCAGCATCACAGCAGGGACCCTTGGACCTGACTATCGGTGACAGTGATGAAGAGGTGGGTCTAAGTATGTGTATAAGGGACCGCACACTTCAGCATAACCATGGATAATGGACACCTACTCATTAAAGCCTGATGAGCTAATCCGCATGCTTGTGCATGTAATTGTGCGTGATTGCATGATGTCCGTATGTGATATACATCAGATAATGACGTTCATGATGTGTGGTACATCTAGCTAGTTGTGAGGGATGGTGCAAGGAGCATGCTAATCATCATCAGCTCAAACATAGACCAAGAATGTGCATTGATGTGTGATTGTAGGGAACCAGTCAAGTGGGAGGAGAGAAGAAGAGGACAGCAGCAGAGAGAGACTCGAGAAGCCATGCTGTGAGTCATCACAGCATGTGGGGCAGCATACTATGTTGATGTTGATGATAAGAACATATACAATGACAGTAACCCATGTCGTGAATTCAGGCCCTTGAGGAGCGTATGGACAAGCTGGAGGCTATGCTCCCCAAGCAACATCAGCTGGACGCCATGCAGTCCAAGCTGCGTAAGCTAGACGCCCTGCAGGCCACGATAGAGAGGATGGAGGCCATGATGGAGGGACTGTTTGACCTGAAGATGCACAAACAGCAGGACAAGGCGGCGGCCGACCAGGTTTGACAGTGGAGCCAAAGCAGCATGCCACCATGACATATACTTGCATTGCATAACAGGCAGCATGTTTAAACTTCCATGACTTACATGCCTGCAAGTCATCTATGCCTTGCACACCCTACATGCGAGTTGTGTAGATCTAACGTCACCATCATTGACCTTGTGGATTTTATGCAGGGTGAAGAGCCACCTCTGAAGAAGGGCAGGGTCAACCTGCTGTCATGGAAGAACCCTCGCTTCAGGGACCATATCTGCAGGGTGTTCGAGCTTGGAGAGGAGGAGGAGTTCAAGGCTGAAGTCGAGGAGGAGGGCTATGCAGTGACGGTGGTTGGAGATGGCATCATGCCAATTACCAAGGAGATCTGGGCCCTGTTGACGCTGGCCATGCACTACGCCCGCATCATCTTCAAGGAGAGCGCTCTCAACCCCGATGGAACGCTGCAGATTGTACCAGGAGAGGTGAAGGGCACGACGGTGAGTACAGCAGGCTCAGATGCTAGCTAAACCGCCCGGCTAGGCTCAGGTGCTGATTTTGGGACCTTCAGTTTAACCCTATCCCTAACCTAACCCTATCCCTAAACCTAACCTAGCCCTATCCCTAACCATAACCTAAACCTAACCCTAACCCTGACCTAGCCCTATCCCTAAACCTAACCCTAACCCTATCCCTAACCCTAACCTAACCCTAACCCTAACCCTAACCTAACCCTAACCCTAACCCTAACCTAACCCTAACCTAACCCAATCCCTATCCCAATCCCTATCCCTATCCCTATCCCTATCCCTATCCCTATCCCTATCCCTATCCCTATCCCTATCCCTATCCCTATTCCTATTCCTACCCCTATCACTATCCCTATCCCTAACCATATCCTTAACTATTGCCTGACAAGACTATAACTAAGTCCCAAATACTTACATGTCACATCATTGGCATACGCACATACACCATCTCAACAAGGCACATGCTTCTGGTGTATTGCTTGCTTGCAGGAGGTGGTGACAACGTATGGCACAGGGCAGCGCAAACAGCTGCTCTTCACCAGCCCTCAGCATGATGGCAGCCTGGCTGACGAGGTGTCCATGGCAGGGATGCTGACCGAGGAGGCGGTGCAGACGTTCCAGGACCTGGATGACACCATCAAGGCACGCCACCTGGCAGCCAAGGTGTGGGCTCAGGCGTGCTTGAAGCGCCTGCAGGCCAGGGCCAATCAGCTAGTCTCCTCCCCCCTCCGTGGTGGCACCATCCTGTGCAACGACCCGTACAAGATGCTGGTCGACGACAAACCCAAAGTGGCTACCGGCTTGGTGCCAGCTCAGGCACTGCATGTGGATGTGCGGCCTATGTGGTCAGATGAGGAGGAGGCTAGACAAGCAGCCTTGTTCCCACCCCAACCCCCCTTGACAGACGCACCACAGCCAGGAGCCCCCTCCTCAGCAGCATGCAGCAGCCCGGCAGCAGGTGCAGGTGCAGGTCCCAGCCAGCAGTCATCCCCCAAGCGGCAGCCATCCCCCAGGCGGCAGCAATCCCCAAGCCAGCAGCAATCCCCCAGCCGGCAGCCACCTCCTAAGCAGAAGCCGCCCCCCATCCAGTGGCGTTTCATTCCAGGGCGTGATGGCATGGTGCTCATCATGGCCATGCAGCGGGTCAGCATCCTCCTCATCCCCCGCAGCCACAAGTGGGTCCAGGTGGTGGAGCATTTCTGGAACGGTCCGGGCGAGAGCCCTGATTGCCAGGCTGCTCTTGAGGAGTACCTGCAGCAGAAGATGACAGCCCAGGAAGTGGTGCGGGTGACCTTGGAGCCAGGTCAGGTGCTGGGGATGCGTGGGTACACAATCCATGCTGGTGATGAGGGCAGGGAGGGGACAGGTTCAGTGCGGGTGCACTTCTATGCCTCCACTGGCTTTGTGTCGGACACCACCTGCTACGTTGCTGAGTTTGGCCACCATTTTGACAGCCTGTGCCAGCCCACCACAGAGCCCAGGACCGGCAGCACCCTCAAGGTGCCGGCATGGCAGGGGGAAGCAGCAGGTGGCAAGCACGTGCCTAAGGTCCCATACAAGCCCCCAGCTCAAAAAGAAGAGATCGCCATGTGCACTCGTAGGAATTAGCAGCCAGGCCCCTAGACCAACTTTGGCCGTTTAGGCTGAAACTTAGCCTATGTGTAGCATGTAATGACAGCATTGCAACCCAAAAAGAATTAGGCCAAAAAAGTCAAAGGTTGGGGCTGAGTGATCCGTGGCGTTTTGTTCAGTGTGTTCAGTGTTTTGTGTTCAGTGTGTTCAGTGCTATGTTCAGTGTGTTCAGTGCATGATTCAGTGCTATGTTCAGTGCTATGTTCAGTGTGTTCAGTGCATGGTTCAGTGCGTTCAGTGCTAGGTTCAGTGTGTTGAGTGCTAGGGTTCAGTGTGTTCAGTGCATGGTTCAGTGCGTTCAGTGCATGGTTCAGTGTGTTCAGTGCAAGGTTCAGTGTGTTCAGTGCATGGTTCAGTGTGTTCAGTGCATGGTTCAGTGTGTTCAGTGCTAGGGTTCAGTGTGTTCAGTGCATGGTTCAGTGTGTTCAGTGCTAGGGTTCAGTGTGTTCAGTGCATGGTTCAGTGCGTTCAGTGCATGGTTCAGTGTGTTCAGTGCATGGTTCAGTGTGTTCAGTGCATGGTTCAGTGTGTTCAGTGCTAGGGTTCAGTGTGTTCAGTGCTAGGTTCAGTGCGTTCAGTGCATGGTTCAGTGTGTTCAGTGCTAGGTTCAGTGCGTTCAGTGCATGGTTCAGTGTGTTCAGTGCTAGGTTCAGTGCGTTCAGTGCATGGTTCAGTGTGTTCAGTGCATGGTTCAGTGTGTTCAGTGCTAGGGTTCAGTGTGTTCAGTCCATGGTTCAGTGCGTTCAGTGCATGGTTCAGTGTGTTCAGTGCTAGGGTTCAGTGTGTTCAGTGCATGGTTCAGTGTGTTCAGTGTTAGGGTTCAGTGTGTTCAGTCCATGGTTCAGTGTGTTCAGTGCATGGTTCAGTGTGTTCAGTGCATGGTTCAGTGTGTTCAGTGCTAGGGTTCAGTGTGTTCAGTGCTAGGGTTCAGTGCGTTCAGTGCTAGGGTTCAGTGTGTTCAGTCCATGGTTCAGTGTGTTCAGTGCATGGTTCAGTGTGTTCAGTGCATGGTTCAGTGTGTTCAGTGCTAGGGTTCAGTGTGTTCAGTGCTAGGGTTCAGTGTGTTCAGTGCTAGGGTTCAGTGTGTTCAGTCCATGGTTCAGTGTGTTCAGTGCATGGTTCAGTGTGTTCAGTGCATGGTTCAGTGTGTTCAGTGCTAGGGTTCAGTGTGTTCAGTGCTAGGGTTCAGTGTGTTCAGTGCATGGTTCAGTGTGTTCAGTGCATGGTTCAGTGTGTTCAGTGCATGGTTCAGTGTGTTCAGTGCATGGTTCAGTGTGTTCAGTGCATGGTTCAGTGTGTTCAGTCCATGGTTCAGTGTGTTCAGTGCATGGTTCAGTGTGTTCAGTGCTAGGGTTCAGTGTGTTCAGTGCTAGGGTTCAGTGTGTTCAGTCCATGGTTCAGTGTGTTCAGTGCATGGTTCAGTGTGTTCAGTGCATGGTTCAGTGTGTTCAGTGCTAGGGTTCAGTGTGTTCAGTGCTAGGGTTCAGTGTGTTCAGTGCATGGTTCAGTGTGTTCAGTGCATGGTTCAGTGTGTTCAGTGCATGGTTCAGTGTGTTCAGTGCATGGTTCAGTGTGTTCAGTGCATGGTTCAGTGTGTTCAGTGCTAGGGTTCAGTGTGTTCAGTGCTAGGGTTCAGTGTGTTCAGTGCTAGGGTTCAGTGTGTTCAGTCCATGGTTCAGTGTGTTCAGTGCATGGTTCAGTGTGTTCAGTGCATGGTTCAGTGTGTTCAGTGCTAGGGTTCAGTGTGTTCAGTGCTAGGGTTCAGTGTGTTCAGTGCATGGTTCAGTGTGTTCAGTCCATGGTTCAGTGTGTTCAGTGCATGGTTCAGTGTGTTCAGTGCATGGTTCAGTGTGTTCAGTGCATGGTTCAGTGTGTTCAGTGCTAGGGTTCAGTGTGTTCAGTGCTAGGGTTCAGTGTGTTCAGTGCTAGGGTTCAGTGTGTTCAGTCCATGGTTCAGTGTGTTCAGTGCATGGTTCAGTGTGTTCAGTGCATGGTTCAGTGTGTTCAGTGCAAGGGTTCAGTGTGTTCAGTGCATGGTTCAGTGTGTTCAGTCCATGGTTCAGTGCGTTCAGTGCTAGGTTCAGTGTGTTCAGTGCTAGGGTTCAGTGTGTTCAGTGTGGGTGTTCAGTGTGTTCAGTGCTTGTGTTCAGTGCGTTCAGTTTAGGTGTTCAGTGCGTTCAGTTTAGGTGTTCAGTGTGTTCAGTGCTTGTGTTCAGTGTGTTCAGTGTGGGTGTTCAGTGTGTTCAATGTGGGTGTTCAGTGTGTTCAGTGCTTGTGTTCAGTGCGTTCAGTACTTGTGTGTAGTGTGTTCATATGTTAATTGCTAGTGTTCAGGCTGTTCAGTGCCAATCCAATGTACGGGACGTTCAGAAAGATGGTCATCATGTTCATGGTCATGGATCATGGTCATATCCTGTAGCACACATGACCATATGCAGTGTGTGACCCATGGCCAGTGTGTAACCTATGATCAGAGTGTGACCTATGGCTAGGGTGTGACCCACAACATCCACTGCACTATTGTCAGCCTTATGCCACTTCAGTCATCGCTCCTATCGCACTACTGTTGCAGTCATCACACAACCTCAGACCACTGACGTTGCTGCTACTTCGTCTTTAATCTGTCGCGTCGTTGATGTGGCTTGGCTTTGCATGTCTGGGGCTGTTGCTCTTGGGGGGCGGCAGCTGCCCTCTTTGCCACACGGGTTGAGCGGCGTTGTTGGCTGATTATCCCACCAGAGTAGGGTGGAGCGTCAAGGGTGGGGTGGGCTCTCTTCTGGTTGCTTGGGTAAGGGAGGGGAGGTGACAGGGAGAAGGGGGGAGGTTGCATGGGAGGGGAGGCTCGAGGAGGGAAGGCTCGAGGGAAGGCAGGGAGGGGAGGCAGGAGGAAGTGTATTGACAATCTGGGAGGGGGTGGTTGTAAAGGGATGTGGGGTAGGGAGGGGAGGTGCCCATCAGACCTGCAGCCAAGGGGCGTGCACGTGGGTTACGAGATCAAGCTAGGAGACGGGTGTTAGCCACATGCTGGTAGCCACTCATTCCTTACCGGTAGCCACAAGTCAAATGAAGCCACCCATTACTTGTAGCCTATAGCCACTCACTAGCGGAAAGGAGGTAGGGAGCGAAAGGGCGGAGAGAAGAGGGTGATGAGGGTAGGGGTGGGGTGGGGTGGGGTGGCGGTAGGGTGAGGGTAGGGTAGGAGGGTGGGGTGTGGGGAAAAGGGAAGGGAGAGGGGCTCAGGGTACTAGGTGAGACCGTCGGACCTGCAGCAAACACGTGGCGTACTAGCAATAAGGAAAGGGTAATGAGGGACACTAAAAGACAGTGGGCTAGCCATTCACTCCTTACCTGTAGCCATCAGTAGCAACTCACTGACAGGAAGGATGAAGGGAGCAAAGGGCCGGGGAGAAGAGGGAGAAGAGGGCGAAGAATGGGCGTGTGTTTGAGGGGGGGGTGGGGAGTTGTTGTTGTTGTTGGGCAGCGCTGGGGTCAATTGGGGAGGGGAGGGGGAGGGAGGGAGGGAGGGAGGGAGGGAGGGAGGGAGGGAGGGAGGGAGGGAGGGAGGGAGGGAGGGAGGGAGGGAGGGAGGGAGGGAGGGAGGGAGGGAGGGAGGGAGGGAGGGAGGGAGGGAGGGAGGGAGGGAGGGAGGGAGGGAGGGAGGGAGGGAGGGAGGGAGGGAGGGAGGGAGGGAGGGAGGGAGGGAGGGAGGGAGGGAGGGAGGGAGGGAGGGAGGGAGGGAGGGAGGGAGGGAGGGAGGGAGGGAGGGAGGGAGGGAGGGAGGGAGGGAGGGAGGGAGGGAGGGAGGGAGGGAGGGAGGGAGGGAGGGAGGGAGGGAGGGAGGGAGGGAGGGAGGGAGGGAGGGAGGGAGGGAGGGAGGGAGGGAGGGAGGGAGGGAGGGAGGGAGGAGGGAGGGAGGGAGGGAGGGAGGGAGGGAGGGAGGGAGGGAGGGAGGGAGGGAGGGAGGGAGGGAGGGAGGGAGGGAGGGAGGGAGGGAGGGAGGGAGGGAGGGAGGGAGGGAGGGAGGGAGGGAGGGAGGGAGGGAGGGAGGGAGGGAGGGAGGGAGGGAGGGAGGGAGGGAGGGAGGGAGGGAGGGAGGGAGGGAGGGAGGGAGGGAGGGAGGGAGGGAGGGAGGGAGGGAGGGAGGGAGGGAGGGAGGGAGGGAGGGAGGGAGGGAGGGAGGGAGGGAGGGAGGGAGGGAGGGAGGGAGGGAGGGAGGGAGGGAGGGTCCCTTAAACCTGCAGCAAAGTCCTTCAGACCTGCAGCAACACAGGGCACGCTAGCTGTGTAGGCTGTGTAGGTTGGTAAATGAGGGCCACTGAAAGGCGGGGGGTGGCCACTCACCGCTTGCTCCGTGCTCCTCCATGCCTCATCCTCGTTGGCGCTTACCTTGGTCTTACCTTTGTAGTGGGACGGGCTGCTACGTGGGAAAGGGATGTGTAGAGACCTGCGGCAAGAGGGTGACATATGGTAGGTCAGTCATTGCGAGACAATGCGAGATAATGCGTTGCATTGCGTTGCGATGTATTGCGTTGCGATCTCGAGGGTGGCTGCTACGTCTGCTAGATCTACTAGGCTAGCTGCTGCTAGCTGCGTGCGAGAGGGGCTGCGAAGTACTCTGCTACGTGGCTGCAAAATGGCTGGGAGGCTAGCCGCTGAGATGTCGCTGCCTGGCTGCAGCTGCCTGCTGCAGTGTGGCTGCCTGGCTGCAGTGTGGCTGCCTGGCTGCGATGTGGCATGCGAAAGTAGCTGCCTGGCTGCGATGTTGTCTGCGAAGAGGTCGGTTTCAGAGCTTGGCGCCCACTTGGCTACCTAGCTACGGGTCGCGAATCTAGCCTGACTAGCACCGACGCTAGACGTTGTGTACAGAGCACAGAGATTAATTTTTCATGTTTCATGTCTAACTTGCATGCCGATTTGCAGGTTCGTGCCGCCCCATTGCATCCCCACCCCAACCCACCCCGCCACCAATACGAAATCAGGAATATAGTTGCAAAAGGGTTAAGTCTTTGCACTCTACATACTCACTGAACACAACACTGAACGCACTGAACATAGCACTGAACACTACACTGAACATAGAACTGAACACTACACTGAACATTGAACTGAAGACACTGAACATTGCACTGAACACACTGAACATAACACTGAACACACTGAACATAGCACTCAACACACTGAACATAGCACTGAACGCACTGAACATAGCACTGAACGCACTGAAGCGTGCACTGAACGCACTGAACATTGCACTGAACGCACTGAATCGTGCACTGAACGCACTGAACCATGCACTGAACACACTGAACCCTAGCACTGAACACACTGAACCATGCACTGAACACACTGAACCATGCACTGAACACACTGAACCATGCACTGAACGCACTGAATCGTGCACTGAACGCACTGAACCATGCACTGAACGCACTGAACATAGCACTGAACGCACTGAACCGTGCACTGAACGCACTGAACCTTGGACTGAACGCACTGGACATTGCACTGAACGCACTGAATCGTGCACTGAACGCACTGAACCATGCACTGAACGCACTGAACATAGCACTGAACGCACTGAACCGTGCACTGAACGCACTGAACCTTGGACTGAACGCACTGAACCTTGGACTGAACGCACTGAATTATGCACTGAACGCACTGAATCGTGCACTGAACGCACTGAATCGTGCACTGAACGCACTGAATTGTGCACTGAACGCACTGAACCGTGCACTGAACGCACTGAACTATACCCCCCAGCCCCAGCCTTTGACTTTTTTGGCCTGATTTTTTGGGGGTTGACTTGCTTACATCACAAGCTACCAATGTGCAAAATTTCAGCCCAAACGGCCAAAGTCGGTCCAGGGGCCTGGCTGCTAATTCCTACGAGTGACACATCCTCATTCATCATTCACTTGTACTCTAGCAGCCTCACTTGTACTCTATGAGCCATGCCCTTGCACCCATGCTACCCTTTCAGGATGCATTGCGCAACATGAGGGAGAGCGGTAACTGGGCCAAAGTGTCGGCTGGATCTGCCAACCATGCCTGCTTTGACGTGGTCTTGGACAGTAAGTGGCACCTGCCCTATCACCCGCCACTCCTTGCATGCGCTTCTCAATGCTTCCAAATGACATCCCCGCTGTGCAGTTGAGTGGTGGAAGAGGCTGGATGCAGTGATCAGCCTCATGCAGCCAATCTACAACGCCATCCAACAGCTTGAGGCAAACCGCCCTCTCTTGAGCCAGGTATGGAGATACACATTCCATGGCATGACAATGGAGGTTCGCTGACCATTCCATGGCATGGCAATGGAGGTACGCTGACCATTCCATGGCATACTATGCCACACCATGTTGTGGTGTTGTGGTGTTGAAGGTGATGAAGGTCTGGGACGACCTACTTCAGTGGGCCACCCAATGGGCTGACAAGTTTGGGGACCCTAGTGAAGCCAACCCAGTGGACTGGTCCTTTGTGCTGGGAGTGCCAAGATTGTTTCGAGACCGTGCTATGAAGCACTACCACCCCGCCATGGCGGCATCACGGTATTGGTCACCAACAGCACGGTATTGGTCACCATCAATCACGGTATTGGTCACCAACAGCAACGGTATTGGTCACCATCAATCAGCAACGGTATTGGTCACCAACAGCAACCAGCGTGACCAGGAGAAGGAGTTGGCCATCGAGCTGTACTAGTGTGCTCTAGGTGCTAGTGCTCTGTTACAGCCTTGGCCCAAGAAGGCCTCGAAAGGCCCCAGAAGTGCTGATATGATCACGCAACGGGTGTAATTGAACCTCTTTTCCATTGCCGTGGTCTCAAACTTAATTTTTGGCGTCGCGGAGAGTAGAGGAGTGATGCGGCGGTCTAGAGCATTTTTCCTATGGAGGGCGTCAAACCCTCTTGACACTCGGGGTTCCCAGGTGGGTTATGGTGCTAACCTGCCTCATTATCCTCTTGACTACAGACCCGGTCATATCACATCTTTATGCCATCATATTCAGTCATATGACCAATTCCTCAGCAAGTCATATGATCGGTCGCGCCCTACTGGGGGTGGAGAAGGCTCGGTTTGAGGGGGTAACTTTCGTTGATCGCACATGCACCAGATGCACAGAGGGGGTAGTGGATGACGCCATGCATTTCATCTTTGGGTGCACTGCCACGAGTTCCATCAGGGAGCAGCCGGAGTTTGCCATGACTTTACAGAACAATAATGAGAACTTGCATGACTTCATGTTGAGCCCATGTGCACCTCTGTTTGTGCACCTTGCTTTGAAGTGCGTTACAGAAAGTCCCGAACCTACAGAGGGGGAGGGCGGCCTAGCAGCCTAACGGCTGACGGCTTAAGCGGTGTAAGCCACATCATCACCAAGGTATCGTATCAGTACAGTTTGCAGCACACTGAACAAGCATCCAACTTAGCAACGCATCAGGTGATGTACAAACGCTACTCACTAACTGAGTCATCACAACAACGTGGATGTCTGTCCCTACATCTCGCTTTGCAAGTCTGTTGACATCTACAAGTCTTGCCATCGATTGCCTCCTCCAATCAACTAATTGACTACCTATTTCTATACTGCCTCAACAGAGCAAAAAGACATGCCACAACCAGTGTGACATGCCATGATCAGTGTGGCCGCCATGCATCAGCTTGTGTCAGCAGCCAAACCTCCGTCAAGCCATGGTGGCACAAGCTGTCCACATTCCAATTCACCCACTGCTGTGCTGACAGAGATGTCATTGCAATGGTTGAGTTGGCGGGCAATGCGCAGTGTGACTAGCCAGGGCTGTAGCTGCAGCCCAGGTCAGCAGCCATCCAGGTCAGCAGCCATTCAGCCAGGGCCCCATGCAGACAGCATCATCCCCCAATCACCGCATCGCTGTGCACTTCGGTTTGGGAGCAGAGGGTGATGCCAAGCGTAGCGGTCCCAAACCGAAAAGGCTGCTGCCGCCAGTCTTGCCCGAAGCAGTGGAAGCAATGGAGGTCGTGTCTGGACTGGCGTTGCTGCTGCTGCTGTTGCTGCTGGCTGCACCTGGGGTTGGTGGCAAGCGCATGGCAAACAGGTTGGCTGATGCATGCCCCGCCGCTGTGATGGTCATGCAAGGCTTGGCAGCTGGCTGGTAGGCGTAGCCACTAATGGCTGTCATGCAGAACGGGCAGCGAGGGGCAGGTTTGGATGTCAAACACAGCTGGTACGCGCATGTGATGCACATGTCATGCTTGCATGGGAGCAGAAGGATGTCTAGTTGGCGCTCCATGCAGATTGCGCATGCAGGGGCTGACTCCTCCACCCCACTGCCTGGCCCACACCCAGACTCGCCCCCTGCCGGCCGGGCAAGCTGCATTGGGCGAGAGGGAGAGGGAGGGGGAGTTCCATCACTTTGGCAGGAGTGACCCAGGTCGGGCATCACACCTCCACAAAAGTGACCAGGACCTGCATGCCCAGCACACTCCTGTCCCACTTCAGTGTTGCCTGCTCTGACGGGTGCCCCCCTACCCCTCTCCTCAAACTGCCCGACCACCGGGCTGGAGAGCCCTGACAGCAGCCCCCGTAAATCCATTCTCCACACTCTGAGGCTCTGCATGTTTGGTGGGACCCCCGCAGCCAATGGGGGGCTGGGGGGTGCAGCAGGGTGGGATGGGGTGTGGGGGCGAGGTGTGTGGGGGCTGGGGGGTGCAGGGGGGTGGGATGGCGTGTGGGGGATGGGGGGGTGGGCGGGGTAACCTGCTGCCGGGCCCTTTGTAGAGCACAGCGCATCACCAGGGTGCAGCTGAGCTTCCTGACCACCGCAGGTGCCCTGTTCTGGGTGGCATGGGCTGCCACATTGCGCCAGGCTGCCTGGGAGGGTGAGGTAGGAGGGGGCACGTGGGGGTGTGGGGCCCAGCTGAGGTGATGCCATGTTGCCGAGCCAAGAGGAGGTGGCTCTGTTGGGGTGGCCTGTGGTGCTGTGGTCAGCCACGCCATCGCTTGCATTGCTGGAGGTGCCCTGCTGTCGGCCCTGCTGGTGTGGACCATGGGAGGTGAGGCCGGGCTGCTGCTGCTGCTGCTGCTGCTGCTGCAGGGCAGGCAGGTGGGCGAATAGAGCTGCTGCCTGCTGCTGCTGCTGCTGCTGCTGTTGGTGCTGCTGCTTGTGCGGCTGCTTGTGCTGCCGGTGGTGGTCCTGGCGCGGGGTTGTTGCTGGCTGCATAGGCCTGTTGTCGAGGGAGGGCTGAGGTAGGGGCTGCTCCTATCATTCAAGCTGTCATGGTGTTGGGTCTGCCTGTGGTGATGCCGGCTAGAGTAGGCTGGCTGTGCGAGGTTAGGGGAGGGCTGGGAGGTGGTGGCTACCTGACCTGCAGCCACAGAGCCAAACGCACTCCGGCCAGAAAACCAGGCTGGGGTGGCCAATGGTAACAGTGGTGATGGTAGTGGTGGCGGTGCTGGTGGTGGTGGCCAAGGTAGCAGCTACTGCTGCTGCTGCTGCTGGTGGTGCTGCTGCTGCTGCTGCTGCTGCTGCTGCTGTGCTGATGAAAGTGTGCATTGGGTGTGGTCACTTGCTCCTGTGCTGGTGTCGGTGCTACAGCTGGTGGCAGGAAATGTGCTTTTACTGCTGCTGCTGCTATTGGTGCCGTTGACACTTGTGCTACTGGCGCTGCTGCTGCTGCTGCTGCTGCTGCTGCTGCTGCTGCTGGCAGTAAGGTGTGCAACGCTGGCTGTCTTCTCAGTGCTGGTGTACGGCTGCGGGGGAAACTCAGTGGAAACCGCCACTGCCCCAGACCTTGTCAGTGCTGATAATGCTGTTACCCCCGCCCCTGCCCCCATCATCGCTGCTCCTGACTCTACTGACTCTACTGGCCCTGACGCTACTCCTGCCCCTCTCTGCCCCTGCTGCCCCCTGCTGCTGCCTGCCACTCTACTGCCCCTGACGCTACTCCTGCCCCTACTCTACTCATCCCTGCTCCTGACTCGACTGACTCGACTGCCCCTGACACTACCCCTGCCTTTGCTGCTGCGCCTACTCTAATCGATGCTGCCCCCCTTGCTGTTGGTCCTGCCCCTGCCGCTACTCCTACCCCTGCTGCTAGTATGCCTGCTGCTGCCTCTGCCCCTGCTGCCACCCCTGCTGCTGCGCCTGCCCCTGCTGCCACCCCTGCTGCTGCCCCTGCCCCTGCTGCCAAATGGAAGCTCACCCCTGTCCTTTCCATTCCTAGTGAACCTTCCTCCATCTGCCATACCTGTCCCAGTAACAACTTATATCCCTGCTCCCCCTGCTGACCCCCTCGCTGCTGCAGTTGCTGCTGCAGTTGCTGCTGCTGCTGCAGTTGCTGCTGCAATTGCTTCTTCTGCTGCTGCTGCTGCTGGCAACTCTGATCATGGCCTTGCTCGTGATGAGGGTGCTGTTTGGGGTAGTGCTGGTGCTGGGGTTGCCAGTTCACACTGCTGCTCCCCTCAGGGCGCCCCTTCTGGGATTTGAACCCCTGACTTCCCACTCGCAGCAGTGACAGGAGGTGTGGCAGCTGCAGGTCCCAGGCCAGGGTGTCGGTCAAAGGCCAGGTTGACCCGCCAAAGCTTGGAGGAGGCCGCAACAGGGAGACAGAGGAACGAGGCAGCTGCATTGCCTGGTCACTCCTCACTCCCGCCTGTTGATCACGCTCCCACTGAGCCAGGCTGTGGGCTGCGGCAAGGCAGCTGTGAATGGCCTGCAGTGCCACCGCCAGGAACTGCCAGCCCGCGTCTAGACCCCCATCGTCCAGGGAGTGCGGCTGCTGAGGGTCGCAACAGGGCAGATGAGGTGAGGGTGGAGGTGGGCAGCCAGACTGCCCTGCTGCAGCTCGTGTCCCCGCCCCCGGCCCTACCTCTGCCCCTGTACCCACGGCCCCAGCCCCCGCCTCTGCCCCTGGCCTGCTGCCGTGCTGCCCTACTACCCCATCAAACACACTTGGGGGGGTCGTGGCTCCATGCACAGCCCCTTCATTTAGGGAACAAGCCCCCTGAGTCGCCCACGTCACCTCCCCTGCTGCTGCCAGGATGTTGGCTTTGTTGCGTGAGGTCAGCAGGGAGGCAGACAAGAAGTCTAGGGCTGCCCCTGCCCCTGCCCCTGCCCCTGCCCCTGCCCCCTTGGGCTCAGGGGTGTGTGCCTTGCCTCCTGTCGCCCTGCCAGCCTCACTGAGGGCGCTGAGCTCTAGCAGCAGCCACTGCACTGCCTGCTGGGCCGCTGCCACTGTCGCACCCTGCCTGGCCAGGGGCCGCCAGCCAGTGCTGAAGAGAACACGGCTCCTTGCGGAGGGGTCCTGATGCGGTGGGAGGGGGTGGGGCCGGGACCGGGTGAAGGGGCTGGGGCTGGGGTGGAGGGGGGTGCTGGGGCTGAGGCTGGGGCTGAGGCTGGAGCTGGAGCTGGCCTTGGGGCTGGGGCAGGGCCGGGAGATAGGACTGGCGCTGGGGCTGGTGGGGGGCCCTGGATTCGAATCAAGGCCAGCGACACGGTTTGAACCCAGGCCTAGGTAAGGCTCAGCACATGCTGCTTGCAGTATAGCTTGGTTGGGAGGGTTCCCCTGAGGCTGGGGGGAGGGGTGGGGGCTGGGCCAAGGGCAGAGCTGGTCTATTGAGTGCTTGAAGCTGTTGCTGGCAAGGGGGACGGCGGACAGAGGGTGGGAAGCCAGTTGCTGCAGCGCTCCGCTCTCCAGGTCGAGCAGCAGTTTCAGGCGCTGAAGCAGCGCCCCTGTGCACCAAGGGCAGCGGCAGGGCAGGTGTAGGGCTGCGGCTAAGGCTAGGGGCAGGGGTCAGAACAGTGCCTGCTGCAGCGCTGTGATGCGTCACCATCAAGCCAGGACAGGCCAGCAGCTCAATCAGGCCGGGGGCCACTAAGGGGTGAGAAAATGACCAGCAACAAGGTAGGGTGCATGGCAGGCCAATGGCTAAGGCCACCAGCCTGATGTTTGTCTGCCAGGGCTGAGTACCGAGATCCCTCTAGAGTTTGTTGCATGCAATGGTGCATGCATGTCGCACATTGCATGTCCCCTCAAGCATCACCATGACACTTCCATGACACCCGGTACACTGATCCCTTGACCACTGCCATGGCGCCTCAACAGGGACGTGCAATCCCACACGCACGCAAAACATGCGCATGCATTTCCAGTCGTTCTAAGTCCATGCAACACAAGCTCAACCTGCAAAACATGCGCATGCATCTCCAGTCGTTCTAAGACAAGCTCAACCTAAGTCCTGCCCCTAGCCTGCCTCTTGCACCTGCCATGCCATGCCTGCCCGCCTGCCTGCCCCTTGCCTGCTCCCTGCCCCTGCCTTGCCTGCCCCTACCTACCTAAGGCCACGTGGTCCCCCCTTGCAGCACTAGCCAGCCGGGTCACGCCGGCAACGTGAACCAGGTCAGGGGTACCTAGCTAATCACTTGGAGCCCGCAACGGCCCTTGCCTGTCTGCCTGCCTGCCTGCCTGCCTGCCTGCCTGCCTGCCTGCCTGCCTGCCTGCCTGCCTGCCTGCCTGCCTGCCTGCCTGCCTGCCTGCCTGCCTGCCTGCCTGCCTGCCTGCCTGCCTGCCTGCCTGCCCGCCTGCCCGCCTGCCCGCCTGCCTACCCACCTAGGGCCATGTGCCCCTTCAGACGACCCCGTTGAGGTGCTTGGGAGGCTGTCAGGTGCAGCAGCAGGGGCTCCGGCAGCCGTGGGTCAAGCACCCAGCGCAGGGCGGCAGGGCCCTGGCCTGGCACACAGTCAACAGGCCTCCTACCGGAACTGTCCTGGATGCTCCTTAGGTCTCGGCAGACACCTGCCTGCTGCTGACCATGCTGCCGTTCCTGCTGCTGCTGCTGCTGCTGGTCTTGCTGGCTTCTCTGCCCCGGATGACCCCAGCCCACAGCCAGGGGCTGCTGCTGCTGCTCCTGACCTGCCTGCTGCCCCTGTTTTTGTGACGGCCAGGCCTTGAGTAGCAACAGGGCCATGGGCAGGCTGCCTACAAGAGCTGCCAGATGCAGGGATGTGCTGCCTGGCGTGAGGCTGAGGGGGCTGCTGCTGCTGCTGCTGCTGCTGCTTCGCTCCTCTGTGGGCCCAGGCAGCGTTGAGGTGCAGGGGTTGGCGCCATGCAGCAGCAGGACGTGAGCTGAAGGCGCAGCAGGCAGGGAGAGCAGGGCAGAGGGGGTGACTGAGAGTGCGCAGAAGGGGTGGGGTGCGAAAGGTGTGGGGCACAGCAGGGGTCATTTCTGGGGCAGCCAGCAGCCAGCAGGTACATAGCTGCTTCCTACTGCTAACTTGGTCCATGCAGCGCCGCATGTAAAAGGATCACGCAGCCAAACTATATCAAGCTGAAGGATGTTGCAGTGCAGCCATACATTTTGATTCCTTTGCTACTGTGGTAAGTTGAAGCAGAGCTTCCACACATGGCTCAACCACATGACGTTGGTGTACAGCTGGCAGTCAGTGTGGCACCGATGTTCCTGCCACTGCTGCCACCATCATCATTGTTGCTGTCACTGGTGCAGCAGCACTGTGGGAGATGGTGAAAGCAGTGCAGGCAGGGCTGCTGCCATGAGGGAGAGGGCAGGGCTGATGGCGGTGGGATCCCTGGAGCGTGTGGGAGGGTGTGGACTCCACTTCATAGCGCAAAACATAACATTTCATAACGAACGCTATACACAGCGCAAAAACAAAACACTGGTGTGGAGCATGGGCATGGGGGGAGAGGAGGGAAGGCAGGCATCAGGGCCACTCCCTCCTGGACAGCTCTGTGGTGGCAGCATGGCATTTCACCTGTTGGTAGCGCATCCTGCAAGACCGCAACATGCAGTGCTGTCAACCCCAGCGTGTTTCTCATCTCCAGAAGCTGTACCACCTCCTCCCTGCCTCTTCCTCCCTGCAGCAGTGCATGCGCATGGGTCCCGCCACCATGCAAGCTTGCATGGCCATGCGTGGAGAGTGGTGCACGAGTCCTGAATCCATATTGTGACAGCATTGTGAGCCAGCCAGAAGCAGCATATGACACAGGCAACGGCTGATCCTGGTTTTGCAGCACTGCATGTCTCTGTATTGCTGGAAGGTTTTCGAGGAAGTGTTGGACATGCTGGTGGGCTTGGCATGGATCTGTTGCCAAGGAAGGGGTTGGAGGCTCAGTGCCAATAGGGTTTATGCAGGCATAAAGAAACAACACAGTGCAGTCTGGGGTCTAGGGTTAACCCTAACCCTAACCCTAACTCCAAACCTAACCCTAACTCTAAACCCTAACCCTCTCTAACCCTACCCTACTCCGAAACTAACCCTAACTCTAAACTAACCCTAACCCTAACCCTAACTCTAAACCCTGACCCTGAAGAGCCAGCACAGTGCAGCCTGTGTGGGACTGGAGGTCTTGGTGGAGGGTGCGGCCTGGTTGTCGTCCATAGTGTTAGTGGGCAGGATGTGATTGTGTGCCCACATGAGACCCAAGCTCCTTGAACTGTGCAGCCAGGTCGCCCAAGCTCACATCACCAGCTTCCTCTGCATTGCAACCACCCCTGCCATCACCACCGCCACCACCCTCACCCTCACCCTCACCACCCCCACCACCACCACCACCATCGCTGATCAAAAGCCCCGACTTTACTGCTTCTCACTTGCAGCTTCTCCCACGTGGACAAGATCTTGTGAATGCAGCTGCTGTGGTTGCGCAGGGCGGCAGCATGCAGGCAGCTGTTCCGCCGAGAACGGTCCACCTGCGTGGGGTTGGCGCCACTGAGCAGAAGCCTGCCCGCACACTCCATGTGCCTGCAAGCATGCCCACCATGGCTGTCATACGACACTGTCAATGTTGCACATGACTAACAGCAGTGACATAAGCATTCATGCCTCCTGGCAAAATGCAGACAAGTTATGGTTGTAGCGCCTACTATTACTATCCAGCCACCCCATTGGCGCAGGGCACAGCGGAGCTAGCATGGTCATCGTAGGTTAGCACACAGGGTCACTTGCTATGGAAGCTGGCAGAACTGTGGCTGGCCTGAGAACGGGGGTGGTAGAAGGCCTGTGGCAGCAAGGCTGGTGCGTGGAGGAGAAACAACCGGGCAGCTGGGCCGGCAGCGGGCAGTATTTTCCGGGCAGGCTCCCGGGCAATACACCGCAGGACACATCACTGCCAGCAGCATTACAGTACGGACCCGTGCTTGCTGGCGTGTAGCAGCGCGGTTTGCTGCTTCTGGTCCAAATGGTTGATGACCGCCAGCAGCGTCTCTGGCCCCAAGCTGTGGGCGCCGGATATCACTGCCTCCAACACGCCATCGCAGCCACGAGCTGCACGTAGACAATACTACCGGACAGTAACGACAGTGAAATTTGCTGCAATACACTGCGCTAACATACCAGCTGCAGCAAGCAGTGGGCTCCGACCATCGCTATCCTTGAAGAGGACAGCTTTGGGGTCCACTTGCACAATTGCACTTGCGCGCTCGACGTCACTAGATAATGCCGCAGCAAGCAGCTCTACCCCAGCGGTGGACTGAGCCTGGCCCATACGCGGCCAGCGAGGAAGCCCGCGGCGCTTAGCAAGCCAGGGGGATGCTTCATGGCTCAGCTACCATCCTTGCGTGCATTCATGTATATTTCAACGCATTGATCAGTTTTGCATGACTGGACCGGCTTGGGCTGCGGTTTCAGCCGGCTTGTGGGAGAGTGACATGTGTGGCACATCCTCATGGCCTCGGCAACAGTCAGGAGTTTGCTTTAGTGCGGTGCGGATGACAGACATAACCCGCAACACCTTGACAAATCCCTGCTTCCGCTCCAGATCAAGAGCTCTTCTGACCGTTCTCCGTCAACTGTGGTACATCTTTCTACCCCAGTACCAGCCAATAGGCCGAGCTGCTCCTATGGCGCGCGCCGCTAAAATCTGTACCGCACAGGTGAGGGAGACAGGTATCATGAAGTCCTTGCGAACCGACAGAGCAATTATGGGGCACGTGTGGACCAGGATGGTGCAAGGAAGGGAGAGCACCTTCTGGCAGCATCAACTCTTACACTGTGCATGTCCAACCAATTTGGGACGGGCAACTGCAGCCATGATGGTTACCATCAACCCGTATGATGCCCTCGTTGTTTGTCGAGTTTGCGAAGAGGTGTCATCTCTGGCTGCATCACCACTCGTTGTTCCTGCTGGCCCATTGAAGGAGGGCACACATCACACTGTTAGTGTTGTGCTTCCTCTTGCCCTACGCCCGCCCTCAGCCCCACTTCATGCCACAATGCCAGCTCCTCCACCACCTCCTAGCTGAGATTAACAGCCTGCTGTTTTGTCCCCTACCTCATCTAGCATTGTATTTCTCACCTGATAACCATTGTTCATGGAGCACTACACGCCCTACACCAAGAAAACCAGCACCGGCAAGCAGAGAAAATGACCAAGACACCATATTGCCATGACCCATGCATCTAGCCACTGCCGTTTTTCTCTTGTATCGTACGCTAGTCATAGCCTTTTGACAGAGCCTCTTTCATATGTGGCAGAGCATGAGGCAGATTGTTAAGTTCGCCTGCAAATGTCACAGATGTAACTTGTCACAAATATACATGATGCACGCTTTGTTCCAGGGACCCTGCCAGGCCCCTTGACCTCTGCCGGCCTCCCCAGCAGCGGCAGGGGGGGAGGGGTGGTGTTGTGGGGAGGTGTCACGGGCGTACCCGGCTGCATTGAGGAGGTAGCCGACTGGGTAGGTTCCCGCAGGTGCTGCTGCTGCTGTGGCCGCTGTGGTGTGGGGGTGGTAGTAGGGGAAGGAAAGAGCTGGTGTGCCGCAACAACAATCCAGTTGCCTTGGCAGAGGTGTTTCTGCTTGGGGCTGCAGGCAGTGGCCACAGCGGGATCTAGGTTGAGTTGCACTGACCCAGCAGCAAGGGCAGCAGCAGGGGCAGGGGCAGCAGCAGGGGCAGGGGCAGGGGCAGCAGCAGCTGCAGGGGCTGCAGCAGGGCAGGGGCAGCAGCAGCTGCAGGGGCTGCAGCAGGGCAGGGGCAGCAGCAGCTGCAGGGGCTGCAGCAGGGCAGGGGCAGCAGCAGGGGCAGCGGCAGCAGAAGCAGCAGGGGTAGCAGTGGGGGGCCTGATGGAAGGCTGCACTGACCCGCGTTGTTCAGCAACGTGAAGGGGGTGAGGCGCGCGCTGCTGAGCTGCTCGCCCCCAGCTTGCCTGTCTCCCCAGCACCTGATCTGGGGGCAGGGCCTTGTCCCTGCCTTGGCTTCCTCCATGTCCCTAGCGATGTGCCTCCTGCGTGTGCAACGAGCATCAAATGAGACATATCCCTGCCAACTTGACCTGAGGGCTGATGAACCAGGGGGCCAGGCTGCATAGTGTGACTGTGCGCATGCGGCTTCACTGTTGAAGCAAACTGCCCCAGCTGCAAGAGGAGCACACCGTGAGTGGCCCCTAACATGCCCCAGGTTGTCATCAGGCCTGACACACACCCTAGCACTGCTACCCTGACCTGCACCCTGACCTGCACCCTGACCTGACCTGCACCCTGACCTGCACCCTGACATGACCTGCACCCTGACCTGACCTGCACCCTGACCTGACCTGCACCCTGACCTGCACCCTGACATGACCTGCACCCTGACCTGACCTGCACCCTGACCTGACCTGCACCCTGACCTGACCTGCACCCTGACCTGCACCCTGACCTGCACCCTGACCTGGAACCAGTATTGCTGCCGTTCCCCCACACATGGCGGCTGCTCCTGCAGGTGCCCCCCGCCCCAGTGCTATAATGAGCCTGGCCCTGCCCACCTGGTTGGTGGTGTACAGCCCCAGCTGCACCAGCCTGAAGATGTGGGCTGCAGTGACGGGGGCCACCTCAGGCAGGAAGGCAAACTCCTGCAGGCCCACCAGCACCCACTCGGTTTGCTGAGGGTCTGTTGGGGGAGTGCGAGCTGCAGCCATGCTGAGCTGGACCCTCCAGCACTGGCAATGGTCATGGCTATGGCGGTGCTGATGCTGATTGCTGCAATGCTGAATGTGGGTTTCCCCCTTTGTAAGAGGGATTAGGTGGCTGAATGATTGGATGATGGCAATGCTTGTACTGGATGGCAATATGATCAAGTACTGGATAGCAATATGCAGATACTAGATTGCAACAATGAAAAACGGTCGTAATAATGGGTGAGCATGCCTTTCTGGTGTGTGGCTCATGTGTGGCTGGCACCGCCCCTGCAGCTCAAGTGCAGTCGCAGCACACGCGACCCGCACGAACTACCAGCCCACCATTTCCATGCTACCAGCGGGTCTGCTTCTGAAGCTAGAGCAATGCTATGATGCAAGACACTGACACCTACAAGGCCCAGCCCATGACATTGACCTGGCTTCCACTAATGTGCACAGTTGACTTCACATACAGCCATACACAGCCATACGCACTTATATGTTTTCAGCCGTGACATATGCAGCAACAGTTTTGCCGATCACGTCTCATGAGGTGTGGCAAGGCCAGCCAGCAGCCAGGAACATCACACCCCTACCCCTACAGGACATCCAAACATCAAATGGCCAGATGTCTTACGCCCCTGCTTAACCTCATGTTTGCCCCTTCAACAGCCATTGATCATGTGATCATGGCGGCAACTATGCCAAATGCCACAGTGTTGAGGGCAGCTGGTGTTGAGGGCAGCTGGTGTTGAGGGCAGCTAGTGTTGAGGGCAGCTAGTGTTGAGGGCAGCTAGTGTTGAGGGCAGCTGGTGTTGAGGGCAGCTGGTGTTGAGGGCAGCTGGTGTTGAGGGCAGCTGGTGTTGAGGGCAGCTAGTGTTGAGGGCAGCTAGTGTTGAGGGCAGCTAGTGTTGAGAGCAGCTGGTGTTGAGGGCAGCTAGTGTTGAGGGCAGCTAGTGTTGAGGGCAGCTAGTGTTGAGGGCAGCTAGTGTTGAGGGCAGCTAGTGTTGAGGGCAGCTAGTGTTGAGGGCAGCTAGTGTTGAGGGCAGCTAGTGTTGAGGGCAGCTAGTGTTGAAGGCAGCTAGTGTTGAGGGCAGCTAGTATTGAGGGCAGCTGGTGTTGAGGGCAGCTGGTGTTGAGGGCAGCTGGTGTTGAGGGCAGCTAGTGTTGAGGGCAGCTAGTGTTGAGGGCAGCTAGTGTTGAGGGCAGCTAGTGTTGAGGGCAGCTAGTGTTGAGGGCAGCTAGGGGCCAGCTCGAGGCCAAGCCCAGGCAGAGTGGGAGGCCCAGAGAAAGGGGGGTCCGGCCCACCAAGTGTGATGCTTCCAATGTGCCCACGGTGCTCAATATCCTGTGCTGTGCAGTCAGTCCAGGGCCACGCCCCACTGGGCTGTGCCACTAGGTAGGCCGTCCAGCCATGCCGCAGCCAGGCAGGCCAGGCCAGGAGTGGGTGCATGTGCTCGCCAAGGCCCTGTTTTGCAAGCGGTGGTTACAGTCATCATCCCCGCTGAAAGGAGGTACGAGCTAGTAGTAGGAGGTGGATACACACCAGAGCAGCAGAGCTGGAGCTGGAGGGCCCGCTAGCAGTCAGCTATCACCAGTCATAAAGTGGCAGCCTGTGCTTGATCTCCCATATCAATGCATGCAGTTTTCTGGGCTGGCAGGAGGCTTGATGGCCTAAAATGCTTGAGGGCAAGGTTATGACAGTAAGGAAATCAAAACATGGCTCTTGGCCTCAGCTGATACAACCCAGGAAGCCCATGCACTTCAGGGAGAACAGCCACCCACGATGTCGCCAGCATCCAGCTGAAACACCACGCGCTCCTCGCTCAGCTTGGGGTGCACCTCCTCATTGGCTGCACCCGCAGCGATGAGACACAAAGACATGACAGCCAGGACACATTTTGTATGTGATCGCAGCATTCGACGTGGTTATGGTATCATGAGCGCGATGCGCCAATGTAAATGCCGAATGCGCCCACCACGGGTTCCCCCATTCAAGATTTTGTGGGGGGTGGGGACCCCCAATTTTTGCTTTAAATCAGCCTTTGCTTGTCTGGTACAACCAGCCTTCGCTTGTCTGGTACACCAGGGCTAGCTAGTATCAGACACCAGGCATGCTCAAAGATGGGGAAGACGGCTGTGCCATGTCACCATAAGCGATGCTTTGCGATGGTGCCAGGAGCGCACATAGACAGTAGCATATCACAAGAGTGCATGCTAAGATAGGGCCGATGAGAAGGTGGCTTGAAAGGCGCAACCGCCTCGCATGAATTGTCGGACATGGAGATGAACCTGACGCGTAATTACCTGCCAATGGGTGTTTGCTTTGCAAAACTCGTCGCAAATTAGCTGCAACTAAGAAAGAAGAAGAAGACTACTCCGGCGTGGAGCCGGCGTGCATTAAGGAAGGAGCTTCCGCCTGGGGCGCGGCCTGCTCCCACCACCTACCCTGGGTGATGGAGAGACCCTTCCTAGCCCCAATCCCCTTTCCCTGCTCTGAGTCTGTAGCTTGTTTTGGCGATGCTATGTGAGCTTATCACTGCGTGCCGGGTGAGCTTGTTAAGTAGTTTGATGGTGTTAGTGTGTGTTACACCCAACTCCCTCATATGTTGCTTGGTGTGTGCTTCGTATGTAATGCCGCCTATGCCAAGTAGGATAGGTCGGATGGTAACGGTGTTGCCAGCTTCCCGGATGGCCGTGGCGAGGGCTGCGTGTTGTGTGCTGGCTTTTTCTAGTTGTTCGGTCCATCGAGAGTCGGCGCAATATTTAATCTCCAATATAGTGACGTGCTTGTTGGACTCGTCCTTATCCCTGTTTCTTTTGTTGCTTTTGGTGGTGACCATGATGATATCAGGGCGGGTTGTCGTATTGTGTGCTGTTGGCAGGCCTATGGCTGCAAGGGTGTCGCTTAAGGTGGTGTTAGGGAGATCCATGTCGTTTTGCTCGCCGCGTGCGTGGCTGCCGATGTCAGTGTATGTGATGCACCCTCCTTGCGAGCCTTTACTGATCGCTTTAGTGATGAGGCGTCCCGCCCCGTTGTGCCGCTCTTGTACTAAAGCTGCAGTGCGGGTGCATCCCGAGAGAAGGTGAGTAGCACTATCGGCCTCGCCGCAGAGCGGGCACCGATCGTCCGCGGTCTTCCCCCAGCGCATCGCCAATTTCTGGTTGTAGAGCCCGCCAGTGCGGTAGAGCAGTGCTGTTCTTTGGGCAGCGGTCGGGATGCCCGGGTCGAGCATTACTCTTTCACATGACCCTTTGGCGGCGACCCTGGCGATGTCTTGGGACATCTGGTAGTAGATGCTATCTTGGTTTGCGAGTCCCAGTTTGTGTTTGGCGCGCATATGTGTGCGTACGCTGTGTCGGCAGTCCGGTAGCGGTATGGTGGTGCCAGTTTCGGTGGTTGCGCTCAGCCAGGTCTGTTGTTCGGTGTGCTCGTGCGGGGCCTGAGTGTGGGCTTGCTCCGGGTACATAGCCGCGTGTTTGGCCAGGGTGTCTGCCGCTTCATTTCCGATGATGCCGGAATGTGCCCGGACTTTTCGTAGGTGTATAGTGTCGCGGCTGTTCATGATCAGGGTGGCGATGTCGGCCAATATGTCCCTGTGGTGATGTGTGTGGAGCGACATTGGGTTGGCCAGTGCTCTCCGTATTTGGTATATGGAGCAGAGGCTGTCAGTGGCGATCTGGGTTGCTCCCGATTTGATGGCCGCGTGGATAGCTGCGAGCTCTGCTCTGTTTATGGTGCTGTGGTCGGGTAGGGCAATGGTGAGCCGCTCGTCATTCTCCGGTGTGTACACTCCCGCTCCCACTTTCCGCGACGGGGCGCGATCCGCTCCTTGCATGCAGCTGCCATCTGTGTACGTGACAGTCCTCCAGTTGGGGATGACCATACTTGATGTTGTGCAGAACGGGGGTGCGATCTGGTTGGGTTGGTGTTACAGTCCTGCTTTGAAACCAGAATGTGTTTTGAAATGCGCATGCAGATCTTTCCCAGCCCTGCATGCGAGATCTGGGTTTGTCATGTCTTACTTTGTCATGACGGTTGTTAGTTGTTCTTGGCTTACTTAAGGCTGAGCGCTGCTTAGTGTCGGGACGGGGGATTCAAGGACTTCTGGGGACTCTGGATCGGATGACTGGTTCAGTGACGTAGGAATGCGATGAGAACTGTTTTTACTGATGCCATCTTCTTGACGATGTAAGTACAAAGCACTGCCACGCTAGTCGGAAGTTGTCTACGAGTACGTAGTCAGCCACAGCGGCAACATGTCTCTGGCGGCTGCAGCCGGAGTTTAGTTCGCAGCCAGCCATGCATCCTGACCGCGCAGCAGCACTGTAACATTTGGTTTCCTCGCATCGATCATCGGCCTGTGCTCTTG
The DNA here is from genome assembly GCA_030144725.1 of Haematococcus lacustris. Lineage (NCBI taxonomy): Eukaryota > Viridiplantae > Chlorophyta > Chlorophyceae > Chlamydomonadales > Haematococcaceae > Haematococcus > Haematococcus lacustris. The sequence continues at coordinate 2,556,944 of JASKMD010000009.1, forward strand.
CCTCACGCAACGCAGTAATCGAGCTTTCGAGGTACTTTTGGGCAGTACCTCCGGTGCAAGAACGCCGAAGGCTCAAGCTGACCCATTAACACCATCGCAACGTAAGCTTGCCCAGCTGCTCTAACCGCTGACCTGCAGTGTTTGTACCTGCAGTGTTTCGAATGCCTACCCGCGAAAGCGGTGCCCACCTGCGCAAGCGGTGTCTACCCGCGAAAGCGGTGCCCACCTGCGCAAGCAGTGACTACCCGCGAGAGCGGTGTTTACCTGCGTTAGCGGTGACTACCTGCGCATGCAGTGCTACCTGCTCTTAGCAGTGAACTCTGGACTTCCGTACCTCGCGGGACCTTAGTACCTCGCGGGACCTTAGTACCTCGCGGGACCAGCCCGACAGCTTAGCTTCACTTCGCAGCCGAGTTGACATGCAGCTCACAGCGACGCACACCACCGTCAACCCCACCACCACCCTCACGATACGTTGACATTGTAAAGCCAGCCATGTTTCATTGGTTGTGTCTCAGCTTCTACCAGTCCATTAGGGCACACAAGCAGGCCAAATCACCAAGCACGGTGCCTCCAGCTACAAAGCCATCAGCACAGTTACAAACCATTACAGTTCACTGGCTTAGCCTTCAATCATGCCATAAACCGCCATCATGGCACCAATCCTTCTCACAACAACAGCACTACAAATGACGCCACCACACGGCTGTGACAACACAACACAGAGCAGAGAGCACGACCACTGGCTGCAAGACCAACACAATCAGCATGCACAACATAATGACACAACACATACATGCAACTCTACCAATAGTTGCTGACCAGCCAGCTCTTGGTACCTACCTAATAGCACACATCACCACCAGCTGTTGAGCTGTGAGCACATCCCTATGCTCACTGACGCTGACACCACCTGACCCATTGACGCCAGCTGACCCACTGACACCAGCCGCTGAGCTGTGCGCATACACAAGACACATACTCCCGCTACCCACAATCCACACCAAGGACAACCTGCAGCAACAGGTCAGCACATCATTGGCATGACAAGCAGAGCTAGACCAGCTCAGCAGCCAGCCACAGCTCTCAAGCCGCTAGCGGCACAGCTAGTGCACACTCTGGCAACCCAGGCAACACCTAGGGAAGCACACAACGACAACACACGCAGAGGGCGCGTCAAACGTCCTGGGGCAATGAGACTCCGAACAAATACAACACAACGCAGGGGAAAGAAAACCCGAACACACACACGCAGAGGGCGCGTCAAACGTCCTGGGCAATGAGATCCCGAACAAATACAACACAACGCAGGGGAAAGAAAACCCGAACACACACACGCAGAGGGCGCGTCAAACGTCCTGGGCAATGAGATCCCGAACAAATACAACACAACGCAGGGGAAAGAAAACCCGAACACACACACGCAGAGGGCGCGTCAAACGTCCTGGGCAATGAGATCCCGAACAAATACAACACAACGCAGGGGAAAGAAAACCCGAACACACACACGCAGAGGGCGCGTCAAACGTCCTGGGCAATGAGATCCCGAACAAATACAACACAACGCAGGGGAAAGAAAACCCGAACACACACAAACACGCAGGAGTAACTCTCCACACGCAGATGTACAGTACCAGCGCCACCGAGCGGCTGCACTGGCTGGCAAGAAGGCCGGTTCACGTCGAGAATACCACATGTGTCGCACAATGGTGTCTTCCATGTGCACAACAGTTCGGTTCACCCAACTGTTCACGTTTACCACCATCTCTATCAATCACAACATTTACCAACTTCTCTTGCTACCACCTTCTCTTGCTTTCTTATGCATCACTCGGCTACTGATTTCACGTCCGGACATGTCATCACCGCGAGCTGAAGCCAGCTCTAGAGTGGAGAACAAGACAACATCGAGACACTTAGCTCGTTCTCTCTTGCACCTGGTGTGCATGTAGCGTGGTGCATGACTGCTTGTTTGCATGTAGCATGTGCATGTTTGCTTTTACCTGCCTGTCTGCTTTCAACTGCCTGCCTGCTTTGTGTTCGAATGACTGTTTCACCCAGACAATGCAAGCTCCGGGACGTAGCTTTTTGGAGTGGGGGAGAGTGTTACAGTCCTGCTTTGAAACCAGAATGTGTTTTGAAATGCGCATGCAGATCTTTCCCAGCCCTGCATGCGAGATCTGGGTTTGTCATGTCTTACTTTGTCATGACGGTTGTTAGTTGTTCTTGGCTTACTTAAGGCTGAGCGCTGCTTAGTGTCGGGACGGGGGATTCAAGGACTTCTGGGGACTCTGGATCGGATGACTGGTTCAGTGACGTAGGAATGCGATGAGAACTGTTTTTACTGATGCCATCTTCTTGACGATGTAAGTACAAAGCACTGCCACGCTAGTCGGAAGTTGTCTACGAGTACGTAGTCAGCCACAGCGGCAACATGTCTCTGGCGGCTGCAGCCGGAGTTTAGTTCGCAGCCAGCCATGCATCCTGACCGCGCAGCAGCACTGTAACAGTTGGCGCATGTGCCCCGTGGCGGGGAGCTCGCGGTCTGCCGGGAGGTGCATGTGCTTGTAGTGCCCGCTGGGCAGTTGGGTGGGCTGGACGTGTTTCGAGGGTTGGTTGTGTTTAGGGTGCCGTTCGGGTCTGGGGTGTAGCGCCGTGGCTGTGTTGGCCAGCCAGCCCTGTGGATTCCCTTTTGTGACGAGTTGTTGCCCCGCCTTGTTCCAACACTCCTACAATTTAGTCCCTGCGTTTGTCCCTGCGTTCTACCGACCTTGTCCGATCGGGCTGAAAGTTTGATAGATGGCAGTTTTCAGAAAATAAAACATATTTTTCAAGAAAATTATTTGGAAAAACCCAAAAGCTGCTGCGCTGTGGCCCGCAACCTATCCCTGCACTTATCCCTGCACCTGCGCCCCAGGGCCGCAGCGCAGCCGCCTTTGATTTTTTCAAAATATATTTTCTGAAAAATATGTTTTATTTTCTGCAAACTACCATCTATCAAAATTTCAGCCCGATCGGACAAGGTCGGTAGAACGCAGGGACAAACGCAGGGACTAAATTGTAGGAGTGAAACGATGTAGGTGAGCAGCGTGGCGTGTTTGCATGACTTGGTAGCTGCCTTTGATTTGTCAAGGGGGGTGGTGGCCAGGTGCTGACAGTACTCCGGGTAGCTTTTGAGCATGGCTATGTGTTTAGGATATGAGATGCCTTTCTTTCCTGGGATGAGCAGGATAGTGGCCGTGGCCTCCTCCATTGTGGCAGAGTGTATTGCATGTTTGATGCATTTTAGGGCCAGGGCGTCCTCAGCTGGGACGTTCCATGTAGAGAGCCCTGTGTGTCTCACGAGGAGGCAGTTGTGGTGTGCCCCATAGGCTGTGTCGTTGATGTCTGGGCTCCAGTAGGTAGTGGTCTCAGCCCTGACCGTGAGTGGATTGGCCCATCTCTGGACGGTGCTAGGAAAGTACTGAGTGTTGTAGAGGGTGGTGATGGCCTTGTTTTGTGCTGCTAGGATTGGTTGGGGGGTGCTTTGTGTATTATTTCTACGTAGGAGAGCTGCTAGCTCCATGGCTGGGTCCCGTGGGTGTGGTGTGTGCTGCAGCCATGTGGTTAGATTTTGGTAATTGGTCTTGTTGATCAGGCCCACTGTGCGCCCCGCCTCATCATGGGCTACTACGTGTTCAATGAGGCTGTGTTGGGGCAGGTTGGGTCCTTGGCTCCCTCCACACATAGCTTGGGTGGTGATGTGGGAGTGATTCTGGAGTGTGATTTCACACCTTCCCGTCCCGACGATGTCTGTTTGCGGGTTAACCGGTGAGGTGTGGAATGTGGCTCTGGAGTGCAGGTCGGTGCAGCGGGGTATCCAGGTGTGGGGGTCGGGCAGACCCTGCCGGGTATGGTCTGGGAGGGCCGCGTCGAGTGGTCGGCGTCTCGCCTCTTGTCTCTTACTATTGTCCGCGTCGTACTCATTCTTCTTATCGGTGTAGTCGATATGTGCTAGAATTAGCGACTTAGGTTCGGTTGTGGGATGCCAGTGGGCCTTTATTAGGTCCGTCTCCACTGACTTTCGCATGGCGGTTTTGAGGTCATCTTCGCCGTGTGCGCAGACTGGGCAGAGCCAGTGGTCGTCCCTCGCTTGCCCCGCTAGGCCTGTCTTGGCTAGGCAGGCCGGGTGGTAGGCTCTCATGCAGTTGTTGCACATGGGGCTGTCCTCTTTGGGTTCCCAGCATAGTTCGCATGTGCAAACATGTTCTGCATCTGCTCTGCAGACGTCTTCTGTGTGGGCGGGCGTGTAGCCTTCCTTCTTGTACATTTGGAGAGCCCATTTCTCTATGATGGTGGGCCTCCAGTGGACGTTGTAATAGCTTTCTTGGTTGTTGCCGTTCCAGTGCCATCCGTCAATGGCAGTGATGGACTCTTGGTGGTCATACATGGCTCCTAGCATGATCCCTAGCTGCTCGTTTTTGTGTTGGCGTACAGTATCGGCTTTCCATGTACTGAGGTTGGCCAGGGTCATGTTGGGTATGTGTGTCACTACGTCAGGGATGGTCTGGGTGTGTCGATCGTCAGCTTCTGTGTGTCTGTCTTCCGCTGGTCTCTTGCTGCCGATCCTGGGCTGCGGCGTGGGCTGTTTCGCAGTCGGTGGCTTGGGGACGTTGTTTGTGAGTTTGGATCCCGCGGTCGCCGTTATGGGGTTCGGTGTAGGCGGCTGTGTGTCCTTTGCGAGTGTCTTGGCTGTCATGTATGCTCGGATGTCCGTGTAGCGGGGCCCGGTGTGGGCGGTGGTGTGAGGAGTGAGCTCTGTGAGTCCTGCGGCCCAGGCTCGGATCCGCCGCTGGTCTGCTGGTAGGGTAGGCGTAGTATCCCGTCTCCCCAGGATGGTCTTGGCGTCCGTCGCGGTTGGGCAGTGGTCCATGGTCGCCATGGCCGTAAATCTATTTAGGGCGATGATGTGCTTTTGTTTCACCTTAGTGCCGAAGCGTTTCCTGAGGCTATCCCCTGACATGATGTGTATGTTATCCTGGCAGATGAGCTCCGAAGGGTGTGCCAGTCCTAGGCTCTTGAGGCATATAATGCATGCGCTGACTATGTCCCGTGGTAGCGGGCTAGCGCTTTGTGTTATGAGTTGCCCAAGGTCACCCCGGCCATTGGCCATGCCAATCCGTGACAGGCGCGACGCTCACACCACGCGCTAGTGAAGGGTAGGTGAGGCTATCGCGGTAAGTCACGCGCGCTAAAACTCGCGTTTTAGACTGAAGCCTTGTACTTGATCACCGCCCGCCACCAGGTTGAAAATTGAGACAGCGCAAACAAGCAGCGACCCACGTTTAAGAGCAGGGTGGCGAGGCGCTCCGTGGCGTCCGTAGCAAAGTTCGCACCATGGGGGCAGCCTCGCAGTACTGCGGAGTAGGCCATCGCAGTGCGCCATGCTACCGAGCCATGTCATTACACCACGAGACTGAGTCACGCCACGCTTAGCTGAAGTTGTGCAAGTTGGGTGCATGGCACTGTTAATATTTTGGCTAATGGCTTAATCGGCTTTATCGGCTCAGTTCGTGCTATTCTGGCTCAGTTGGTGCTGCTGGGTTCAACCGAAAGTGCTTGGCCTTACATTTCATCTGCCTCGTCAACCCCCACTTCAGCCAACTGATCCTCCTCCATCTCTTGCTCCCACCTCAAATGTTCCAAGATGTCAGCCCTGAGCAATGGCTTCTTCTGCGTCAACCTCTTGCCCTTCCAGCCCAAGCACTCCCGTGCATACTCCTTCAACAGATGCACATTCAAGGTCATGTGGGCGCTGGCAATGTGTGGTGCCCGTGCATGCAGAAGCCTCAAGCATTCAGCATCTTCCTTCTTGTCACTTGCCAGTGTCACACGTCCAAACATGGGTATGCTGCTTAGGGTAGATGCTCCATGACACATGCACTGCTGTGGCTTGCTGCCCATGTGCCTCACACACGCACATGCAGTCTCAGACCACATGGGCGCAACCCCATCTGCAGGGAAGAACATTGCATGCATGGCACGTGACCCAGTGATGGTGCGAAGCAGCCTGTGAGCATCAGGGTCAAGCTCAGCACACTTCTCAACTTCCTCATCCTTCAACACCAAACACCACCGCCGCTGCACGCTCCCCCTAGTCTGATGCGCAACACTGGCTGCTACAATGGGGCTCGGCACCTAGCAGCTGCTGCTGGTCTACAGAGAGCTGGTGTTGGGCACCCTGCAGGTGCTGCTGGTCCATGGTCAGCTGTTGCTGGGCGCCCCGGCCAAGGCAGGTGCGTGGGCGCTTATGGCCCCATGTGCTGGCATCCCTGCTTGACTGTTGTGGTGTTGCAAGGGCTGTTTCAAGGGCTGGCAGCTCGGTAGGGCTCTGCAGGGTGTAGGATGGAGGAGGAGGATGTCAAGGTAAAGGTTCCCGCCACAATGGGGGTTCCCGCCAAAATGGAGGTTCCCGCCACTGCCACCGCCACTACTTACCAGCTTGGCACGCATCGCTGTTGCCTGTGCCAGGCCAGCGCGGCGTCGGGGTGTAGGATGGCCCATCGCAACTTTCGGCTTCAGTATCTCGCACAGTGCAATAAACGCAGCGATGTGGGCGCATAGCGATTGCACATGGTCCAACCCGTCGGGGATACCCCCGAGGACGCCGCCAATCCCCCCCAGTGATGAGACCGCCCCATGCCACATTAACCCTCTGCCACATTTTGTCATTGTATGTACCACGACAGGTGATGGAGCATGTCTTGGACCGCATCCCGGAATATAGACCCGCCCAGCTATCGGTGAAAGGCGGAAGCACGTGGAAAGGACCACTGGCCAAAAAGTTTAAGGTCTTGACACAAACCCAGGAATGATGAGGTCAATGCTTCAACAGAGTGCACGGTAGCGAAACAAAGTCCACGCACGGTGCTGCTGACACCTCACTGAGATGCTCTGCGTGCTTAAACGCAGGGTCAAGCAGGTCCGGGCCCAGGTGTCAGAAAGGGCCCGGGCTATGAGGGGTCCAGACACAACCCAGGGAATCTTGCGCTTCGACCTGCGACCCACGTACGGTCGCACCCCGTTGAGTGCCAGGCTGCAGCGAGCGACCATGTTCACAGTTCGCGGGAATGGCGGGCGGAGTGATCTGGGAGGCTTCAGTCCAAAACGCGAGTTTTAGCGCGCGTGACTTACCGCGATAGCCTCAGCTACCCTTCACTAGCGCGTGGTGTGAGCGTCGCGCCTGTCACGGATTGGCATGGCCAATGGCCGGGGTGACCCTTAGCTGTGTTATCATGGCCGTGTGTTGTGGCTTCCAGTTAAGTGTCATGGTGAGCATGAGGTAGGTAAAGGGTGCTGTCGGGCGGAGGAAGGTGACCGGTTTTCCTTGTAGGCGCAGGTCTTGCATTTGCTTGCGGGCTTCCTTCTCCGCGTCTGCTTGGGTGCTGCATCGGCGCTGCAACTTCTTATTACTGCTCGGCTCACGCGCGCGAACCTCGGTGGCATTGAGTGTGGATGCCCGTCACCCCCCCGGCCAAAGATCCACTCGCTGGGCACGAGAGGTACGAGAAGATCCAAGACTTGTCATCGGGCTCCTTCGGCTTCGTGCAGGTGCGGCCGCGCTACTCCCCAGGCACGGGACCTGTGTAGCAGTCAAGCTGACGTAACGTTTGTGCATTGGATGCCATGGGCCTACAGTTGGCCCGCAACAAGGCAACAGGCGAGCAGGTGGCAATCAAGTTCATTGAGAGGGGTGGCAGGGGAAACAAATATGTGGAGACAGAGATATTGAACCATCGGTCTCTTCGGCACCCCCATGTTGTGGAGGTGAGCTGGGCTGGGTGGGGGAGAGAGAAGCTTAGTTTCTGGTGAGCTGTTGTGCACTTGCCAACAGCTTTTCTGTCCACAGTATGCCACCTACCCATGTGTTGCAGCTGCTCATGTATGTGTGCTGCTGTGTTCTGCCTCACAGTTCAAAGAGGTGTTTGTCACCAAGGAGTTCATCTGCATAGCCATGGAGTTCGCAACAGGTGTGCAGTAGCAGCTCTGGCGCCATGCTTGTTGCAGCCGTTGCAGAGTAATACCATTGCATATGCTGGGCTTTGTGTGGAACGAAAACTGTCAAGCACACCTGCTTATGGCCCATAACACAGTGGATCAGCAGTGTAAGAGTACACGATTGCACGGTAGGATGCATGAACAATTGCTGTTTTTCTTTTACATGAAGTGCCACGTTGCCTAATGACGTTGTTTCTCACTGAATGATGTCGGTAGGTTTTAAGCGAGTTGTTGTAGTGTTTACGGAGGAGAGAAGAGACTGAACCACAATAGTCCTTTGTACACGGAACATTGTAAGACTCCTTCCTAACGGTCACGGTCGGTCTGCCTCTAACACCTACGGTCCTACGGTTCTCCACGGTTCTTAGTGAATTCGGTCGCTGTTGCTTTACAAGCAATAGTAAGTCAGCCATAGCAGTTCTAGCTCCGGCGTTAAGCTGAGACCCTAGCCGTAGTTAACGCTACGAGACTTCTAGAGGCCGTCCTTAGGCTGAAAGAAGTCCTTAGACCATTAGCGCTTGCATTTACGAGTTTTTCCGGGCCCACGCATTACCACTGTTGCATCTGGTTTCCCCTTTCACGTTCATCGCAGTGCCACTGACCTTCGACGAGGCGTTGGACGTAGACCTTCCGTCCGGGGCTAGCACCCCGCGAAATTCTGTCTCTTCATTCAGCCCGTCTAGCCTACAGCTCAGCCCTTCGCCAAGCGGAGAATATCAGCCCATCACCTCAGCCACACTTCCGAACGCGCCCCCAGCTCAGCTCGCACAGGCGGAACAGCATGAGCAATTTCGCAGCCCAACGTTTGCTTTAGTTTCCACGGGTAACCGTGAGGCGCACCAGGCGCTGCACGGGTGTCAGCAGTGCCACTCTTACAAGGCGGCAGCGGACTACTACTCTGGGCTAGCAAGGGCACGAGGTGAGCAGCTCGCTCAGCAACGGGAGTACATAGAGCAGCTCCTAGGCATTGTGCGCAGCCTTGCTGTAGCACCTAGTGCACCTGTAGGCGTATCTACACGCTACGTGGCACCACCGCCACCCCCACCGCCTCCACCTAGACCACAGCCTGCACCACAGCCTGCACCACAGGCACGCCCAGCCTACCAGGGACAAGCACCGCCACCTACCCCCACCCACTCCGCCCAACACAACAGGGACGGATACCAGCAGCGCCAGCGTCGTCGTCTCTAGCCACAGCCCATGGCACAGCCTGACAGCATGGAGACCATCATAGCTGCTTTCAACGCACTTGGCGCCACGATGGACAGGATAGTGCGGCAGCAGGAGCAGCGGCACGCCTCTCAAGGCGAGCCACGGGTTGCACAGGGTTTAGTCAAGCTGACAGACGTGCAGCCGTTTGACGGCAAGGGCAGTGTTTCTACTTGGTTGTTCCATGTTGAGGAGGTGTTTAACTTGACTCCAGGCCTGACTGATGAGCAGAAGATAGTGTCCACTGGTGTAAGGCTCACAGGTCTGGCTGCCTCCTGGTATGTCTCTGTCCGCTCAGCCCCTAGCGCGTCATTCACCTGGGACTTGTTCAAAGCAGCCCTTAAAGCAGCTTTTGTAACCCAGTCAGAAACAGCTAAGGCTCGAGACCAGCTTCATGTGGCCAGGCAGAAACCAAACCAGACAGCTCTCTCCTTCGCCACTCACCTGCGCAGCTTGTTTTTGCACATTCCTACCATCACCGAGGATGAACAACTAGACCGGTTCCGCCGCGGCCTGCACCCTCACCTCAAGGCCATGGTAGACATTCAGTCCCCCACTACATTTGATCAAGCAGTCAAGATAGCCGTAGCCCATGACACCGCCTGCCGTGATGCAGAACTTTCCACAGCTGTTCCCATGCAGCTAGGCCTCATGAAACAAGTCAAGCAACAGCCACACCGCGCTCAGCGCGAGACCCACGGCACATCATCTAACCCTGCTCCTCAGCAAACGAAGCCTGCTACCCCACGACTCCAACGGCTCACACCAGAGGAGAAAGCCTGGTATGCTGCCCACAATAAGTGCACATTCTGCCGTGAGGATGGTCATCTGGTGCAAGATTGCAAACACCCTAACAAACGCGGTCCAAAAAACTGGGCGGCTCGACCCCCCAACCAAGCAAAGACTTAGAGTCCAACCAGCCAAAAGCAAGCACTGGCGAGACCACCGCTATCACCCCGCCACCGCCCCGGTTCCGTATTACCAAGCTCGCAGCCAACTCCAGTCCTGACAGCCATGCTGATTTGCTAGTCTTCATGGGATCATACAAGGGCAATAGTGCACGGGTGTTGATTGACGGAGGCGCTACTGGCTCGTTTATTGACTCGGCCTTTTGCACAAAGTATGGCATTCAGACTGCCCAGAAAGTGAGCCCCGACTACATTAGCCTAGCCGACGGTCATCAACAGCAGAGCAGCGCCATGATTCCCAATGCGCGTTTCCGGCTGGGAACCTACAAGGGCGAGCAAACTCTGCATGTTACACACCTTCACGACTTCGACATCATCCTGGGTAAGCCCTGGCTTGCGGAAATCAATCCCCGCATCGACTGGAAAGCCAACATCATGCGATTCCGACATGCAGGACGCCAACACACACTCCGGCCCCCTGTCAAGCAGCCAGGCACTACAAACACCAGCGGCAGCCCTTTGCTCATAAGCTCTGCACAGCTCCGCACGGCCATCAGCAATAACTGTCCAACCTTCCTAGTCTCCATCACCCCGGCTGACAGTAATGCCGAGACCTGTCATCAGGTTCTGGATTGTTCTCCCATTGTACAGGAGTATGCCGACGTATTCCCATCAGACCTTCCGCATGGACTGCCACCAGAGCGCTCCGTGGACCACCGTATTGAGCTCCAACAAGCCAAGCCACCCCCGGCGCGGCCCATCTACAATGTGTCCAGTAGTGAGCTAGCGGAGTTGAAACAGCAAATAGGGGAGCTCTTGGACAAGGGCTTCATTCGCCCCAGCACCTCTCCCTATGCCTCCGGTGTGTTGCTTGTGCGCAAAAAGGATGGCTCATTCCGCATGTGCATCGATTACCGCCCTCTCAACCGTTTGACCATCAAGAACAAGTAACCTCTTCCACGCCTAGACACACTACTAGATCGGCTCCATGGTGCCAAGGTGTTCAGCAAGCTAGACCTGCGCCAGGGTTACCATCAAATCCGGGTTGCCCCCGAGGACATCCACAAAACAGCTTTCCGCACACGCTACGGTCATTTTGAATTCACGGTGCTACCCTTCGGGTTGTGCAATGCACCAGCCACGTTCCAGCGTCTCATGAATGACGTCTTACATGATCTCTTAGATGACTGCGTCCTGGTCTACCTAGATGACATTCTGATCTTCTCCCGCACCCCGCAAGAGCACTTAGCCCACCTTCGGCGCGTGCTCGACCTACTCCGCAAACACAAGCTCTATGCCAAGCTCTCCAAGTGTGAGTTCGGCATGGACCAGACATCCTTCCTTGGTCACATTGTCTCTGCCTCAGGCATTGCATGCGATCCAGCCAAGGTAGCTGCGGTTCAATCCTGGCCCATTCCCAAAACTGTGCATGAAGTGCGCAGCTTTCTAGGCCTTGCTAACTACTACCGCCGCTTTGTAAAGGACTTCTCTACCATTGCAGCACCTCTCACCGCTCTGACCAGAGCAGACGGGCATGACAAGCAGGGTGTCGTGGCATGGGGTCAGGCCCAGCAGTCAGCCTTTGACGCTCTGAAGCAGGCACTCGTCTCTGCACCTATTCTCATTGCTCCAGATCCTTCGCAGCCATATACGCTTCGATGCGATGCATCCACAGTCGGCATTGGTGCCGTGCTCTCTCAGGGTACCGGTTCAGCCGAGCGGGTCGTAGCCTACCACTCCCGTAAACTACTGCCAGCAGAACGGAACTATCCCACCCATGAGCAGGAGCTCCTGTCTCTGGTGGAGGCCCTCAAGGTATGGCGTCACTACCTCCTTGGTGCGTCATTTAACCTACTCACGGACAATTGGGCTACAAAGCACATTCAAACACAGCCTCGCCTCGATTGCCGTCGCCAAGCGCGGTGGATGGAGGTCCTTCAAGAGTACGACTGCATCATAGATCATATCCCGGGCAAACAGAACATAGTGGCAGACGCCCTGTCACGTCGGTCAGATTATCAACTACTGTCGGTTGGGCGACGGGCACAGCGCAACCCCGCCCAGGTCACTGAAACAACCATCTCTGTCGACCAATCACGGCTACGGAACATACGCGATGCTGCGGCTACCGATCCTCAGTATCAGCGTCATCTCACTGCCGCCCTCAAGGGACGCGCACGGCAGTTTACGGTTCAGGACAATCTGCTGTACCACACAGGCCGCGGGACCGCTCTACTGTACATTCCAGCGGGCCCCTTGCGCACGGACCTGTTGTGTGAGGCACATGACGTCCCCACGGCTGGCCATCTTGGTCGGGACAAAACCTACCTCCGGCTGTCTCGCCTTGTCTACTGGCCACGCATGGCAGCTGCAGTGCATGACTACATTCGCACTTGCACCCACTGCCAACGGAACAAGTCTAGCACCACAAAACCCTTTGGCCTTTTGCAGCCTTTGCCCGTGCCCCAGCACCGATGGGAGCAGGTCAGCATGGACTTGATCACCCAGCTACCTGTCACCTCGGCTGGCCACGATGCCATCGTCGTCTTTGTGGACAAGCTGACTAAAATGATCCATACTGTCCCCACCACCACCACAGTGTCAGCCCCTGAGCTGGCCCAGCTCTTCTTCGACTCCGTCTTCAAGTACCACGGCCTCCCCAAGGTCATCATCTCTGATCGGGACCCCAGGTTCACTTCCAACTTCTGGCAACACCTCTTTGCCAAGACCGGGACCCACTTGAATATCTCCACAGCCAACCATCCCCAGACTGACGGCCAGACTGAGCGCGCTAACCGCACCATTGAAGACATGTTGCGCAACTACGTCTCGCCGCACCACACAGACTGGGACAACCACCTCACCGCCGTTGAGTTTGCCTACAACGCATCTGTCCAAGCCAGTACAGGCTATTCCCCTTTCATGCTCAACTCCGGCCAAGAACCTCACACTCCTTTGTCTCTAGCAGTGTCATCAGCTGCTCCAGCACGGGTCACACCAGATACCAGCGAGAGTGCCCCAGCCTTCCTCCAGCGCATGGCTACCAATATCGCCGCCGCTACACAACACCTCATCAAAGCTCAAGAGCGGCAGGTCAAGTATGCCAATGCCCACCGTCAGGATCACACATTCTCCACTGGTGACATGGTTTACCTTTGTGACAGCTTCTTTAACCACATCAGACCAGCCACGCAAGCTGCCGGTGCCGCCCGCAAGTTCACCCCAAGGCAACACGGTCCCTTCAAGGTCCTAGAGGTCGTCACCCCTGTCGCCCTGCGGCTTCAACTACCTGCTGAGTGGAAATCAGTCCACCCGGTTGTACATGTGTCGCATGTCAAGTTGCACCACGATGGCAGTGCGCAGTTCCCCACTCGCAACCCCGCTCCTCCGCCCGAGCCAGACATCATCGACGGTGAAGCTCATTACCACGTAGAAGCCTTCCGCAACCACCGCTTCCAGCGCGGTAAACTCCAGCTGCAAGTGAAGTGGCTTGGCCACCCTGAACACGAGAACAGTTGGGTGCCCCTGGCACAACTACAAGAAGACATGACCCAGAACGTCCTCAAGAAGTTGTTGCGAGCATATGCTTTCCGCACCAAGCAGCCCAAGGGATGGATGCAGCCAGCGTAGGTTAGGGTAAGATAGGATTGTTTGAACACATGCCTGCCTGTCTGTTGTTGTCACACTGTTGGTTGCATGGCACACACATAGCACTTTCAACTGCACGCTTCGGGACGAAGCTCTCTCCAAGTGGGGGAGAGTGTAAGAGTACACGATTGCACGGTAGGATGCATGAACAATTGCTGTTTTTCTTTTACATGAAGTGCCACGTTGCCTAATGACGTTGTTTCTCACTGAATGATGTCGGTAGGTTTTAAGCGAGTTGTTGTAGTGTTTACGGAGGAGAGAAGAGACTGAACCACAATAGTCCTTTGTACACGGAACATTGTAAGACTCCTTCCTAACGGTCACGGTCGGTCTGCCTCTAACACCTACGGTCCTACGGTTCTCCACGGTTCTTAGTGAATTCGGTCGCTGTTGCTTTACAAGCAATAGTAAGTCAGCCATAGCAGTTCTAGCTCCGGCGTTAAGCTGAGACCCTAGCCGTAGTTAACGCTACGAGACTTTTAGAGGCCGTCCTTAGGCTGAAAGAAGTCCTTAGACCATTAGCGCTTGCATTTACGAGTTTTTCCGGGCCCACGCATTACCACTGTTGCAAGCAGGCCACATCTGCAGTGTGGATCAGCAGGGTCTTGAGTGCATGAGCAGGCTGGTTGCTTGGCAGTGATCCAGTGTGGCTGTGGTGGGCAGCGATGCCTAGCCTAGCCTAGCAAACAGAGACACTGAAGTGGGCACAGGGTAATGTGAGCAAAGCAGGAGGGGCTACACCTACAAATGGCAGGCCACTCCTTCTCCCTGCCCTGTCAAGCAGCTGCATGCTCGCAGCTGTGCCACCCAGGGTTATGTAGCGACTGTGTCAAATCTTACAATGCTCGCGTTTGAATACTACTCAACGCCATGGTATCCATGGCTGTGGAGTCGCTGCCGGTCAGGGCATGGAGGACAGCACACCTGGTTGGCTGCACACACCCTGCCTGCCAGCCTACGTGTGCAGGTGGCTAGGGTGGGCTAGTGCAGGTGGTACCCTTTTTTGCTAGGGTAGGCAAGGGTAGGGTGCAGGTGCCTACGTGTGCAGGTGGCTAGGGCAGGCTAGTGATTTGTTTTGCGTAACACATAACGATCGGAATCAAAAGCTTGTTTCCTAGGCCTGGCTTTCGTTACCAAACGGACCCTTGCGTCAGCTGGCCTCGGCTGCTTCGTAACCAAAAAATCTCACTTCGCGTATAGTGTTATTAAAAATGACTTTTTGGCATGAGTAAATGCTGCAATACTTGTTTTTCGTTACCAGTCGGGATCAACTGCGTAACCAGCCATGTGATGGTCCTGAACCCTCCGTGACCAGCATCAGCTTGGCTACATTGGAAAATAAGACACTGCTGCACACACCCAGCTACCCTACCTGCCCATGCACCTGCCTGCCTGACCGCTGCCTGCCTGGTGCCAGGTGGCAACCTGTTCAACTACGTGCAGCAAGCAGGGCGGCTGAAAGAGCAAACTGCACGCTGGTTCCTGCAGCAGCTGGTCATAGGTCTGGACTACTGCCACCGCAAGGGGGTGGTGAACAGGGACATCAAGCTGGAGAACTCGCTGCTGCAAATGGAGCCGGTGCGTGCAAGGCTGGGGTTTCCAGGGGGCTGGGCTGAGAGTGCTTTAGTCAGAGCTGCTTTTTTGCAAGGCTATATTGCTGGGCCAGCAAGCAGGGGGCTTGGGTAGGTCAGGAAGGTGACAGAGCCCTACCCAGCTGGCTGGATGGCTGGGATGTTTGGGACACTGTGCTCAGCACGACAAGGCTGATGGGGGGTGCCACATAGCACTGCGAAATGCAAAGTGCAGGCACTATCTACACATATCATGCTCAGGCTTTGCTGTCTGTATGACCTGCCCTGTTTGGCCACAGGGCATCCCAGTGCCTCTGCTCAAGATCTGTGACTTTGGCTACTCCAAGGCCCACTTCATGTCAGCACCGAAGTCCAAGGTACTGGGCCGCTGCCGCCACCCCTGTACTCAGTGTGTAATACACACGCTACATGGGAGGGCTGGGATGAAGTGGGGCTGCGGCTGTAACGCCACTGGCCAGGAGCAGTGTTGCCGAGTTCTCAACAGTCTGTGCATGGCAGGGATGGTTGCATGGGTCAGCCAAGACCATGCAGTCATGTGGGCCATGGCAGTGGCATTGGAGGTGATAATGGAACTACTGTGTTTTCATGCATGCGTGCATGCTTGCATGCAGGTCGGTACGGCGGCCTACATGGCTCCAGGTGAGGCAAGCTGGTCCTGCTGCCAGTACCTTCCATGCAGCCAGGGCAGTTGCATCTGTGTGTCACTGTCATCAGCACCACCACCACCATTACCCGTGCCATATGCCTCCTCGCCCTCATGACAGGTGTCTCAGATGTTACAATGCTCGGGTAGGGTAGGGCAGGGCAGGGCAGGGCAGGGCAGGGCAGGGCAGGGCAGGGCAGGGCAGGGCAGGGCAGGGCAGGGCAGGGCAGGGCAGGGTAGGGTAGGGTAGGGTAGGGTCAGCTGGGGGCTTCCAGTCTGCAGGCCTGGTACCTGCAGCTGCCCCAGCTGGTGCGCAAGTCATCCACGAGCACCACCCTGCCCAGACGCTGGGTTGTGACCCAGGGCCTGCACACCACCTTGCAGCAGGCTCGCAACACCGCACCAGCACCCCAGCTTCCCTGGGTGCCAATGCCTGCTGCGCTAGTATAGTCCACAAGCGGCTTGACACGCTTGTGGCGCTTCATGAACACCTTAGCCATCTCCTCCTCCAGCTGCAGCCATGCACACAATGCACACTGGGTGGCTGCCATGGTGGCACCAGGTTGGGCGTGGTACAGTCAACTACTTTCGTCCTTTATGCGCACCCACCACCTCCCAATACACAACCCACCCACCCACCCATCCTCACTCTCTTAAAACATCGCTTCAGCCCCGTACAGTCTTAGCCCTGTACAGCCTGAGCCGCTGCCTTGCCCACTTGGGGTCCAGGCACACCTCCTACACCGCATCTCAGATGGCCAGGGTGACGGTGAGGTGGTTCAAGGAGTTGCCGGCTGAGCTGGTTGCTGCCAGGTGCTAAGGTGCGGCTGGATTGTTGCTAGCCACCGCTGGGTGTTGCGGCCGGCATTGTTCAGGCAACTGGCCTGCCCCCCCTGACAAGCTTCCACCAGGCCAGCTGGTCTGCTACTGGCTAGCACGACTTCTTGTCCCACACCCCGAAAGCTGCAGTGACTGTCTGAGGTGACGCTAGGGGGAATGCCCACCACAATCTGTGAGCTTGAGCTTCTCGGACGCTTCTCAGCTAGGGCCTTGCCGGTGTGGGGGAGTCCCAACACAGGAGCCTCTGCTGCTGATCCTGCGGCTGCCTCTGGGCGGCTGTTGCTGCTAGAGGGGCCTGCCACTGCGAGTGGGGGAGGAGGGTTGGGGAGGGGGCGTGTGTAGCACACACGTTGCCACCGTCTGTCTCTACCGTCCTCTCAAATGTAACCCCCTTCTTGGCCAACTTGCCTGTGTTGAACCGCATGTCCCAGTGGTGGCTCAGGGCTGGCTCTGTTGTATAGTATAATGTCGGAGGCCAAGCTGTTACGGGAAAATAACGAACGAGACCTTGTCGAAAGTTGCAGTAAACGACGAGGCGTAGCCAAGTCGTTCACGCGGCTTGAGACGAGGCCGAGGTTGCTATTTGAACGTATACGTATTCCTTTACATTACGGCATTACGGCAGGAATTCGAGACATTATACAGTATCCCTTTACATTACGGCTTAGTTCCAGGCTAGTACGTTTACATGATAAGCGGGCAACTTCAAAGAGTCTGCGTCGCCCAGCTCTGTCGACGGCCCCTGCACTTTTTCAGTATTTTATTGCGGTCACGCAGCGTTCAAAGCAAATCTTGTGCACTTTTTCAGTAAAACCGCGGGTAGGCAGCGGTTACAGTAAAACTCCGCGGAAGCCACGCTGTCTCCAGCATCATACAGCCACGCACACAGCCTGCTCACCGTTGTGGCGAGCAGCGCAACCTCTTCGGGGCGCGAGGTCGAAGAGCTTTCGGATCTGTATATTACGGGAAAATAAAAAAACTTACTTCCCCCGTAATGTTAAGGGATGCAATGCTACCAAGTACGGCTGGAACGTATTTTTTCGTATACCGTACTCTCCCTTTTGATTCCCTATCCCGAATCGTTTTTTGTCCTTCGGGTAACCGGGAATGATTAAAGATATTTTTCTGGTCTTTCGGGAATTAGTCAAAAAATTAGTTGACCTTGACGAAAGTGCCAGCAATGGACCAGTTTGTGGTCCGGGGCATCAGTGCCGCCGACGCAGCTGATAATCTGCACCGCGAGCTCCTTATGCACGATGAATAACGCTTCCAAGTGTCTCTTGATCGTCAAGCGGCAATGATTGAGAAGCGACTACCTGGGACCACTAACTTTGGGCCTTCTCCACGCCTCAATCTTGCCGCATCGCCCAGCACACCTCCTGCTCTCGCACGCACCGGCAAGGCGTATGAGAATTGGTGGCAACCTGCTAGGATTCAGCCCACCCTGGGCTGGGCCATGGGGAGGCGGGCCAGGCTGGGGCAAAGGCTAGTGCGGCGGGCCAGGCCGGGGTGGCAACGAGGGTGGCTGCTTTGCCCCGGGCAAGGTCGAGGGAGCTGGGCCAGGCTGGGGCAAAGGCTTGGGTCACAGGACAGGACAGGGTGGCAACCAGGCTGGCAACCATGTCAAGGCGGCTGGTCATACACGGGCAGCCGGCCAAGGCGGGGTGCTTGCTTTGGCCAAGGCAGCAAAATGGGTGGCAGACAAGTCTGAATGCTCGAAGGCAGATGATGAGATATGCCGCCACTGCCAGCAGCGACAGGATGACTGTATATAGCGAATTTCAGTGCCCCGTGTGACGTGGTCAGGTGATAAGGCCACTAGAAGAGAGACCACGACAGTTGACAATGTCAATCATATGATTTTGATGCGAGATTACTGAGGTGGGAGGCTTATTTATTTCTATGCACGAAGACGTTTTCAAAACTAGCTTTTGTAGTACGGCTGGAACGTATTTTTTCGTATACCGTGTTAACCATATACACCGTACCGCGCAATCGTCGTGAGTGTACTTTGAGAGGTCGCATGTTCAGTTCCAATTGGGTCGTTGGCTCATGCCACACAAGGGCTCGCTCGTCCATAACTACAATCTAGCCAAGATTGCCTCCACTGCCTCCTGAGCCTCCTCCTCTGCCTCTCGAGTAGGGTGGTTCCCCTCCCCAGCTAATGGTAAGATTCATGTCAGCTCATAATAGCTCGTTGTAGCTCATGTCAACTCATATTAGCCGTTGTAGCTATTGTTAGTTTGTGTATGAGCTTATATCAACTTTTTGGCCCGGAATTAGTGTTGGCGGACGCACCCTACTTCCGAGCCGCTTGCTCCACTTGCAACAACATCGCATCGCAAGCCATCATCTCATTGAGAGCTGGCTCATCCACATCAACATCTCTTCCGCAGACAGTGGTATGCTGACATAGGCGCGTGACGCTAGATGCGGCGAACTCCAAAGTGCAGCTTCGGCACTGGTATCTCGCAGACCCGCCATCTTGCTGAGGATGGTGATAACAACAGCTGTATGTAGCTCCTTGGGAAACGGCATCGCTAAGTGCCGCCAAAGACCACCGTTTCAACGGTCCGTATCATGCGGGAAACACACTGCCATTTTTTGAGTAAATGGTAATACGGTGAATACGGACCATACTGACCCGTATTTGGGAACACTGCTCTGTTGTGATGGTTGCATGTGTCTCCTCAATCAGCCCAACATTCCCTACTGATCATGCACAAGATGTTGCATGTGGGTAATCTTACTCAGCTACAATTCAAGTGTAACATGGTCATCACATTGCAGAGCATGTGCACATCTGGCATCAACACATTGACTGCATTGGCCACCACTGACCTGCATGCATCATGCGCATCAAGGCGAGTCAGCTCACACGAGGGGTTCACATAGGGTGGGGTAGCAGAGTTGGGAGATGGTGTACTTCATGTGCTCCCGAGTGCCCAGCCCTTGATGCATCGCGAAGGGGGAAGGAAGGAGAAGAGGTCATGTAGGAGGCAGATATATGGCTTGTACCCAAGGTCATGTAGGAGGTACAGGTCTACAGGACTAGGGTAGGTGGTGCTGAAGGGTTGCCGTGTGTGCTCTTGCATTAGCTTGTGCAACTTCACAGATCATAGGGTAGGTGGTATGAGCAGGCCGCACCCCCATTCCGGTCTCCAGGTGTATGCAGGGATACAAGTCATGAAGGGCGTGTTTGGGCTGCCATGCCAGTGGGCCGCTGTGCACTTCCCTGGGCGGCAGAAACTGACATTGGCCACAATAAATGACAGCTATTGTGTAGATATGTGACGCAGGCCTGAGCTGGTGGTGCATGGTGGCCACAGAAGGGGCTGAACCCCACACTTTGACCGCCCCTCCTGCTGCCCACGCCCTGCAGAAGTGATCAGCACCACTGGGAACTATGATGGCAAGCTGGCAGATATATGGTCGTGTGGCGTCATGCTGTACGTGATGATGTTTGGCAAGTACCCCTTTGGCGTGGAGGTAGGCAGCAGGCCAGGCAGGACTTGGTAGTTAAGAGGCATGTCAAGCAGGCAGGGTAACAGGAAGGCAGGCCAGACCAGGGCAAACATGACAGCCAGATCATTTTATTCTCTGTCTCACTGGCATTGCAAAAGAATGGTGTGACATGATTAAAAGTGTAACAAAGGGATATCCAGTATGCACAAGTATTACCTATCTCGATATATATATATCTATACTATCTATATCTATACTTCTTTATAGAGATCGTGTTTCTAGCATGCATCACCACTCCTGCTCCTACGCAGTTAAGTGCCCAATTTGAATAAATTCAGGCATTTAAGGCCCATTGCTACTCCATTCCGGTACCATTGTGAAAGCCAAGCACATAGCCATGCCACCATTTCTAACACCTCTCAACTGTGCCCTTGTCTGTCTCCTTATGCTCACCAGCTGCAAAGAAATGACATGTTTAATACCCTACCCCCAAAAATCCCTGATTTGCATTGAAACTTCCCTAGTGTGAATATGGCGTTGCTCCTTTTCACCTTCACAAAGACTGGTATCGAAACTTTTGTAGAAGCGGCTATCCATCCCACCGCCCTAACTAAAGCCAACAGCTTGTCACAAGCATTATCGAGTGGCAGTCCAAGGCACTTGAAGTCTTGCACTTCGACATGCAAGCATGCTACTTGCAAGATCCCTTCCTGGCCCTTGCAGCTTTCTTGGCTGGCTCAGCAACCACCTCATGCTTGAAGTAGAACCTATCCTCTACTAGGAAACGTAAGCCATGCTGTAGTTGGGCTGATCGTTGAGCTGCAACGTGCAACATTGTGTCGTCGACAGCCAAGGGGATCCAGGGATTGAAGGCTGCTTGTTGCTTACCACCCTCCATGCTGGCTGCTGCTGCTTCTAGCATGGTGTCCTTGTTTGGGGGGTAAAGGCCAGTCTTTTCAAACGCACGCTGTAGTGGCTGCATGGAGAAGCCCACAGAGTAGTGATGATTTGGGAAGGTGTTGGGTTTGAACCCTCCCCACCAGCCAGGAATGCAGCCTCTCCCAACAGCTTTTGACAGTGAGCCTTGACATTGCCGAACAGCTGGTCCCAAGGCTGGAGGAAGGAGGTGCATTGCGCTGGCAAGACGACCAGGTCAAAGCCATGCACCCGGGCTGCCTCCTTGGTGTCCTTGAAGCGAGAGGCGTACCCATCTAGCACCAACAGCGGTTGGTGGGGCACGGTTGGTGGGGCTCACACCGCCTGGGATGTGTTGCGCCATTATGTCCAACAGTTAAGGGGACAGCCTGCCGTCTATCATGTGTGCGCCCTCCTTAAGATGATGGAAGGCCGTGGTAGAAGTGGATGGCACCCTGCATCCTGCACCCTGCATGGCACACTGCACTGCTGCATTTGTTGCGGCAACAGCCACGCTGCCCCTGCTGCTCCAGCTCCACCTGCTGCTGCTGCTGCCGCTGCCATTGTACCGCAGGCAGGTGCTGGGGGGCCGGGCGGTCTGAACCCGCAGCAGCGCGTGCAGATGATGATGGGCCGGATCCTGGGCATGCAGTGGACCATCCCTCCAGATGTGCCAATCTCCTTGGAGTGCCGCGACCTGCTGTGCAGATTGCTGGTGGCTGACCCTGCTTGCCGCATCACAATGGCACAGGTGACCTCCTCAAGGACTTTACCCAAGGGAAAGCATGATCCGATGGGAGTAAAACCTGGCACCCACCAGACACTCAGGATGCCTAGGGTGCCTAGGGTGCCTGGTGGTGTGGGGGCTCACTAGTACTACAGGCAGGTGCGCTTGCCCACCCACTTTCCCGCCCACGCCCACCCAGGCAGGTGGCAGAGCAGGTAGGCATAAAATCTGAACCTAGGACCTGGCTTGAATAGCATGCTCGTCTTGACTCTGCCCTACCCCTGCAGATCTCTCAGCATCCCTGGTTTCTCCAAAACCTGCCCCCCGATGCCCTGGCAATGAACGCCAACTTTCTGTCCTCTGCCGACTTCACCAGCGTACAGAGTGTGGAGGACATTCAACGCATCATCCAAATTGCGCAGACCCCTGGCCCGGGTGGGTGTCCACCATGCACCATGCATGAGCATCAAGAAATAGGACAGTGCATGTTGTGCAAGGTTCAGGTGTGAGAAAGTGTTACATTGATGGGATGTGGAGGGTGGGGAGTGAGTTGTATGGGAGGCTTACCTGAATATGCATGAGCCAGGTGCTGGATGATGGTTGTGTTTTGCAATGCAGGCAAGTTCGACTTCAACAAGGGGGATGCAGCCATAGACCAGTTTATTGATGACGAGTTGGCGGGGGGGAGCGGCAGCCTGTCATTGGATTTGGACAGGGTGGTTGGCCAGCAGCAGCAGCAGCATCAAGCGCAGCAACACCATTACCAGCGACACTGATGCGCAACAAGGCTTGGTGTTGAGCCTGGCATGAGTCATATAGAACGACTGGTGCAGCTGTAACACGTCTTAGTAATATTTCATATACGGTCACCCCCGCCATTGGTTGCACCCCTGATAACTCCGACCGGTCTTTAAGAGTTCTACAGCGATTTTAGCGCAGGGCGGTGCAGCTCATCAAAGCGAAGCTAGCGGGCTGCTCGGGCTGATGTGCACCTGTGCCGGGGCGGGCGGGGGTGCTGAGAGGTTGGGTCGCGTTGTGCCGGGAATAGCCTACTTAGTGGGGTTGTGATCAGAGAACAGCTATCGCGCTCGGTGGCTCCGCTGCATGGACGTTTTTTTGTGTCACGTGACCCCATGTCAATTTTTTTGTAATGTGGGCCTTCTTGCACTCCACTTAAATGTCCAACCAGGTCGTCAAATGATGCACTGCGTTTCACGATGATGTTCACGTTTGGGCCCTTGATGCTGCTCCGAAATAGACCCCCGTGAACCTTACACCCAGCCACAACAATTGTCCGCCTCACATTCAGCCTCCAGCTGCTTACTTTGCAGCTCTCTCAGCACCCAACGACGCAATTCCCGACGTCCCTCTTGCCTCTTCCACCCCATGTGCATGCGATATCGTTCACAGTGTTTGTTGGTCAGTTTGCCAAAACACACCTCATCATGCAGCAAAGTATGCGCGGCTGGCTGCCATGCGCGCTCTTCATGGTGGGTGTAATGCTCACACAATTCTCCCACAAAGGCTGCCCAGCATGTGGCAGCGGGGGTGTTGTAGACCACTTGCTGGCTCCACCACACCTCTGCCCCCCCCGTGAGAAGCCCAGCAGCGTAGGGGACCCATTGAGGCACAGGCATGCGGCATGCGCTGAAGTACTCGGTCAGTGACCGCGCCCAGGCTCTCACAGCCAACCCAGTGGCTGTGCCCCCATGCAGAGGTGGTGGTGGCAGGCAGGAAGGGCTGGTTGGAAGTGGCTGGGCTGAGTTGCCAGCAGCAGGCGCTGGTGGCCCCCAACCACAGCTGAGTAGGGCAGCCCAGGGATGTGCAATGCAGGAGCCACAGTATGATGCCTGCACATGCACACATGCATCCCACAATGGTTTGAGTGGGAGGTTTGGTGGTGGGTGCTTGGGTGGGCATGCATGGGAACTGCGTACCCTGCTGGCAAAGAAGGCATGGGCGTGAGTGTGGTGTCCTGGCATGGGCGCTTGAAGAGGGGTGGTGTTGTGCACCTTGTACATGGGTGGTTGTCCATGTGCTTGCCGAGCAGGGAGTTACTTTGAGGGTGGGCCGCAGTGCAGATGATGCAGGTCTGTTGCACCACCCTTTGCCTCACCGGTGCAGCGCTGGTGTCCTTGCGCAAGAGCATGGTGGATGGTCTGGGAGGGGGTGGTTTATGCTGACAGCCTGCTGGTCTGCCGCCTCTTGCAGCTGCTGGATCACCTGTTGCAGCATGTGAAGCTGTTGTTGCACCTGCAGCTGGTGTTGCAGCTCCCTCAAGTGCAGGTCCGCCTGCTGCTGATCTAGCTGCTGTTGTTGGTGCAACTGTTGTTGTTGGTGCAGCTGCTGTTGTTGGTGCAACTGCGCCTCAGCCTCATAAGCACCAGCATCAGCCTGGGGCTCAGCCTGGGCGTCAGCCTGGGCCTCAGCCTCGGCCTGGGCCTCAGCCTCGGCCTGGGCCTCAGCCTCAGCCTGTGACTGGGCTTCAGCTTCAGCGGCAACAGCCTGGGCCTTGGCTTCTGCCTCAGCAGCCCTGCGCTGTGCCATAACCTCACTCGCTTTCAGAGCATTGTCACACTTAGCCTTCACTCCCCTCTTCTTGTCAACCATGGCCTGCACTGGCCTGCACACCGGCAAACACAGTTATCAGCTCAGTTTCTGCTTTTTTTGAATGATTCTTGCTGCTCGTGGTTGCTCGAGAGCCACAGGCATCAATGTATGGATATTCTTGTGCGAGACTGCGATTCTGCAAATTGCACCTGGCAATAATCCGCCGTCGCGGTCACGCCTCCATCTTGGGAGAGGGTCTTGATGCGTGCTAGGACGCAGCAGCACTGTTGCGTGCTGACCTGAACATTGCAATGTCCAGTCCAAATGCGAAATTCACGTCGAGCTGGGTCCAGGCTACCTATACCAGTCGCTAAGGTTGCCTGCGAGGCTCCAGAACACGTCGCGTCTTGGGGGCCAGCCACCCGGCAAACCGCTGGGGCTGGCTGCACTCTAGTCAGGCCATCGCCAGCTCATCGCACCAATCGGCGACCTCATCCGTGCAGAAATGAGTTAGATGTTATCTCTTGAGCCACGGGGGTGCAGCCAATGGCGGGGGTGACCAGTTGGCTTGTAGTTGACTTAAGATGAACTTGCAGAGGGTGAATAGGACCCTGCACAGGGTCGGTAGGACCCTGCACAGGGTCAGTAGGACCCTGCACAGGGTCTCTATTTGTGGGACCCTATACAGGGTCGGTAGTTCTTCTATTAAGGTTCCTGGTGCCATTAAAGGTTGTCTCAGGATGACCCTACACAACTCTCAAAATGTCGGCTGAAGAAAACGAGCCAGTGGCGAGAAAAGATGGTTGCAATTCCCTTGTAAATAGGGAGCGGTTCCTTTATCAAGTTGTAAATACCCCCGCCCGCCCCGGCACAGGTGCACATCAGCCCGAGCAGCCCGCTAGCTTCGCTTTGATGAGCTGCACCGCCCTGCGCTAAAATCGCTGTAGAACTCTTAAAGACCGGTCGGAGTTATCAGGGGTGCAACCAATGGCGGGGGTGACCGTATATGAAATATTACTAAGACGTGTTACAGCTGCACCAGTCGTTCTATATGACTCATGCCAGGCTCAACACCAAGCCTTGTTGCGCATCAGTGTCGCTGGTAATGGTGTTGCTGCGCTTGATACTGCTGCTGCTGCTGCTGCTGGCCAACCACCCTGTCCAAATCCAATGACAGGCTGCCGCTCCCCCCCGCCAACTCGTCATCAATAAACTGGTCTATGGCTGCATCCCCCTTGTTGAAGTCGAACTTGCCTGCATTGCAAAACACAACCATCATCCAGCACCTGGCTCATGCATATTCAGGTAAGCCTCCCATACAACTCACTCCCCACCCTCCACATCCCATCAATGTAACACTTTCTCACACCTGAACCTTGCACAACATGCACTGTCCTATTTCTTGATGCTCATGCATGGTGCATGGTGGACACCCACCCGGGCCAGGGGTCTGCGCAATTTGGATGATGCGTTGAATGTCCTCCACACTCTGTACGCTGGTGAAGTCGGCAGAGGACAGAAAGTTGGCGTTCATTGCCAGGGCATCGGGGGGCAGGTTTTGGAGAAACCAGGGATGCTGAGAGATCTGCAGGGGTAGGGCAGAGTCAAGACGAGCATGCTATTCAATCCAGGTCCTAGGTTCAGATTTTATGCCTACCTGCTCTGCCACCTGCCTGGGTGGGGCTTGGGCGGGAAAGTGGGTGGGCAGGCGCACCTGCCTGTAGTACTAGTGAGCCCCCACACCACCAGGCACCCTAGGCACCCTAGGCATCCTGAGTGTCTGGTGGGTGCCAGGTTTCACTCCCATCCAATCATGCTTTCCCTTGGGTACAGTCCTTGAGGAGGTCACCTGTGCCATTGTGATGCGACGCACAGGGTCAGCCACCAGCAATCTGCACAGCAAGTCGCGGCACTCCAAGGAGATTGGCACATCTGGAGGGATGGTCCACTGCATGCCCAGGATCCGGCCCATCATCATCTGCACGCGCTGCTGCGGGTTCAGCCCGCCCGGCCCCCCTGCACCTGCCTGCGGTACAATGGCAGCGGCAGCAGCAGCAGGTGGAGCTGGAGCAGCAGGGGCAGCAGGGGTGGGAGTGGTAAGGCATGCCAGGAACCATAATCCACAGTCACATCACACCATTCTTTAGCAGTGCGAGTGAGCAAGAGAGCAAAGTGTTTTGGCCTGATCTGGCCTGCCTTTCTGTTGCCCTGCCTGCTTGACATGCCTCTCAACCACCAGATCCGGCCGGGCCTGCTTCCCTACCTCCACGTCAAAGGGGTACTTGCCAAACAGCATCACGTACAGCATGACGCCACACGACCATATATCTGCCAGCTTGCCATCATAATTCCCCGTGGTGCGGATCACTTCTGCAGGGCGTGGGCAGCAGGAGGGGCGGCCAGAGTGTGGGGCTCAGCCCCTTGTGTGGCCACCATGCACCACCAGCTGAGGCCAGCAGCACAGCATATCTACACAGTAGCTGCCAATCAATTCTGTTGCTGTAGGTTTGCACCACCAAGTAAGCGGCACAACGGTCATGGACCTGAAAGCCGAGACGCGCCCTAGACGCCTCTTACATGACCTCTACTCCTTCCTTTTCCCTTTGCGATGCATCAGGGGCTGGGCACTCAGGAGCACATGAAGTACGTCATCTCCCAGCTGTGCTACCCCACCCCATATGAAACCCTCAGGAGCTGGCCCCCCTTAAAGGCTCATGAGGCATGCAGGTGAGGTCAGTGATGGCCAGTGCAGTCAATGTGTTGATGCCAGATGTGCACATGCTCTGCGATGTGATGGACATGTTACAGTTCAATTGTAGTTGAGTGAGATTGATGTGATGAACATCTGAGACACCTGTCATGAGGGCGAGGAGGCATATGGCACGGGTAATGGTGGTGGTGGTGCTGATGACAGTGCACACAGATGCAACTGCCTTGGCTGCATGGAAGCTACTGGCAGCAGCACCAGCTTGCCTCACCTGGAGCCATGTAAGCCAGCGTACCGACCTGCATGCAAGCATGCAAGGATGCATGTAAACACAGTATTTCCATGGTCACCTCCAGCGCCACTGCCATGCCCACATGACTGCATGGTCTTGGCTGACCCATGCAACCATCCCTGCCATGCTCAGACATGCTGAGACCTCAGCAACACTATATAGCCTCGTTTACCTTTCATCATGTGTGTAGTGTCATCATACATCATGCATCAAGTATAGTGTCATTATACATCATGTGTATAGTGCCATCATACACCATACATTACATACACATATATATATGTACTCGCCAAGCAGAAGGGCTATATGACCAGTGGCGTCACAGCAGCAGCCCCACTTTATCCCAGCCCTCCCATGTAGCGTGTGTACTACACACTGAGTACAGGGGTGGCGGCAGTGGCCCAGTACCTTGGACTTTGGTGCTGACATGAAGTGGGCCTTGGAGTAGCCAAAGTCACAGATCTTGAGCAGAGGCACGGGGTAAGCCCTGTGGCCAAACAGGGCAGGTCATACAGACAGCAAAGCCTGAGCATGATATGTGTAGATAGTGCCTGCACTTTGCATTTCGCAGTGCTATGTGGCACCCCCCATCAGCCTTGTCGTGCTGAGCACAGTGTCCCCAACATCCCAGCCACCTAGCCAGCTGGGGAGGGCTCTGTCACCTTCCTGACCTACCCAAGCCCCCTGCTTGCTGGCCCAGCAATATAGCCTTGCAAAAAAGCAGCTCTGACTAAAGCACTCTCAGCCCAGCCCCCTGGACACCCCAGCCTTGCACGCACCGGCACCATTTGCAGCAGCGTGTTCTCCAGCTTGATGTCCCGGTTCACCACCCCCTTGCGGTGGCAGTAGTCCAGACCTATGACCAGCTGCTGCAGGAACCAGCGTGCAGCCGGCTCTTTCAGCCGCCCTGCTTGCTGCACGTAGTTGAACAGGTTGCCACCTGGCACCAGGCAGGCAACGGTCAGGCAGGCAGGTGCATGGGCAGGTAGGCTGGCAGGGTGTTGTCAGGTAGGCTGGCTGGCAGGGTGTGTGCAGCCAACCCGGTGTGCTGTCCTCCATGTCCTGACCGGCAGCGACGACTCCACAGCCATGGACACCATGGCGTTGAGTAGTATTCAAATGTGAGCAGACACATTGTAGGATTTGACACAGTCGCTACATAACCCTGGGTGGCACAGCTGCGAGCATGCAGCTGCCTGACAGGGCAGGGAGAAGGAGTGGCCTGCCATTTGTAGGTGTAGCCCCTCCTGCTTTGCTCACATCACCCTGTGCCTACTTCAGTGTCTCTGTGTGCCTATCTAGGCTAGGCATCGCTGCCCACGACAGCCACACTGGATCACTGCCAAGCAACCAGCCTGCTCATGCACTCAAGACCCTGCTGATCCACACTGCAGATGTGGCCTGCTGATCCACTGTGCTATGGGTCATAAGCAGGTGTGCTTGACAGTTTTCGTTCCACACAAAGCCCAGCATATGCAATGGTATTACTCTCCGCCAACGGCTGCAACAAGCATGGCGCCAGAGCTGCTACTGCACACCTGTTGCGAACTCCATGGCTATGCAGATGAACTCCTTGGTGACAAACACCTCTTTGAACTGTGAGGCAGAACACAGCAGCACACATACATGAGCAGCTGCAACACATGGGTAGGTGGCATACTGTGGACAGAAAAGCTGTTGGCAAGTGCACAACAGCTCACCAGATAATAAGCTTCTCTCTCCCCCACCCAGCCCAGCTCACCTCCACAACATGGGGGTGCCGAAGAGACCGATGGTTCAATATCTCTGCCTCCACATATTTGTTTCCCCTGTCACCCCTCTCAATGAACTTGATTGCCACCTGCTCGCCTGTTGCCTTGTTGCGGGCCGACTGTAGGCCCATGGCATCCAATGCAGAAACGTTACGTCAGCTTGACTGCTACACAGGTCCCGTGCCTGGGGAGTAGCGCGGCCGCACCTGCACGAAGCCGAAGGAGCCCGATGACAAGTCTTGGATCTTCTCGTACCTCTCGTGCCCAGCGAGTGGATCTTTGGCCGGGGGGGTGACGGGCATCCACACTCAATGCCACCGAGGTTCGCGCGCGTGAGCCGAGCAGTAATAAGAAGTTGCAGCTAATGTGCGACGAGTTTTGCAAAGCAAACACCCATTGGCAGGTAATTACGCGTCAGGTTCATCTCCATGTCCGACAATTCATGCGAGGCGGTTGCGCCTTTCAAGCCACCTTCTCATCAGCCCTATCTTAGCATGCACTCTTCTGATATGTTACTTTCTATGTGCGCTCCTGGCACCATCGCAAAGCATCGCTTATGGCGACATGGCACGGCCGTCTGCCCCATCTTTGAGCATGCCTGGTGTCTGATTCTAGCTGGCCCTGGTGTGCCAGACAAGCGAAGGCTGGTTGTCAACAGCAAGCAAATTGGGGGTCACCCCCCACAAATCTTGAAAGAAACCCGTTGTGGGCGCATCCGGCATGTACATTGGCGCATCGCGCTCATGATCGCTATAACCACGTCGAATGCTGCGATCACATACAAAATGTGTCCTGGCTGTCATGTCTTTGTGTCTCATCGCTGCGGGTGCAGCCAATGAGGAGGTGCACCCCAAGCTGAGCGAGGAGCGCGTGGTGTTTCAGCTGGATGCTGGCGACATCGTGGGTGGCTGTTCACCCTGAAGTGCATGGACTTCCTGGGTTGTACTATCTGAGGCCAAGAGCCATGTTTTGATTTCCTTACTGTCATAACCTTGCCCTCAAGCATTTTAGGCCATCAAGCCTCCTGCCAGCCCAGAAAACTGCATGCATTGATACCGGAGATCAAGCACAGGCTGCCACTTTATGACTGGTGATAGCTGACTGCTAGCGGGCCCTCCCGTTCCAGCTCTGCTGCTCTGGTGTGTGTCCACCTCCCACCACTAGCTCGTACCTCCTGCTCTCACACCCCTCCTTTCAGCGGGGATGATGACTGTAACCACCACTTGCAAAACAGGGCCTTGGCGAGCACATGCACCCACTCCTGGCCTGGCCTGCCTGGCTGCGGCATGGCTGAACGGCCTACCTAGTGGCACAGCCCAGTGGGGCGTGGCCCTGGACTGACTACACAGCACAGGATATTGAGCACCGTGGGCACATTGGAAGCATCACACTTGGTGGGCCTCCCCCCCCTTTCTCTGGGCCTTCCACTCTGCCTGGGCTTGGCCTCGAGCTGGCTCCTAGCTGCCCTCAACACTAGCTGCCCTCAACACTAGCCGCCCTCAACACTAGCTGCCCTCAACACTAGCTGCCCTCAACACTAGCTGCCCTCAACACCAGCTGCCCTCAACACCAGCTGCCCTCAACACCAGCTGCCCTCAACACCAGCTGCCCTCAACACCAGCTGCCCTCAACACTAGCTGCCCTCAACACTAGCTGCCCTCAACACTAGCTGCCCTCAACACCGTGGCATTTGGCATAGTTGCCGCCATGATCACATGATCATTGGCTGTTGAAGGGGCAAACATGAGGTTAAGCAGGGGCGAAAGACATCTGGCCGTTTGATGTTTGGATGTCCTGTAGGGGTAGGGGTGTGATGTTCCTGGCTGCTGGCTGGCCTTGCCACACCTCATGAGACGTGATCGGCAAAACTGTTGCTGCATATGTCACGGCTGAAAACATATTAGTGTGTATGGCTGTGTATGGCTGTATGTGAAGTCAACTGTGCACATTAGTGGAAGCCAGGTCAATGTCATGGGCTGGGCCTTGTATGTGTCAGTGTCTTGCATCATAGCATTGCTCTAGCTTCAGAAGCAGACCCGCTGGTAGCATGGGAATGGTGGGCTGGTAGTTCGTGCGGGTCGCGTGTGCTGCGACTGCACTTGAGCTGCAGGGGCGGTGCCAGCCACACATGAGCCACACACCAGAAAGGCATGCTCACCCATTATTACGACCTTTCTTCATTGTTGCAATCTAGTATCTGCATACCGCCATCCAGTACTTTATCATATTGCCATCCAGTATGAGCATTGCCATCATCCAATCATCCAGCCACCTAATCCCTCTTACAAATGGGGGAAACCCACATTCAGCATTGCAGCAATCAGCACCAGCACCGCCATTGCCATGAGCATTGCCAGTGCTGGAGGGTCCAGCTCAACATGGCTGCAGCTGGCACTCCCCCAACAGACCCTCAGCAAACCGAGTGTGTGCTGGTGGGCCTGCAGGAGTTTGCCTTCCTGCCTGAGGTCGCCCCCGTCACTGCAGCCCACATCTTCAGGCTGGTGCAGCTGGGGCTGTACACCACCAACCAGGTGGGCAGGGCCAGGCTCATTATAGCACTGGGGCGGGGGGCACATGCAGGAGCAGCCGCCATGTGTGGGGGTACGGCAGCAATACTGGTTCCAGGTCAGGGTGCAGGTCAGGGTGCAGGTCAGGGTGCAGGGCAGGGTGCAGGGCAGGGTGCAGGTCAGGTCAGGGTGCATGTCAGGGTGTAGGTCAGGTCAGGGTGCAGGTCAGGTCAGGGTGCAGGTCAGGGTGCAGGTCAGGTCAGGGTGCAGGTCAGGGTGCAGGTCAGGGTGCAGGGCAGGGTGCAGGTCAGGGTGCAGGGCAGGGTGCAGGTCAGGGTGCAGGGCAGGGTGCAGGTCAGGTCAGGGTGCAGGTCAGGGTGCAGGTCAGGTCAGGGTGCAGGTCAGGGTGCAGGTCAGGTCAGGGTGCAGGTCAGGGTGCAGGTCAGGTCAGGGTGCAGGTCAGGGTGCAGGTCAGGTCAGGGTGCAGGTCAGGGTGCAGGTCAGGGTGCAGGTCAGGTCAGGGTGCAGGTCAGGGTGCAGGTCAGGTCAGGGTGCAGGTCAGGGTGCAGGTCAGGGTGCAGGGCAGGGTGCAGGTCAGGGTGCAGGGCAGGGTGCAGGTCAGGGTGCAGGGCAGGGTGCAGGTCAGGTCAGGGTGCAGGTCAGGGTGCAGGTCAGGTCAGGGTGCAGGTCAGGGTGCAGGTCAGGTCAGGGTGCAGGTCAGGGTGCAGGTCAGGTCAGGGTGCAGGTCAGGGTGCAGGTCAGGTCAGGGTGCAGGTCAGGGTGCAGGTCAGGTCAGGGTGCAGGGCAGGGTGCAGGTCAGGGTGCAGGGCAGGGTGCAGGTCAGGGTGCAGGTCAGGGTGCAGGTCAGGTCAGGGTGCAGGTCAGGGTGCAGGTCAGGTCAGGGTGCAGGTCAGGGTGCAGGTCAGGGTAGCAGTGCTGGGGTGTGTGTCAGGCCTGATGACAACCTGGGGCATGTGAGGGGCCACTCACGGTGTGCTCCTCTTGCAGCTGGGGCAGTTTGCTTCAACAGTGAAGCCGCATGCGCACAGTCACACTATGCAGTATGCAGCCTGGCCCCCTGGTTCATCAGCCCTCAGGTCAAGTTGGCAGGCATATGTCTCAGGCACTTTGCGTCAGGTGACCACTCACAGTGTGATCCTCATGCATCCAAGGCACTTTGCGTCAGCAGGCAAGCCGCCCTACACAGTCACAGTATGCAGCCTGGCCCCTGGACCAGCAGACAGCGCCCGCCACCTCCTTCGCCCTCACACATGCTGCCTGCGCCAGCTGAGGAGGGGCTTGCGGTGTTCCAGCCACCCGTTACCACTTCTTAGTCAGGACAGGGCATGTGCCTCAGCAACCACTGCGTCCTGGATCCATGCCTGAGCTGCTGCTGCCTCTCTTGCTGCCCCCACTGCCTCGTGCAGATATTCCGAGTGGATAAGGGCTTCGTGGCTCAGACGTCTGATGTCGCCTCTGGCCGCACCTTGCCTCTCAATGACCAGCAAAAAGTGAGGCTCCCCCTCCCCCTCCCCCTCCCCCTCCCCCTCCCCCTCCCCCTCCCCCTCCCCCTCCCCCTCCCCCTCCCCCTCCCCCTCCCCCTCCCCCTCCCCCTCCCCCTCCCCCTCCCCCTCCCCCTCCCCCTCCCCCTCCCCCTCCCCCTCCCCCTCCCCCTCCCCCTCCCCCTCCCCCTCCCCCTCCCCCTCCCCCTCCCCCTCCCCCTCCCCCTCCCCCTCCCCCTCCCCCTCCCCCTCCCCCTCCCCCTCCCCCTCCCCCTCCCCCTCCCCCTCCCCCTCCCCCTCCCCCTCCCCCTCCCCCTCCCCCTCCCCCTCCCCCTCCCCCTTCCCCTCTTTCCACCCTTACGAATGGGCACACGCATGTGCTTCACCCGGCCTGCTGCACTGGCTGGACTGGGCCATGCAGGAGCACGCAGCAAAGAAGGTGCCCCTGGAGGTGGTGCAGGGCGTAAAGCACCATGCAGGTGTGCGACAGAGAGCCCTGCTTGTCGGTAGTAGTGGCAACTTGGGGATCATGAGCTGTGAGCCAGGCGCAACCCAATGTGTAGTTGCCGGTAAACAAATCAAAATGCTCCATTACATCACATTCTAGACATCATGCACCCCGCCCCCCACGGCTGCTGACCCAGGCACCAACACTGGCACTGCCGCATGACAGGGTTGCAGCTTTCCCCGACGCCGCAGCCTTCCTGGTGCACTCCCGCATGCAGGTGTGCTGAGCATGGGGCGCTATGATGACCCCAACTCCGGCACCTCCTCCTTCTCCATGCTGCTAGGGGACGCCCCCCACCTGGACATGCAGGTGAGCATGGTGCCCAGCACAAAAGTGTGATGCACAAGTTTCTGTGTGGCGGGTCACACTGCCCCACTCACACATGGTGAGCGCATGGTGCCTGAGAGTGGGCAAGGTCTGCACCCCTTGTCGTGTTCTGAAATTGAAGCATTCGCTTCCTTGAAGTGAACGAGGTCAAACCCTCCCCCAGATTCCAGTCATCCCAGTCATCCCAGTCAAACCCAGTCAAAGCCATCAAATCTATCAAACCTATCAAAACCAGTCATCCCAACCCATTCAACCCAACCCAATGAACCCAACCCATCCCAACCCATCAAAACCAGTCATCCCAGTCAACCCCCCTCCAGTCATCCTCAGCGTGGTGACCCCGCCCCCCAGGTCAGGGCAAGGGCTGGTGATCCTGACAAGGGCTGGTGACCCTGACCCTGGCCCTAACAGCTAACCCTAACCCTTTCCCTAACCCCAACCCAACCCTAGCCCTGACCCCAGGTCCAGTTGGTCCCTGCATGGCGCCAGACGCACCTGCCTGGCTGTACAGCTGGCACCTGGCTGGCTGTACAGCTGGCACGAGGCCACCACCATCACCTTGCTTTGTGTTTGCCACCCTGCCACTGCCTCGCTGCCCCTGAACCTCCCTGTTGCTGGCCAAGGTGCTTTGGCCTTGATCCTCCCTGATCTCCATTGCCAGGGCCTACTGATGCCTTTGTGTGGGCAGCCCTCTGCTGCCCTTGCTGTCTGCATGGCTAGGGCCGTGTAACACCTTGTAGGGCCTACCACTCCATAAGCAAGCCATCCCAGTAATCCTGATGGCTGGTGGTGTGGTGGAGCCCTGACCTGACCCAGCCCTGCCTTGCTGTCTCCCCCTTTCCCAGTACACCATCTTTGGCCAAGTGACCCGGGGCATGGAGGTGCTGCACAAGCTGGAGGAGCTGCCCACCAAGCGCGAGGGCATCTTCGTGATGTGAGGATGGCAGGCAGAGGGGGGTACAGCCGGGCGGGCGGTGGGCAGCCAGGTGACTGTGGAGGGGGGGGTCCATGGGGCATGCAGGCGGCGGGAGAACGCGCGGGCGGTGGGCCCATGTGTATGAGTATGTTCAACCAGAGGAGCACAGGGTGGGCGTTAGCCTTAGCGTACAGGCGGGCAGGGACGTCAAGGCGTTGGGTACTTGAGCAGGCACTCTGGCCAGGGCTGCTTCCCGTTCCCTCTCCTTGACGTGGTGTGTATGTCGGCATCACCTGCGACTCGTCCACTCCTTTCTACAATTGACTACCCCTGCGGCTGTCAGTCGCTGCACCACTGCCACTGTCACCCCCTCACCCTCCACGCCGCTAACCCGACACACCTTACCCCATCCTACCAACCTCAAGGCGGGCAGCAGTGCAGCATCCCGGCGTCAACTTCGCAGGAGTGCATCCCCATCCCCATCCCCATCTCCACACCCACACCCACACCCACACCCACGCCCTCACCCTCCACCCTCCACCCTCCACCCAGAGTACTCCACTTAGCCCTCCACCATGCCCTGCCCTCTGCCCTCTGCCCTCTGCCCTCAACCCCGCACCCTCCTCTGTCCTCCCCTCCCCCCTCCACCCTTTCCCCACCCTGCCTTATGCCATGCCCGCCAGGCCATTGAACCGCATCGAGATCAAAAGCTCCTACTGGTGAGGCTGCGCTGCACCTCTGCACATGGCTCCTGGACCCACCCAGCTGCCATTGCCACCGCTGCTGCTGCTCCTGCTGCTGCTCCTGCTGCTGCTGCTCCTGCTGCTGCTGCTGCTCCTGCTGCTGCACCTGCTGCTGCTGCTGCTCCTGCTCCTGTTCCTGCTCCTCCTCCTGCGCCTGCTCCTGCTCCTGCTGCTGCCGCAGCTGCCGCAGCTGCCGCAGCTGCTGCCGCTGCCGCCGCTGCCGCCGCTGCCGCCGCTGCCGCCGCTGCCGCCGCTGCCGCCGCTGCCGCCGCTGCTGCCGCTGCTGCTGTTGCTGCTGCTGCTGCTGCCGCTGCTGCTGCTGCTGCTGCTGCTGCTGCTCCTGCTGCTGGCCAGCCACCCGTCTAAATCCAGTGACACAGTGCTGCTCCCCCCCGCCAACTGGTTACAGATAAAGTAGTCTATGGCTACAGTTCACAGTTATAGTATATCAGTACACATACTATATCAGTACTGATATACTATGTCATATATATACTATATCACTGATATACTATGTCATATATATACTATATCAGTACTATGTACTATAGTATATCAGTATATTATAGTACATCAGTATATTATAGTACATCAGTACATAGTATATCAGTACATAGTATAGTACATAGTATATATGACATAGTACATAGTATATATATCATAGTATAGTACTGATATAGTATGATATAGTACTGATATAGTATGTGATATAGTATATAGTAACTGATATAGTATATAGTAACAGTAACTGATATAGTGAACTGGTTACAGATAAAGTAGTCTAGCCTTGTTGAAGTCGAACTTGCCTGCATTGCAAAACACCACCATCATCCTGCACCTGGCTCGAGCACATTTCAAGGAGTTTGACCACCACAGCTTTTTCCAGGCCCGGGCTTGCAGCCATGCAAACAGTTATCAGTTATGATGCCTAGCAGCCATATCAGGCTGACGGCTAAGCCCTGGAAAGCAACAACACCTGGCTTATCCTGGCTTGCACAGCAGCCGAGGTCAACATGGCATTGTGCTGGTGTCGACCCTCACCCCAATCTCTTTAGCTTCACCCCGGCTAGGCTCGGCACAACTTGCTGTTGCTGGACCTAACCCTGCCTTGCACAGCTTGCCCGCTTGGATGGCTTGCACTTTTGCATGCCTGCCCTGGCTCCAGGTT
Source organism: Haematococcus lacustris (assembly GCA_030144725.1). Lineage (NCBI taxonomy): Eukaryota > Viridiplantae > Chlorophyta > Chlorophyceae > Chlamydomonadales > Haematococcaceae > Haematococcus > Haematococcus lacustris. Next base: position 2,593,899 of record JASKMD010000009.1, read on the forward strand.
TAGGGTGGGGCGCCCCATGCACTTGCTGGTGGATTCAGGTGAGGGTGTATTCAAGGCAGAGCAGCAGCACACTGGGCAGGGACAGTTGTGTGACAGTGGGTGAGTGAGTGTGAGAAGATAAGAGGGTGACTTTCAGTGGCTTTAAATACCATCAGCAGACAAAGCACCGCACATGCCACAGCCAGGCCATGTTCCATGCATGCATGCATGCAAGCATGCAGCAGCACGGAGGGATGCAGCGTGGTACACCGTGTGGGGCTGCCATGCCATCCTGCACAGTAGGGTGGGGTGGTGTAGAGTGCTGAAGCTGGCTCCCAGGGTGCAGGGGCGTCCCTGTCCGGGCCATGTCCAGGCCATGTTCCATGATGCCAGGGTGGGGTCAGGTTAAGATGCTGGCACCCTAACCCTAACCCTGATCCATGTCCCTTGCACATGCCATGGCAGTGGTGGTGCTGCCAGGTCGGGGTGAGGCACAGATGCTTGCTGTGATCTGGATGTCTCTAGATAGGCTGTGACTTGCTCGGTCAACTAAGCAGGCGGGCGGGCGGGAGGGAGGGAGGGCGGGAGGGCAAGGCAGGCAGGTGGGTGGGTGGGGCAGGCAGGCAGGCAGGCAGGCAGGCAGGTGATTGACTGCTAGGCTGGACTGCCACCTGCCTTGCACTGGCTGCAGGTCCTGGGGGGAGCTGTGAGGCTGAGCTGGCAGACCTGAAGCAGCGCTTTGCCTCTCAAGCTGAGGAGCTGCAGGAGACTCGTCGCAAGCTGCTGCCTTGACCCCTGGTCAGGGTGGGCCATGGTAGAGTGCAGGTCCTGTAGGCTTGACGCTGTGGCCCCTTGACCCCTGGAGCAGGCAGCCCCCTGGCAGAGGCAAGGACCTGCAGGCCTTAGGCAGCACCGTAGAGGCCTACAGACAGAGGTTGGGCCTGCTACTGGAGGCCCAGGCCCAAGCCTAAGCACAGGCACAGGTCCAGGCTCAGGCTCAGGCTCAGGCTCAGGCTCAGGCATAGGCTCAGGCACAGGCACAGGCACAGGCACAGGCACAGGCACAGGCACAGAGGCATCCCACTGTCAAGGTGGCAATGGTAGTCAGTGTGTATGCAGGTTCATCCAGTACCCATCTAGCCGCACCCGGTCCACTCTCATAGTGGCGGCTGCAGCCAGTAGGTGTGTGGGCCACCTGGTAGCACCTGCCTAGTCAGCCTAGCGGGCAACAAGGACCAACGCAAAGCCAGATCAGTCAGGTCCCCTCACTAGGGGTGATGTTCTGTTGCTATAGAGGTGTGTTCACATGCACATGGCATGGCCGCCTTACACCTACACTATCGCCTGACGCCTGTGATAGGGCTACAGCCTGGAGTTGGCATGACATGCATGCACTGATGTAATTGGAAACCCCCCTTCTTCCCGGTCGTCGTGCCGCTAACATCATGATATCGCAGATACTTTGTCGGACGCTGCTTTTGCTTGCTTGCTTTGCTCCGCTTGGTTTCAAGGGATGCAACCTGCACGCTAGATATATATGCACATCACACATGCACATCACACACGCACATCACACATGCCATTTGTTCTAATCTGCTTGCTTGCATACATCCTCACATGCGCTTGCTTTGGTTCAGAAGGTCACTTTTCTCGTTTCCATGACGGTCTTGCATGCCGCAGTTGCCTGCGCCACAATGACATCACAGTGCCTGATGCGGCTTTCCAGAGTTACAAAGTTACTTACAAAAGCCGTGTAATTACGTAATTACGTGTTAGCTTTGAGCGCACATCGGCGTCACACCCACGCAGCACCACTGTGTTGGTGAGAGCCTACTTGTCTTGTTGCAAGCTCTGCAATTTCTTGTACATGTTGTTACATCGGGTTGCACACATAGGCACAAGTGTTGTGCCGTTTAGGCCTTGCTGACTGCGTAGCCACTCCTGCGGGGTGACCTGGCAGGCGAAGAGGTTCACGATGTCCTTTACCTCCACAATGTTTGCAACGGCCGTCACAGCTGCCGCACCGCCATCAAACTTGGGAGCACCGACGAGCGACCTTGACCAGATCGACGGCATTGTCAACCTCGTTCTGCGATACTCGTGCACCCACTGCAACCGGAATGACTTGGCAACCACTAACTAGAACTGATTGAAGAAACATCTCTTTCAATGCTGCAAGTTTCTGGCCAGCACGCAGGCAGGGAACATCTCTCAGTCCCCATCCCACCCCACCCCACCCCACCCCACCCCACCCCACCCCACCCCACCCCACCCCACCCCACCCCACCCCACCCCACCCCACCCCACCCCACCCCACCCCACCCCACCCCACCCCACCCCACCCCACCCCACCCCACCCCACCCCACCCCACCCCACCCCACCCCACCCCACCCCACCCCACCCCACCCCACCCCACCCCACCCCACCCCACCCCACCCCACCCCACCCCACCCCACCCCACCCCACCCCACCCCACCCCACCCCACCCCACCCCACCCCACCCCACCCCACCCCACCCCACCCCACCCCACCCCACCCCACCCCACCCCACCCCACCCCACCCCACCCCACCCCACCCCACCCCACCCCACCCCACCCCACCCCACCCCACCCCACCCCACCCCACCCCACCCCACCCCACCCCACCCCACCCCACCCCACCCCACCCCACCCCACCCCACCCCACCCCACCCCACCCCACCCCACCCCACCCCACCCCACCCCACCCCACCCCACCCCACCCCACCCCACCCCACCCCACCCCACCCCACCCCACCCCACCCCACCCCACCCCACCCCACCCCACCCCACCCCACCCCACCCCACCCCACCCCACCCCACCCCACCCCACCCCACCCCACCCCACCCCACCCCACCCCACCCCACCCCACCCCACCCCACCCCACCCCACCCCACCCCACCCCACCCCACCCCACCCCACCCCACCCCACCCCACCCCACCCCACCCCACCCCACCCCACCCCACCCCACCCCACCCCACCCCACCCCACCCCACCCCACCCCACCCCACCCCACCCCACCCCACCCCACCCCACCCCACCCCACCCCACCCCACCCCACCCCACCCCACCCCACCCCACCCCATTGTACCCCACCCCATTGTACATCAAGAGTCGCATTGAACAGCGGTTCTTACACAGTGCTGTATCAAGGGATGTGCGGATTTATGAAAGATGACAAATGGCTGCGATGCGGCGACCGTTTGATTACCGGGGTAGGTATTCTGCTATTGAGGACCGGCTAAGCCAATGTTGGCCGAAAAGGAAGGAGAGGAAGGGCGTCTCCGTGAGCTGGGCTGCGTAATACTCACGAGCGCATTGTACTCACGGTACTAATCCGAGCTCTGAGTGGGGCTGGCACAACGTTCCGGTTGGTCACACCGCCGGACTGAGGACCAGCACGTCGATAGCTGTCCCTGGTCGCAGGTGCAAGTGAGGAGTGCAAGATGACCTCTGCATCGCGCCTGTTGGCCGGTGCGGTCTGTCTGCTTGTTGTGCACTACACCGTCGCTGGGCGCCTGCTTCTACAAGCCCCACCAGCCTTGCAGTTTATCGTCCTCGGCGACAGCATCAGCGACGTGGGCCGGTGAGATGCCTCGACAGGACTCAGCAGCGTCATCCATTACGCAACGCCATCTGCCGCCGCGTCAGTCTTAGCAGCATTGACCAGTGGCCACCAACAGCAGCGTGCTGCCGATGCCGTCGTCCGACCGGACAGTAGCAGGTCGACTGCAGGCTTTGGTGCTGATCACGATGACATCAGCCACGATGATGGGGCCGGCTTCTGCCTGCCCTCCCCCTGCTGTCCTGTCCCCAGGCGCTTTGCAGTCAGTCCTAACAACAGCGTGCCGGACCCCCAATGGTACTCCAACGGCCGATACAGCGATGGACCCACATGGGCAGAGTATCTGCCCACCCTCCCCTCCTCAGCCCCCATTCAGGTCAGCACGCCCTGCCTGCAGTGGCTCCTTCTTGACATGGCTTTACAGGGCAGGGTGCGTGCTACTGACAGACACCATGTGCTGTTGCATGGGGTCAGAGGCATAGCCAGGGCCAGGGGCACAGTGAGGGTAAGGCCAGGGTTCACGCCAGGACCTCCACCTTGGGCCCTGGCCTACATATGCTCTTGCCTGGTAAGCCTGGTGAGCCTGTAGCCTGGTCAAGCAAGCCAGGGTGAGCCAGGGTGAGCCTGCCAGGGTGAGCCTGTAGCCTGGTTAAGCTAAGCCAGGGTGAGCCTGGCCCCAAGCTAAGCCAGGGTGAGCCTGTAGCCTGGTCAAGCATATGTATGCCAGCCAGGGTTGCGTGACTCACACAGCGTGCCATGCTTCCAGCTCCACCACCCCAGCCACTCAGTCCTGCTACTGCTGCCGGTGAGGCAACGACTGGCCCTGCCCTTTGCCAGCCAGGCCTGTGTCGTAGCCTGTAGCCTGTCATGCCCTGCTGCTGCCTTAAGGCAGAGGGAGGAGGCAGGGGCAGGGCTGAGCCCTGCAGTAGACCCTGAAGCCCACCTGGCCCATGTGCCTTTCAGATCACCAGCATGTCCTTTGGAGGTGGTCCTGCCTGCGGAGCCAACCGCGACATCACACCGCAGCAGGGCGGGGGAGACTCCGCCGCCATCATCTCCAGCAATGGCGAGACAGGCGATGCCGGCGTGGCGCAGCAGTTCAACTTCTATCCAGGTGGGCCAACAGGCCTGATAGCAAGGAGCCAGGCCCAGGCCGTGGGGGTTGCCAAACTAGGCACTGAGTAGCCTGATCAGGCAGCAGATGGGAGATGGGGTTGGCAGAGTGTTGTAGCCAGGGGCGAACAAGGTGGCAAACCCTGGGCAAGCTGTGGGAAAGAATGGAGCAGGCAGCGCGCAAGGTAGTGCATTGATGTTGATCAGGGATTTGAACCCTGGAGCTGAGGATGCCACTGGGGCTGCCGTGGTGCTTGCACCAGCCTACCCACCAGCACCCACACCCACGCCCTGCCCTTGTCACGCCACCGTGGCTACAAACATCGCAGGCGGTGACGGGGCATTTGATCAGTACATCGCACCCTGGCTGGACATCATGATCGACCAGCTCCTCGCTAGCACCAATGGCAGCACTCCCCCCAGCTCACCAAACTATCTCGACCCCGTGTGGCCCGCAGCAGCAGCCAGGGCTGTCGCCAAAGGTGAGGTGTTCCGCCGCCCGCCCGCCCGCCCGCCCGCCCGCCCGCCCGCCCGCCCGCCCGCCCGCCCGCCCGCCCGCCCGCCCGCCCGCCCGCCCGCCCGCCCGCCCGCCCGCCCGCCCGCCCGCCCGCCCGCCCGCCCGCCCGCCCGCCCGCCCGCCCGCCCGCCCGCCCGCCCGCCCGCCCGCCCGCCCGCCCGCCCGCCCGCCCGCCCGCCCGCCCATCGCCCGCCCGCCCGCCCGCCCGCCCATCGCCCGCCCGCCCGCCCATCGCCCGCCCGCCCGCCCGCCCGCCCATCGCCCGCCCGCCCGCCCGCCCGCCCATCGCCCGCCCGCCCGCCCGCCCGCCCATCGCCCGCCCGCCCGCCCGCCCGCCCATCGCCCGCCCGCCCGCCCGCCCGCCCATCGCCCGCCCGCCCGCCCGCCCGCCCATCGCCCGCCCGCCCGCCCGCCCGCCCATCGCCCGCCCGCCCGCCCGCCCGCCCATCGCCCGCCCGCCCGCCCGCCCGCCCATCGCCCGCCCGCCCGCCCGCCCGCCCATCGCCCGCCCGCCCGCCCGCCCGCCCATCGCCCGCCCGCCCGCCCGCCCGCCCATCGCCCGCCCGCCCGCCCGCCCGCCCATCGCCCGCCCGCCCGCCCGCCCGCCCATCGCCCGCCCGCCCGCCCGCCCGCCCATCGCCCGCCCGCCCGCCCGCCCGCCCATCGCCCGCCCGCCCGCCCATCGCCCGCCCGCCCGCCCGCCCGCCCATCGCCCGCCCGCCCGCCCGCCCGCCCGCCCGCCCATCGCCCGCCCGCCCATCGCCCGCCCGCCCGCCCGCCCGCCCATCGCCCGCCCGCCCGCCCGCCCGCCCATCGCCCGCCCGCCCGCCCGCCCGCCCGCCACTTTGCGCTCTCGTCCACCCTCCCAGCTGCCTGCCTCCTGGCCTGCTTGTTTGCAGGCGCTCCTGTGGAGCCATTCATAGCTGACCAGAGGGCAGTCAGCGGCCGGAACAGCACCCTCACTCCTCAACAGCGGGGTCAGCCCACAGGGGCGCATGCGCTGCTCCCCCCCGGCCAGCGTATTGTTGTACTCCAGGCAGGTGCTGCACCAAAAGTGGTTAGACAAGAGCATGAGTAAGAGCAGGGGGCGGGGGGCCAAGGGGGGTGGGGTGCGGGGAGCGGGGTGCAGGTTTGTGAAGCTGTGTACGTTGTTCATCCCAGGTGGGCTCCAATGACTACCTGAACCAGCTTGAAAACGTCACGGAGGGAGACATCAACTTTGGGCTGCCTGATTACCCCTTGCAAGTAGCTGCATGCATCAAGGTGAGGGTGAGGAGAAGGGTAGGCTGGCTGCTGGACTGGCTGCCTGAGGACCCACCACTGCCTGTCCCCCTTCACCATGGTGGTGTGCCAGGGGCAGATACCCTAGGGGACGGATGCCGATGAGGTGAGAAGGAATACCAGGCAGTGACTACGGTGGCAACGGCGTGCATTCTACGGATCATGATTGTTTATCGATGAATGGCCAAGTGGGCTCCAACCCACAACCTCTCATTTGATGCAGAGCTGAGGAGGTGATTGTTGTCAAGGGGGCATCCCACAAACCACGCTTGTTTACTGATTTGGTTAACCTCCACTTTGTCACCAGGTGGACCCAGTTGGGTTGTTCCTGGTTCCTGGTCCTTCAAAGCTTGCCTATTGGCGCTTTTTTTTAAATGTTCCTTGTGCCAGGGTCACACCTCACTGCCCTCACAGCTCACGGCGCTGTTGCTGCTGCTGATGCCAGGGTTGCATCTCACAATGCACACGGCCCTGACCCTGTCACCACCCTGCCCTGACCCACTGCTGCTGCCCCTGCTGCTGGGGGTGCAGGCGGGTGCTGAGCGCCTGATTGCTGCCGGGGACACTCGAATCGTGCTGGTCACTCTGCCGGCCATTGACAAGCTGCCGAAGGTAATTGTGCTGAGGTGCTTCACCCAGCTTGAGAGGGATCAGCCATTTGCCCGACCTCAGCTCTTTGTCCGCCTGCCTGTCGACCCACTAGCCTGCCCTATCCACCTGCGCGCCAGCCGCCCGCCTGCCCGCCCGCCTGCCCACCCACCCGCCCACACTGGAATTCTCTGCTCATTATGCTCCTGCCTGCTCTTTTATTGAGTAAGAGGGTTGCTTGTCTTGGTTTGTCTGGGTGCAGGTGCAGCAGTTTCCCATTGTGGAGCCCTGGGTGGCCAAGATCCAGAGCCGGCACAACGATGCGCTGCGCAAGGTCAGCAGTGGGTCAGGGCAGACCAGCAGCAGGGGCCGCAGCACCAAGTCTCGTGGCAATAGCAGGGGCAGCAGCAGCAGCAGCAACAACCCTGCCACTTCCACTGCGCGCCTGCTGCCCACGCAGCCTGTGCCCAGATCAGGGTGCTGTACAGGCCCTTTGAATGAAGCCTGTGCCTGCGACTAAGAACAGCAGTTGGCTTGAAACAGCACAAAGGCACTCAGCCAGCCAGCCAGCCAGCCAGCGATGACGTCACAATCAGCCAGACCAGTAGTGGCTTCACTGCTAGCTGCTTACCTGGATCATGCCACCTTCTGTTTAGATCCACTCTGATGTCCTCAGCTGTCTTCAGCTGTGGTCAGTCTGACAGCAACAGCACCCTCTCTTTCTGGGGCTGGGCCCAGCGCCCTGAGCCATTGTCCTGACCAGGATTCGCACCCCTGACCTGTGGCCTGGTCCTGCAGGCCGCGGCAGACCTCACCGCCCAGTATGCGGCCAGGAACGTGCAAGTGGTTGTGTTCGAGCTGGGCTACAGCACCGACAACATCATCGCCAATGCGTCGCAATACAACCTCACGAACACAGAAGACACCTGCCTGCAGTTTGGCTCGTCAGTAGGTGAGGCCAAGGCAGGGAGGTCAGGGAGTGGGTGGTTGGCTCAGCAGTAGGGAAGGCCAGGGAGCAGGATGCGGTGTTGGGGTAGGGGGTGGCGGGGGCATCATGGAAGTGGGAGTGGAACAGAGGGAGGGGACAGAGGGGTTCAGGTTCCTCAGCCACCTCGCAGCCATGAGGGTTCCTGGGGCCTGTTGCTGGACGTCACTTGCCCTGCCCTCCAAGCAGCTTGTAGTGTGTATGTGGAAAAGAGCCTGGAAGGACTGTCCTGATGGTGCGCTCTGTACTGCACATCAATGGCTGGAGCCAGGTGGCGTCCAGCAGGGCTGGGCCACTGGCAGGACTGAGTTGGCGCAAAGGAGGTTGGGGATGTGCAGGTGGCTGCCCCAGTGCTGTCTGCTGCCCCATCATTGCTGCAGGAGACGCCCTATCCAATATTCCCTTAGTGGGGGATGAGTTGGGCGAGGCGGTGAACAAACTAATTGGCTCTAATCCAAAAGGCAAATGCGAAGATCCGGCTAACCATGTGTGAGTGGGAACAGACAGAAGTTGCATGATGCGGGGATCGGCAGCAATCAGTTACGAGGGGCGCGGCTGGGGGCGGGCGCCTGGGCGTGGTGGGAGCGGATGTGGTCGCGGGCGACTGGTCGCTTTGTAAGTTGCTGGCTGCCTTGGCCCCGCAGGTTCTGGGACGCAGTGCACCCGACCACCCGCATGCACGCCCTGCTGGCGGAGGCGTTCGTGACTGACATGCGCCAGCTGGGTTGGTGGACGTAAGTGGTGCACCTGGTGGTTGCCCTTAGGCTACCCTTAGGCCCTTAGGCTACCTTTAGACCACCTAGCGCCCTTAGGCTGCCCTTAGGCTACCCTGGACTACCACCTGCATCAGTCCCAGCATGGCATGGGTTGTTAGCAGCCCGGGCTTCAGTCTCGCTGGTCCCTTTGCACAGTAGGCATCGACCACAACAGATGTTTGGTTCACAGTGACCGCGTCCCCCTGGGCTTGGCGAGGTGTAGTCGCTGGTAAAGACGGCGGTGAGGGTGAGGGCTGGGTGCGTCACCCAATGACCCCGCACCACCGCCATCATTAGCACTGTGTGTCAGCGAGCCGAGTGGTGGCATCAGTGTTAGGGAGGGGTAGCGGTGCACGACTGGCAGCCTGGTGCGCCTGAGTGTCAGCGAGCCCACCACCACCACTGTCGCACCAATGCCAATGTCAGGGTGGGTGCGAACTGGTACTTGATGGTGATCCTTGGCTTAAGCGTATGCCATGACGCCATGCAGCATAGAGTGCACTGTGTGAACCTTAGTTGCCTGGCTTGTGGTGGTCTCATGTTGTGTCTACATCCTGACATTCACGCTGGTTCTCAGCTGGGTAAATGTGTAGTGACACCTGGAGGTTTGCCTAGTGACTTGCGTCAGTTGATCATGACAGTCGCCTGATGACTTGCAGCAGCTTATGTGTAAGATGTGGTTGTAGAAGGTTTTTCTTGTTGAGAGTAGAGTAAACCCTGGTGCATGTGCCCATTGCTCCAACAGATGCGGCTCGCATGGTTGTTCAGGAAAACTGAGATGTGATTGATCCGTGGTCGCGTGGTCATAATGTCATCATGTTACGTCATGGTCATTGGCACAACTCTGCGCTGCGGAGAGTGAATCATGCGATGATGAGAAGACTGAACGTGGAAGAAGAAGATTAGAATTGCAACAATAAAAATGTGTTGCGTACCGCTGGCAGACCGCGTACCGCTGGCAGACGTTTTCCGTATTGCTAATAGGCACTGTTTACGTCGTCACACCATTGCACGATGATATTATACAGCTCCATGCCTCGGGGCAAGAACACTCACCTCGGTACCATTTGACGCACTGCTGCATGGCCATGAGGTGCATGAAATGAACAGGAACTCATGCCATCATCTACGGGCCTAGAAGTGAAAACTGCTGGGGCGAGCAGGAGGGTGCATGAGGATCATATGCCACACACATGCACTGGAAGAGCAGAGGCTGAGACGTGAAGGCATTCCAGTAAATGCATTGGCCTTCCTGGCTTGCTGTCCTTGTGCATAGGTGCCTGCGAGGTGTGGTAGCATTACACATGGCCCGCCCGCAGCTTGTCACCTTGCCACACCAACGGGATTCTCAGCGTCAGGGATGTACCACAGATCCTCGACATGGATGTCAAATTGACTACAGTGTTTTCAGACTGCTAGTACACCTGCCTGGGGGACAAAACCAACCTCCCACCGCCAGCCCCACCTCTTGACTGGACCTGCACCTTCATGGATGCCAGCTGGATGGGCGCAGGCTGGACTGACTGCTGGCTGCCACTGCTCGCAGGATGGCTGCCGTGTGGCCCACCGATAAACTTCAAACTGAGAGAGCCCTTCAGAGCAGTGAACCATGAGCTCAAAGGTCCTGTGCTCCATGCTGGCAGGCGTGCTGTCAGCCTTATTGGCATTTCGGCTTCCTCATGACAGCCCATGCCTGGCTCTGGGCCGCTGAGCAAAACAGCTGGACCTGTGCTGCCATCCCCACATGACTCCTGCTTCCCATCGCTTGGCTGCATCTGTTGTTGAAGTGACAGCCTAGCTAGCTGCATCAGCGCCGAGCAGCTGCCTTGGCTTTGTTCTCCGCTGGCTTCAATATCTGGAAGGAACACATCAATGTCTCATCCACACTCATCATGGCTCCTGCATTCTCAAACTCGCCACAGTAGTTGGGGGCTGAGAATATGGTGACAAGCTGTCGCTTGGCGAAAAACTCGTAGCCTTCCTCAACGACCTGCATTGCTGCATACAGAGGTGGTGAGAGCACACGTCACAGGCAACTGCGTCATATAACGATTGTTTGTTACTGCTGCGTGTGGTGCGCTTTTTTTGATGAGCGCTAGCCCCTGTACATCGAGCTGCATACTACGAGTCCACATGCGCACCTGATGGGCGCGGCAAACCAGGTCCAGATCATGTTTCTGCAAGAACTCTGTGACGCAGTCTGGCCCAAAGGTGTACGACACACCGCGATCGTTCTCACCCCAGCCCTGGATGTCTTTATCTGGGTCAGCCCATAGCAAATCACACAGCAGCCCAGAATCTGGCACATCTGTTGGGCGTGCTACGCGCTTAATCTGCTCCAGAGACTTCAACTCTGGTGACAGCCCGCCGTGCATGCACAGGATCTGCAGGCCAGGGAACAGCATGGCTTGCGCTACGCCTTGACTCTGGGAAAGCCTTAATGGTAGGCAACGATCTAAGACCCACCTTTTCATCGATGAGAGCAGAGACTGGCAAACAGTTGAAGCAATCAGTGAAAGTGCGCCACAATCGAATGTTGTACCGGCGTTTGCATTCGTCGTAAAAGCCATAAATGCGGTTGATCGAGGCGCACTCGTGATTGCCACGCAGCAGGAAAAAGTTCTCTGGGTACTTGATCTGCAATCGACATGTCGAAACTAACGTTGCGCACGACTCCCTGGGCAGCGCGTTTGCTGCAATACAATGTGCTGCAATACAGCGGCGGATAGAAGGGGAGGAGCGGGAAGTCACCTTAAATGCCAGCAGCAGGCAAATGGTTTCTAGGCTTTGCTTGCCGCGGTCTACATAGTCGCCCAGAAACAGGTAGTTGGCCTCTGGTGGGAACCCGCCATACTCGAACAAGCGCAAGAGGTCCGAATACTGGCCGTGGATGTCACCTGCAGACGAGTAGCAATAGCAGCGTATTAGAACCGATGGCGCATACGAGTTGCCGTCTACAGCTGACGAAACGAGGTCCCACCGCAAATCTTGATGGGGGCCTCCAGCTCCAGCAGGTTAGGCTGGCTCATGAAAATCTCCTTCGCTGTAAGGCATAGCATGCGGATTTCTTGCTCGGCGAGCTGCACCTGCTTGCCCGGCCGAGCATTTCGCACGTCGAGCAGCCGCTCGATGATTTCGTCGACCTAAGTGCAAAGAGCAAAGAGGGCTTGACTGAAATGGCACAGTAGAAAACTGCGAGCCTGACTTGCGACAGGGCGATAGGACAGCTGTGCTGCACTGCTGTGCCTCTAGCACCAAGCACACCTGAGAGATATCCATTGCTGACAGCGCCAATCAAAGAACGCGGACCTGCACCACTCCAGTACCCTATAGGGAGCTGGGCGGTACCTCTTACGTGCCACAGTAGCAACGAATAGCTGCTACGGTACGTAGCACAGTGCGTCGCTGTTTTTTAATTTCACATCCCGACAATCCGGTACATTTTTTGTTAAGTGGGATCAGTGTCCCCTGAACTCGCGTCCAACCAGTAACCCTCTACATCTGATCCTGTCTAGTACCTGTCACTTGCAAGGGCCAGTAATTACCTTACTGCGTGTTTTACGTCGGTTAGCCTTTCCAATAGCTCTGTCACATGAGACAGGTTATAAACTAGTCTGAGAGTGTCAGTGTAGGATGTATGTGGGGCTTACCCCGGTTAGACAAAAAAAATCAACTAGTGTAGATGCTATGGGATTCACTGAGCTGTGCTGTCGAGGGAGGTGTAGGCAGCCACTACAGCCCCAGGGGAACAACTCAGAGGCGAACCCGGCATCGGGAGTTTGGGCAAAAAGAGGTTGGCTGCGATGGGCGGATGTGGCTGGACGGCCGTGGGAGGAGTATGGGGAGGGGGCTGGGGGCTGAGATTCAGGCCGCCCCATGGGTTGGTAATCTTCATGCAGATACTCTCTCAAAACTGCACCGTTTTCGATAGCGTTTATCACATTGGCAGCCTTACGCAACTGAATGGGCGCGAAGCTGCTTCCCTGGACGTGTTGGCAGGAATGGGAGGATACTGGGCGCAAGCTATTATCTGCTCAAGAGCGCGCCGAGGGCCTGGCGCGGGTGAAGCCCACGGGTTGCACCGAAGCAGCACGCCCAGGCCGTCTCCAATCAAGCGCACTGTGGCGTAGGTGGAGGCTTGGCGCTGCCGCGGGCGGGTGCCGTTGGCTGTGGAGACGACTGCTGCCCTGGCGGAGGCTATGCAGCTGGACAGCCCTGTACCTCAACACCTCAACTCTTCGACCCAAGCTGCGGCTGAGCCTTCGAGCCACAGCCTCCGATTGCTGTATGCTATGGCACTCATCAGGTGGCCCTGACGGCTTTGCCTTAGACCCATGCACCCCTTCTTCTGTGACCCAGTAGTCATTATCGTCATCATGCACTGCCTTCACTATCATCATCTTCCGCCAGCGGTGATGCAACAGCTGAAGACATCCACCGCAAGCTGCAGGTTGCACCCCACTGCTTCCCATCTTCTCAAGCTGCTGCCGCTGCCTTGGTTTGCCACAATACTGGCCGCTGTGACCCCAACACTACTGCTTAGCAGCTGCTGCCACCGCCTTGCTTGCCACAGTGTTAGCTGCTATGATCACATCACTGTCAATTGCCTGCTGTCACTGCCGCAGGCTGGTAAACGGGGTTTCTGATGCGCAGCAGCGCGGCCGCGTGGCCACCTCCCTCACACTGCTGGCCTCCTCAGCTGGCCTGCCCCGAGTGCTGGTTGACATCAGGCACGATGCCACGCATGGGGAGTTGCCCAGCTTGGCACTGCTCAGGACAGGGGCGGCTGCAGCACTGCATTGGCTGCAGGGCACTTACTGGTGGGTGAGTCAGGGTTTGAGAGGGTGGGTAGGGGTGGGTGAGTCGGGGTGTGAGAGGGTGGGTAGGGGTGGGTACGTCGGGGTGGGTGAGGGTGGGTAGGGGTTGTTGGATGGCTTAGAGGAGGTGGGTGGATGGCTCTCTCTCCCGCACACCAGCTGTGCTGGCTGTACTTCATTGAACAAGTAAGCAGGTGAACAGCACCTCCTGCGATGTGGGGGAGGCTGGTCCAGCTGCTGCTCTTCAGCATTCCCCCAGCAGAACACCAGAGCCAGAGTGTCAGCAAGGAGCTCAGCAGCACTGGCAGCCACTGAGGGGGTCCACACCCAGGAGCAGCGGAAGGGCTGCCCCCTCACAGGCCATCCACAAGTCAGGGGACCCACCAGGTTCACCTGACCTACTGTTTCCTCCACTGAACCGCTGCACCTCATAGACCTGGATGAGTCAGGGCTCAAACACCACCCCAATGCCCAATCCCAGCAGCCATGCCATGCCAAGCTTGCAGATTAGTAGTGTGAAGCAATATCAACAACAATAACAGCGACAACAATGAACTCCTCCTGGTATCACGCCTGTCACACCACCCTGCTTGCTAGGTACAGTGTTCAAGTCCTTTGTCCATTCATCCCAGGACAGGTGTGCCACAGCCTGGGTTCAAATCCCAGGGGCTGCAATTCAGGGCGTCGTTGAACTGGCAGTGTTCAAGGGAGCTAGGTACAGGGAGCGGGTGGCAGGCACAGCCATGCAAGGAATGCATGCATTGTGAACACACAGCAGCTCGTAGCGCATCGGCACATCACGTGTGGCTGCCGTGGCTCCTTGCTGCTCTCAGGGACGGTCAAGCCAGGCATGTGCAGGCTAACCTGGAGCGAGCTGGGCTGCTGCTGCGTGCCTTGCTGGCCTCCTGCCAGACAGCTGCCACCACTCTCCCTGGCAGTAATGGCAAAGGCACTGCCACTACCAAAGCCAGCAAGGCAGGCAGAGGCAGCAGCAGCAGGGGCAGCAGCAGAGTCAGCAGCAGCAGCAAGCTGCATAAGGTGTGGTCTCACAGACCCAGAGGCAGGGAGAGCAGCGATGAAGAGGAGGAAGGGGAGGAGGAGGAGGAGGAGAAGGAGGAGGAGAAGCAAGGGGGAAGGAAGGGAAAGAGGTTGGCAGCAGATGCAGAAGATGCCCAACTCAACTGGAGGCTGGAATGCAGTGAGTGACACCCTCCAAACCCTAACCCACCCACCAATGTACCTTCACTCTACCCTACCCTGCCCCACCCTACCAGCTTTCCTCTTCCAGTTGCCTGCACATCTGACCTCAAATCAGGCCTGCCCATCTGCCTGCCGTGCCCTTCAGACCAGCCTGCCTACCTGCTGCCCCCCTTCAGGCCCAGAAGCCCCTCCCACCACCCCCACTGGCAAACAGGCACGACGGGAGCTGGTCTCTGCCCTCCGGGCCCTTATTCCCACTGCCTGGTGCTCTACCATGGTGCCTGGCTGCCTGCGGGATTCGAACCTGTCACCTCCCCTGGGACGGAGAGAATTGAGTGCATGGAGGCAGGTGGGCTTCGTGCTTAGGCATCCACTCCTGCATGCAAAGCCCGTGGAAGCCTCTGCATGTTCTGGACACATCTTTTTCTGCAAGCGTGTCCTTACCTCATAATCACCACATTCACGCATGCATGCATGCTGGCTTGCGTGGTATGCTGCTGCGGGTGGGTGGTCATATTCTGCAGTGCTGCTGGCATCCGGCGTAGGCATGGGCTGCTACCTGGTGTAGGGCTGCGAAGGGCTGGACCTGCTAGCGCACCCTCATCAGCTGGGCCAGCCCCTCAATGAGGATCAGGACACCGCTGCTGAGCTAGCGGCGCTGAAGGCATGGTTCACGTGTGAGTGTACAAACCTGATGGCTGCAAACCTCTGCGCCTGCCCTACCCTGCCTGCCTGCCTGCTTGCATGCACGCCTGCCCTACCCTGCCTACCTGCTTGCCCACCGGCCCGCCCAGTAATAAACCCCCTGCAGTGTTCTGTTGTGTGTGGTGCCTTCTTTAGAATCTGTTGCCCTGGCAGCCACTCAGCCTCCTTCCCTGTTTGAGGGGTTTGAGATGTGGCTGGTGCCTGTTGGCCTGCTGGCCTCAGGGGCTGCCCTGCTGTTTAAAACGTACCCCAGCCTGAGACTGCAGCTGCTGAGAAGCTGTGTCTCACGCCTCGCACTCCTGGCGGCCACCTTGCCTGCCAGCCAAGGTAGGTGTGGGTTTAAGCAGGCAAGCATGCATGACTGGGTTTTGTGATTTTGGTATTGAAGTGTGACCAGGACTAGGCAAGCTAGGGAGAGGTGACGTCAGATGTGTACCCAGCTACGACGGCTACGATAGGAGCGGCAGGATTAGTACTGAGTGTTGCTGCAGAAGATAACAACGAATAATAGGCCTGGAGTGATGTCATAGGCCAGGCCTTGCCTGTTGTAGGAGGCCGGGCTCCAGCCTCAGCCAGCTAGGGCCACAGCCTGCATCACCGCCTGTATCACCACAGTGCCAGGTCTGGCAACACACAATCCTACATATGCATGCTTCAATGTGCAGCGCATGATGAGTGAGAGAATCTGAAACCAGGTGTGACGTGATGGGTGTGAATGGTGTGTGGATTTAAATGGGGCGTGTAACCTGCTTCATTGATGAATATGTGTGGGGCATGAGGCTGAGATGGCATCACACATGCAGAAGCAGCAGCAGCAGAATAAGCATTCGCCATGGCAGCTGCAACAGCAGCTCCGAAGAAGTCTGCAGTATTGTGCCAGTGGCTGTTAGCGACTTGTGGCGTGTGAGGCAGGCCACCTTTCCTCCCTTGACCGCAGACCCCTCTGGAGCTGCACCCGCTGCTGGCGGCACCCCAGCCCACGCCGCCCCTGGCCACACCCCAGCCCCCTGCACCCTTGCAGAGCAAGAGGTGCTCAGCCTGGGCGCCTGGCTTGTATGTCTGCTGCCCCTGACGCTGAATGAAGGGGACACCTTAGGGCCAGGGACCAGGGCAGGCAGTGCAGCCACAAGGACCCCTAACCCCCTGGGCAACCACACTAACCCGGGTAGGAAGGGCAAACGACCCCGGCGTGACACCCAGCCGCCGCCGCCACCACAGCAGCAGCAGCAGCAGCAGCAGCAGCATGGGGAAGCAGCAGGCGGTGAGAGGGTAGCCCAGCAGGAGGCTGACCAGGAGGGTGGGGAGGGGCGGGGGCCCACTGGCCGGGGTGGGGAGGCGTGGGAGGCGGCCCAGGGGGTGGCAGCGGGGCCTGGCTGGTGGCGTGTGGGGGCACCCTACCTGGTCCGTGGCACTCTGCCTGTCTGGCCTGAGCTGAGCACCCGGCAGCTGCTGCAGCTCCTGGGCGAGTGCTTGGCTGGTAGGTGGACATACAGAGGGCAGGGTGATCCTGATGCTGTCCAGCATGTGACACTGTCAGCACTGTCACTGTCACTGTGGAGTGACCGCCACGTGCACTGCGCTTGGCTGGTGGGCTGACTTGAAGAAGTCAGGATGATCAGGGGAGTCGTCTATGAGCACACCAGCATCTCAGCACCTGCCCTGATGTGATGTGCTGTTGCAGTGCCTAGCATGTGCACTGTGTGCTGCTGCTGCCGCTGCCATCGGCACCGCTGCCCCTGCTTGTGCGCCTGCCCCTGCTGCTTGTCACCTGCCACCATACTGCTCATGCTGCACGTCACTCTCCCCCCTCCTGCTACTGCTGCTGCTGCTGCTGCTGCTGCTGCTGCTGCTGCTGCTGCTGCTGCTGCTGCTGCTGCTGCTGCTGCTGCTGCTGCTGCTGCTGCTGCTGCTGCTGCTGCTGCTGCTGCTGCTGCTGCTGCTACTGCTGCTCACCAGGCGTGTCACAAGCCCGCCTGGCCCAAGCACAATCCCTACTCCCCTGTACCTCATCTCCCTCTAGGGCTGGGCTACACCCTCTGCCCTCCACCTTCTCGGCAGCTTCCTCCGCATTGGCCTCCCTCAGCCTCCTCTCCACCATCCTGCAGCGTCATATGGTGCTGCTCGCCATCACACCAGCTTCTCACCAGCTTCTCCAGCCCCACCCCAACCCTGACCCCCGCCCTCAGGCTCATCACAGCCCTGCTCCCATCAGTGGCAGCCCTGGAGGAGGAGAGGGGCAAGTGTGGGGAAGTGTGATGCAAAAAGATCCCGTTGCTGTGAGAGCAGAGCATCTGGCGGTCCTGGCGGCCTTGGCACACCCAAGCAGCCTGCTCCCAGCTCCCAGCACACCCAACACTGCACCAGCGCATGGGGCGGTTAAGGATGGGGTGAAGGGAGGAGTTGCAGCAGGGGTGGATGACGCTGTTGGAGGCCGCCAGGGCGAAGGTGGACTGCAGCTGGCTCCATTGAGCC
Organism: Haematococcus lacustris; assembly: GCA_030144725.1. NCBI lineage: Eukaryota > Viridiplantae > Chlorophyta > Chlorophyceae > Chlamydomonadales > Haematococcaceae > Haematococcus > Haematococcus lacustris. Next base: position 2,611,897 of record JASKMD010000009.1, read on the forward strand.
AGGGGTCAGAGCAGCAGCAAGCAGCTGCCACCTCCTGGCAGTCCAGCTTAGCCAAGGCAGGCTCAAGGTGCTTGCCAGAGCCAGGGGTGGGGAGAGAGGGGAGGGAGGGGTGGGAGCAGCATGGGCAGCCGCCACATGCAGAGCCTGGGTTGGACCCCATGCAGCTCATGCAGCTCATGCAGCATGACAGGGTAAGAAAGCGGTGGCGAAGAGCGGTCGGTTGGCAGGCATGTGCCATCGGCTGCCTGCCAGATGCTTTGTCGCCATCTGGGCAGCTGCCCTGCCTGCAGCCACCAGCGGCTGCAGCTGAGGCCGCCAAGGCAGAGGAGGCTGGGTGCCTGGGCCAGCCAGGTCAGGGCCAAGGGAGCAATGCAGGCGCTCAGGGTGTGAGCCATGCTGGCAAGGAGGTTCATGAGACTGGTGAGGGAGTGTGGCAGCAACAGCGACAGGGGGAGGGCCAGGGGCAGGGGGTGGGTGGAGGGCAGGAAGGGGCAGTAGAGCCAGGGTGCCACGAGCAGCAGGGGCCAGCAGCCACAGGCATAACCCGGCGGCTGCCGACCTCGACAACCTCCGACCAGGGCCCAGGTCCGGGCCTGGTAGCTGAGCCACCAGCCTGGAACCTGGACCTGAAGACGTGGCCAGCTTCCTCGGCACAACATGGCCGCCCTGACAGCCTGCATCGCCAGGCAGCAGCTATGGACTTCTCAACAAGCAGTATGGCGGGGGAGATGTGTGAGGCAGTGGAGCGGGGGGCTGATGCTGAAGCGAAGGCGGCGATGGAGGGCAGTGGGGAGTTGGAGTCGAGCAGCAGCAGCAGCAGTGATAGCGGCAGGGAGGGGCGGGGGGAGGCGGTGATGGCGTGGGCCTGGCCTGCGGCACTAGCAGGCATGGACTTGACGGAGGTGTCCTTGACTGTCCAGCGCCTGTGATGAGCAACAAATCCATGGTTTTAAACCTGGTACTCCTTATGATTGCGCTGTGACCTGATGCAGGCGATGAGATTGTCAGACGGTATGACTGCTTGGCCTGACACATATATAGTTATCAGCCAAGTCTGGCTGTTTGGCCTCTTGCAATTATGGCCCGTTTGCAACTAGGGCGTAAACAATGATGTTGTGGCTGTGATGGCTAATGTATGCTGCCATCCCAGGCTGCTGCTGGCCAGCACCCATGGCTGACCACGTGTGATGTACGCACCTTCTGCCGCCTGTAGTGGTGGCGTGGACTTGGACTGATGCAAAACAAAAAAGGCACATGCGCAACGTGATGAACATCTACAGTTCCGTGATCAAAACATTAGCGTACAGTATTGTGACCACAAGGTCATAGGCAAGGTGTGAGGAAGCGGGGCAGTACTGTTGTTTCATCGGCTCTTGAACAGCTTCAACTGCACAAGGCAACTGCTTCATTACCACCACCTTACAACTGCTTTAGGGGCGATGTTGCAGCACACCCGGCAGCAGCATACCAGCGTCCTTCCACTGTTGTCAAGGACCTTGCAAACCAAGCAGCCAGGCAAGCAGCCACCTCCCACACGGCCGCCAGCAGCTACCTCCCCTGGCTGCCACTAGCACTCAGCCACCCCTGACTGCATGACTGGCACGAAATGCCCACCTCTGCTGCTGCCACAAAACCACAAGAGCAAAGGCGCTGCATTGCCCTGACACCTCAAGCCCTAGGTTGTGCCGCATAGCAGTGCATCAGGCAACAGCACACAGGTTGACACCCAAGAGCTCCAGAGTATCACATGCTGACTGGGACCCTGGTTCAAACCCAGGCAGCACCAGCCCCCAGAATACCCCCAAACACCCAGGACTGGTTTCTGGCATCTGCCTGGCTGTGAGGGTGGAGTCACGGAGGCAGCAACTCCGGTGCAGGGCCAGGCGAGCCTGCCCCAGCATGGGCCAGCAGATGCTCAGCTCACTCGTCCTCCTGGCTGCGCAGGCGGGCGCTGGCGTTGGTGACCTTGACGTTCAGCTGGCGTGCACGCTCCACAATGCTCTTGCGCTTCAGGGCCGACACGTTGTGTGCAATCTCCGCCGCATACTTCCTGATCACATCAAGGAAGGGAGTGCCGAGAGTCGTCAGACACGGCGCAGCTGTTCAGGTGCAATAGTGCAGCGCCTGCATGTCTGCTGGCGCGAAGAGTGAAAGTGGCGATGCAACAGTTGCTTGGTAAGACTCCTAGCTCATGAGGGTCCAAACATGATTGTTGTGAAGCTGGCCAGCAGTGGCCGCATGTGAGGCACCATGCCACCCCACTGTGGCAGTAACAATGCTTCGGGGACCAGCAACAGGTCATTCACAACTGTGTTGACTTATGGCTGCGGCTGCTTGGGGCGCAGCTGGATGAGGTGTGGTGCACTCCTGGGCTCATGCTGAGGCAAATACCTGTTGTGCATCAGCAGCAGCTCCAGGTCCTTGACATTGGACACGATGAACTTCTGGAACCCAGTAGGCAGCTGGTGCTTGGTCTTGCTGTTTGAGCCGTAGCCGACATTGGGCATGGGGATAGTGCCCTTAAACCGTCTACGCACTCTGTTGTCAATACCTGCATACTCGGCAACAGGCCACCCACGTAAGTCATGGCTCTAGCATGCACAGCAGCAAGAGGCAAGCCCACCCTTGGGTTTGCGCCAGCTGGCCTTGACAGCGATCTTGCGATCGCTCTGGTGGCGGTCGAAGTGCTTTGTGCGCTTCTTCACAATCTTCATCTTCCTCAGAGGCGTCACCATCCTGTCGCCCTGTCCCTGCGACACCAGCCCGGCAACGTGAACAGGTCCATGTCTCCGCGGGATACAACTGCCTTGTCAAGCGGCACTGTCCATTGCACAGCCCTCCACTGCACGGGCTGAATGCTTGGTCGCACATATCCTGCGCCTGGCTGCTGCTGCTGCTGCGTCGGGCTGCAGGGTGCAGCGCTGTGCAAACGGCGGCCGCTGCTTGTTATGTAACCGTTTGCTTAGCTATAATACACTAGGCTTCAAGCCTAAGAAAGAACTGGACTGCAATGCTGCTCCTGCCGCCCAATCCCTCCTTAAAGGTCATGCGCTCACCTGGTAACGGGGTAGGCCCGGTGATAAGTAAGGGAAAGAGGCTGCCCGTAGGCTTGTGCCGAAGTCACTTACGACTGGGCAGTGAGATTCGAACTCCTCGAAGTCCCATGTCTTGTGTCTCTGGGTCGGCACGCACCGTATTGAATAGAATGCCCGCTGCGAATGAGTGACGATGATGGTGCTCCTCGCCCGCCCACGAGGAGTCAAGGGGTTCGGCCTCGTGCCCAGACGAGGCTGGAGCTTAAGTTGCAGGTGAGGTCGAGCAGCTGCCGTCAGGACAAGTTGCAGGCGGGCTCCCTGCACAACCTCTGCTCGCCGCACTCATGACTGGACATGTGTTGCATGCTGGACTGAGCTGCATGACTCCTAGATAGAAAGAGTAGAGACGGCAGAAGTACTTTAGACTGCCCAGACTTTGTGCCTGCTATGAACTCTATGCAGCAATGAACATAAGAAAGATGCCGGCAGGGAAAGGGGTTGTTTTGAGGGTCAACCCTGATGACCCTAAGCACGTGCACAGCGCCACCTGGTGTTGTGTGGAGTGCACTTGACAAATCCCCGCTTGTACTCAGGCAGCTCGCACAACTCTGTACAAAGAGCTTGGGTTGGGCGATGTTGACCAGCCCCTGATTCCCGGCATCTTGAAGACTCAGCTGGAATGCCGTCTGCAACCGGTGAGCCCCAGCTGGAGGCCAGCACTGCCCTGCCTGACCCTCTGCCATAGTCAGCGCTCTGCAGCACAGCAGTGCTGCCAGAACTTCAACCCCGGAGCCAGGTCTGCAGCTGCCATTCCTGCCTGCAACACAGCCTTACCTCAGGGGCACCTCACCACAACAAGCAGTCGTGGGAGGTCCTCTCCCGGCCCTCCTTGTCCACTGCTCCTCACCCCACCCCTTGCCCTGCGCTGCCATCCTCTGCTTCTCTGCCAGGTGCCCAGAGGCTTGCGGGACACCCGCGCTACCACCACCTCCCGGCTCCTCCTCCGCCCCTCTCCCCCCGGCCCTGCCCCTGCCCCGCCCTCCCACCACGCCCCCCTCCAGCCTGCCCCTGACGCTGCCCGCGCATGGGGCTCCCCTCCCCGAGAGGCCATGCTACCCAGCAGCCCCATGGCACATGCTGCAGCCCACAGGTCAGCCAGCCAACCAGTGGGAGGGGCGCAGGCCACCCTGCCCCTCAGCTCTCTGGCAGCAGACCCACCCCCCACAGGCCCACCTCGTGGTCACCCTGCGGCACCTGCACCCCCCCCTGCTGCTAGACGTGGGGCAGGCAGGCGACCCACAGACCCCAGGGGGGAGCAGCAGGTGGTGGCAACCGCCCTGGGCGCCCAAGGGGGGCGCCGGGCCCCCTTCATGCGTCAGCCGCTCACCCTGCTGCCTGGGCCCACCCGGCAGTGGCAGGCAGACAAGGCGCTGTACTATACGCCCATATCGCAGCGAGCCAGCCAGCCGCCGGCTGCATTCCCCGCTAGCCTGCGCCAGGTAGCCGCTAGCCAGCCCCAGGGGGAGGGAGGGGGGGACTCTGGATCAGGGTCAGGCCGGTAGGGCCAGGCTAACCACCTTAACCACTGGTCCCAGGGGTAGGAGGGGGCCAGTGTGGGTTAGGGTCGGGGGGGTGGGGTTGGGTTGACCACCCTTAGCCCCAGCCCCAGGGGGAGGGAGGGGGTGACTGGTGTCTGCTAGGCATATGGGGCGGCAGGGGGTGAGGGGTAGGGATGGGGGTGAGGCAAGATGTGCAGGGATAGGGGGTAGGGGAGGGGTACTGGCTGACCGGCTGCCGACCCCCATACTGGCCTGCTGACCTCAGGCCTGCTGCCCAGCTGGCTACTCTGTGGCTTAGCCCCCTGCACACTGCTGGCTGGCTGCAGGGCATGCTGATGTACTTCTCCCCCATGGAGCAGGAGCTGGCGCTGCAGGGCTGGGACAAGGTGGATCAGCAGCTGCGCCACTTGGTGCGCTAGCCAACCGCTCCCCCTCCCTGCCTGCCTGCTGCTCTTCAACACACCCCATGAAGTCGACCTCATGCCTGCCTGCCTGCCTGCCGCCTGCCTCCCCACCCTCCTCCTCCCTGCCCTCTTCAGGATGCCTACTACTGTAGGTGCCCTGTTGAGTGCTGTGTTACCCTGTCAAGCACTCCCTCCACCTTCTGTCCATGACCCGCCTCCTGACCTGCCTGCTGCTGCCCTGACCCTGGGCTGCCAGAGGGAGGCAGAAGCGGCTGCATGGAACACCCAGCAGCTGCAAGAGCGCTCAGGACGGCCTGGGCAGACCGGGGCAGCAGGCGGGGGTGGTGGTGGCAGCCCTGAGCATGACCCCTGGAGTGGACCTGATGGGGAGGAGGAAGGCGGGGAGGGGGTGCAGCAGATGGGGGTGGACCAGGTCCTCACACACAAAGTGAGCGCTGGGCACGCTGGGTCTGGTCACACTGTTATATTGACGCTCACTCCCCCTCCCCTTCCTCCCTCACCTCCTCCCACCCCCTCCTCCCTCACCTCCTCCCACCCCCTCCTCCCTCACCTCCTCCCACCCCCTCCTCCCTCACCTCTCCCCTCTCCCTCCCACCTCCCCTTCCCCAAACCCTTAACCTTGCGCCCTGTACCAATACCTCCCGCTCCCCCTCTTTCCCACCTTCACCCTAATCTGCACCCGCAGCCTTATCTCCACCCTCACCCTTGACTTACCTCCCACCCTCTCCCTCCCTCCTGCCAAGCACCATCTGCTTTGCCTGTGTTGCTAGGCCAGGGTCATAGTCAAGGTCATGATCAGGGTCAGGGTCAAAGTCAGGGTCATGATCAGGGTCAGGGTCAAAGTCAGGGTCAGGGTCAAAGTCAGGGTCAAAGTCAGGGTCAGGGTCAAAGTCAGGGTCAGGGTCAGGGTCAAAGTCAGGGTCAAAGTCAGGGTCAGGGTCAAAGTCAGGGTCAGGGTCAGGGTCAAAGTCAGGGTCAAGCTCATGACCAGGATCGAAGCCAGGATCAAGGTCATGATCAGGGCCAGGGCTGGGTCAGGATGAGGGCCAGGGCCAGGGTCAGGCCGAGTGAACCCTAACCCAAACCCTGCTGCGCCTGTGTTGCAGGTCGCAGCCCTGGCCCAGCAGCTCCGCCTGCATCCTGCCGTGCTGTGGCACTTGTTGGAAGCGGAGCAGTCAGAGGAGGGTGTGGGGGAAGAAGGGGAGGAGGAGCAGCAGCAGGGTGCTGAGGCGGGGGGTGAGACCCACAAAGCAGACGAAGGCCAGCAGCAGAGGGCAGGGTCAGCTGCAGCCCAATCCCCTCACACATCCCTGGCGCTGAGTCAGCAGCCCCAGCCTCAGAGCTTGCCATCTAACTCAAATGACCAGCAGGGTTCAAATTCAAATTCAAAAGCAAGGGATGCCCTCAAAGCCAGGGGCAGTCGTGAAGCCGCCCTGGGCAAGGACCTGCCCCCCCTACACCATGCTCGGCGGAGTGTGACCCAGGGAGTGAGACGTGTGGCAGGCGTCACACTTGACCCGGGCCACCCGGCAGGGTCTGCCCCTATGGCAGGGCTGGGGGCTCAGGATGCGACCCAGCTGTTGGCCCTGCTGCAGAAGAACTACGCACTGCACCATCAACAGGCATCGGGCCAGGCCTCCTTACCCCCTGGTGGGTGGTTGGCAGGTGGTTGGGTGAGAGTGACCTGCAGGCATGGCAATCACACCATGCTGAACCACACACCCTCCCCCCTACCTACCTACCTACCTACCTACCTACCTACCTACCTACCTACCTACCTACCTACCTACCTACCTACCTACCTACCACTCTCCCTCCCACTCTCACCCCCTCCCTCCCCCCCATGCCACCCCCTTGCTTCCAGGAGTGGACGGTTCTGCCCTCATCCAGCAAGCCATGCAGGCCGTGAGGCTGATGAAGCTGGAGGGGGAGGGGGAGGGGCTGGGAGGAGGGGGTGGTCAGTGGGGAGCCGAGGATGATGTGCTGGTCAGCCTGAGGGCCCTGTGGCGGGAGCGACAGCTGAAGCGCAGGAGCAGAGGCCAAGGGGCAAATGCAATGGTAAGTGTGACCCTGCTTGCAAAGCTTGCATGCTTGGTGTGTTGGTGTATTCATGTTGATTCATGTAGATGTTGGCTTGACCTGCTCTTGCTTTGCCTGTTGTTGACTGACCCGACCTGACCTAACCTAACTTGACCTGACCTGACCCCACAGGCAGCAGCAATAGGCAACAGCCTGCCCAGCCCGGCCCCAAACCTGTCCCAGCCATCCACCCGGATCCTCACCTGGGCTCAGCCTTCCCCCCCACACCCTCCACCCCCCCCTCCCCATGGCCCTGACCACCCTCAAGACCCCCCCACTCGCTCCCCTCCCGCCCCACACTTGGCTTCCCACCCTCCCAACACCGCCTCCCAGGTGTCTCCCTTTGCTGTTGGCAGCACCAGCAGCACCACCAGCACCACCAGCGAAGGTAAAGGGCAGGACAGGCTGCAGGCGGCGGCGGGGGAGGGACAGCGTCCTGGCTCGGCCCCCTCCCCTTCCATGCAGCCTCTGGGCCCTGACCTCGGCCCTGACAGTGGCCCTGACACCCTGCGCCCCGCTCTCAAGCCGCTGCAGTCGCTGTCCTGCTCCTCCCTGGAGGCTGCAGGCGCCAGACCGCCAGCGCTCCCTCAGGCTGGGCAGCAGCAGCAACCAGCTGAGCAGCAAGGGCAGCAGCAGGGCTGGGTGGGCCGTCACCAGCCAGCTGAGGGGCAGCAGCAGCAGCAGCAGGTGCAGGGGAGACGCAGGAGCCTCAGCCCCTCAGGTGAGGAGGGCCAGGGGGGGCAGCGGGGGCCGGGGGGAGGTGCAGGTCAGCAGGTAGGGGTCAGGCAGGCCAAGGTCAGCAGGGTGGTAGTAGGGACCCCTCCACTCACAGCGTGGCCCCCTCGCCCCCTTTCGCTTCATCTGCTCCCTCCCCTGCCCCGCATCTCATCCCTGACAGGTCCCTGTGCCACACTTGCACCAGATTGCAATAGAGCGTCCGCAAGGGGGGTTCCCTGGTCTGGATAGAAGCATCTGTGTACCCCTCCACCTGATGCTGACTTTACTGCCATACTCTTCTGCGCACCCCCACCCTGCTGCCCCTGCTACCCTGCTACCCCGCCCCCCCACCCAGCTGCCCCTGCCACCCCCACCCTACTGCCCCTGCTGCCCCTGCCACCCTCAAGCCCAGCTGCCCCTGCTGTCCCTGGGCCCGCAGGCCATGTGATGTCCTGGCGCTACCAGGACGCCGCTAACAGGGAGCAGTGGCAGCCCCTGGCCCCTGGCGCCTCCCGCCCCTCCCTGCTGCAGCCCTGGGGCTACCAGGCCTGCCTGCTGGACAACAGCCTGGCCATGCAGATCGTGGCCCAGCAACCACTGCCTGTACAGTCGGAAGCACAAGCCGGGACGCAGCTTGAGCGAACGGGTGGGCAGGGGAGGAGCTGGGAAGGAACCCTGGCTGCAGCAGCGCGGCCCGAAGCGGGAGCACCGCACGGCTCGTGTCAAGAGGCCGGTGCAAGCGTGCCTGGTCTGCTGCCGGGGTCACACTTTGTCGCGTCCGTTACACCTACGCCGCCGACCGATTATCCCGCTCTGCGCCGATCAATCGCGCGCCATGCCGGTACCCGCCCAACAGGTGTGACCGCGGCTGACAAAAATGCCGCATCCGGCACTCGCGAGTCTGCGCCCAGTGACCACGACGGTGCGCCAGGTGCCGGGCGGCATGCTGCGAGCTGCGACCCCCTGCCCTCCGGCAACGTCGGCAGTGAAGCCGCAGAGGCAGTAATGAACCCTCCCCCCCCCCTCCCTCCAAGGAACCCCAAGGAGGGAACGGGTGCACCCCAGCAGGCAGCCGGGTCAGAAGGGGCATGCGCAGGGGGAGGGGCAGGTACAGAGGCAGATGAGGGGGGGCGAGGGCAGGTGGCCTCCCAGGAGGAGGAGGCAAGCTTGAAACCTCCTGCCCAGGGGCCCAGCAGTGCGCCACAAGGGCCACACAGCCCAACACCAAGGCCAGGGGCACATCCAGCCCAGGTGGCTGTCCGGCAGGCTGGGCGCGGACAAGCCAGGCAACAGCCAGGTGGTCGGCAGGTCCTGGGTTCGACTCCTCTGCACCCACACCCTCAGCCTGCCTCCCCTAGTGGCTGCCAGCCTACCAGCTCAGCCGCAGTGCAGCTACCTGCTGCCACCTTGACCCCGCCTGGCCCGCCTGATGCTCAGCAGCAGGGGGTACCCCAGGCCACCCAGGCGGCCACCCCCTTTGCCCTCCCCCCTGCTGCTGCCACTGCTGCTGCTGCTGCTGGTGGCATAAGAGATGGCATGCATGGCCTGGGGCAGAGGGGGGACCTGACTGCAGCCATGAGCCCCCTTCTGCCTCCATCTTCCCTAACCAGCCAGGCACCCCCCTGCCATTTACCCACCCCCCTCGCCATCCCACCCTCTAGCGTTATTGCCGACAACCTGAGCCCACTGCTGGCGGGAGAGCTGTCCAAGCTGCGGAGTGCCTGTGCCCCTGAGTTTCTGGGTGGGTGGAGGAGGTCATTGTGGCAGGGCAGGGAGGAGGGCATTGTGGCAGGGCAGTGAGGCCCCGGGATCAGGAGGACGGGGGTTCAAGCGCTGAGTGTGGGAGTGAGGAAGAGCGTGAATGGATATGGGGGCATGCTATGGTAGGTGGGCGGTTGTGAACCGGGGGGAGGGGTGGATGGAGGCACGGGGCTGGTGCTAGTTTTGATCAAAACCCACCATCGTTTTCCTGTCTGTCCCTATGCTCTGTTACACATCTCGCCACATCACACATCACACTACACCATACATCACAACATACCATACTTGCCTGCTTAACCCACATACCCAACATCACGCCCATCACTCTCATCTCCCAATCACCTGCTTGCCCCATACGCCTCCTTTGGCTTCAAGCCCTCCGTCCCCTGTCTTCCTGCAGGTCAGCGCGCTGCGGTGTCAGCAGGGCGAGCTGCCCGCGCAGATGCAGCTGGGCGCTACCAGCCCGCAGCGCCATTGTTGATGCTGGTCTCCGACATCGCGGAGTCGAGGAAGATGGTTACGGAGCTCTCCGATGCAAGGCAGGCAAGCATGAGCGGCTGGTTCTCTTTGTTGACGGTGCACCTCTCAAGCAAGCATGATCGCCCTAGGGCCAAGAACGCATGGGTCAACATTGTGTTGCAGGCTAGGGTCCGGTGTTTTGTGGGGTGGGGTGGAGAGAGGGAAGGGGGACAGGCAAGAGGGAAGGGCAGGGCGTTCAGGAGTAATGTAAGGCAGTGCCAGGCAGCCATGGCTGGGGCTGTGGGTGTAGTCGGTGCAAGTGATATTGCATGCTCCGCAAGCGTATCATCATCAGCAGCAGCAACAGCAACATGGTCGTCAACATAGTCATTCACACCAGCATTGTCATTGTCGTCAGCATCAACAACATCAAAGGTGCTACGGTTCGCTTAATCATTGCCGGCGTTGCTGCAGCTCATGAAGCTATAAAGACTGCTCCCTCCACTTCAGCCACTCCATACCACAACAGCCTCAGAGCCAACAGCATGCAAAATGAAGGCAGATGGCTAAGGGAATATAACCAGATGGCACCTTACATGGCTGGAGCCGTCAACAACTGGGCTGCCTGGCTGCCCTTCCTTCCTAGGCACGGGCATGTGATGCATGAGGGACCTCAAATACATGCGCCATGCGGCATACAACTGCAGCAGCCTGGCCCTGTCGTGCTGCCAGCGCTTCGCTTGGATGCCCTGCAGGTCATGCTGCTGCTAAGGGGGGCAGAGCAGCAGCTGAGGCCACGGCAGCTGAAGGCCCTCCGGCAGCGACAGCAGCAGCAGCAGCGAGGGACCTAGGCAGCACCGGCAGCGGTGGCCAGGTGGTGGCAGCTCATGTGCTTCAGCTACAGCCCTCGGCACTGTGCTTTGGCTGATGTGCTTCGGCTGTGCCAGCTTGCAGCAGCGCAGGGCTGCCATACAAATATGGCTTGATGCCCTCTGGAGCCCCACAGCCGGCCATGGTGCCTTGATGTTGTAGTGGCAGCAAACGCAGCAGCAGCAAGCTGGAGTAAGCTGGAGTGCTGGTGTGGAGGAACCTGGTGGCAGCTGGTAGGTGGTGATAGCTGCAGCAAGCTGGAGTGAGCTGGACTGCTGGTGTGGAGGCAGCCTCCTCTTACTCCATAGGGTTGGGTGCTTTTTGCAAGGGTCAGGAACTGCGTGTAGCCTGGCTTGCGGCAGCCTGGACCGAGCAGCTGGGGACTATCACACACGGCAACTTTGCGTGGTTTGATCCTCGTGGGTAGAGTAGTGCTTACTGCCCTACTTCTGGTGCCTAAATCAGTGGGTGTGGGCCACACTGCACCCCTGAAGCTGTTGTAGCCGGTCACATTGCCGGTCTAACATCATGCCGCTGCCAGCACATGCCAGAGCAAGCCTTCTCACCGCCATGCAATTAGTTCCATGCACATGCATTGCATGATATAGTGGGCTTATTCTGAATGCACGCCTTGCCAAAAGCATGTGCGGCCTTGAGTTCACCCCCCCCCTCTCGTTGGGTGCATGAACATCAGTGTCCATGAGCATTGGTGTGTTATTGATTGTTTCTCTAGAATAGTCATACATCTCTGACGTTGCTACCTTTTTGTGTGTATGGGCCTCCTATGCTGATTGTCCCCCCACGCTTCACATTCTGAACATTGGCATGGCTAATGATGTCTATGCGTGTTCATGCACACTTGCTGGGTCTAGAGGTTCTCCGAGTTGCTGAGGAGGTCGTGCTTTGGTGTTGTTGCCGCCGTGGGTCATTGTGGGCCGTAGCCATGCCAACCTTTGTTTAGTGGCTTTGTAAGACAACTAGCATACCACTTCGTAAGACCATACCCTATTGTCTTACAGTATGGTCTTACGAAGATAAGTTACAGGCCAAGCCATACATGTAAGTTACAGGCCCTGCCATACAAAGACTTCTTCCCTCTGAATGAATATATTTACATTCCGGTATTCCTATCCTCTTGTGGAGCCCCTACACTTCTCCAAAGCAGTGAGAGAACGGTATGGGTCCCTAACCTAGGAATCGTGACTGTGTCCCCAACCTATTCGCTGGAGCGCTGCAGCGTGCATACAAGTCTACAGGCGTTGCATGTTGTCATCTCATGAGCTCTCGTTACACTACAGCAAGGGCATCTAGTCGAAAACCAATGTAACGACGAATGAGCTCATGAGATGACAACGTGCAATGCCAATAGACTTATAAGCACGTTACAAGCGCTACCCTATGCATGACTCTCTCGCACTCACATCCCCATTGTAAGGGGCAATATGACTATTTGTTTGATTTGGCTCATGACATGATACACATGTCTCTGTCGCCGCCATTGGTGCTGCCGCTGCTAGTTTCGCAGCAGGCCTTTGTCGCGCACTTCCACCCACTCCTGGCCCACACCGCCTAGGTTAGGCATGGTGGGGCAGTTCGGCCAGTTGCAATGCGGCGGATGTTCAGCGCGCCTGACACGTCCCGGTCGTAGAATCTGAGTTTGATGACATTGCTTGTCGAGCACATCCAACCCCGGATCCGTGTGGCGCACTGGGTACAACCACTTGCAAGACGACACAGAGCAATGCACATTTGTAAGCATGTCTAGTCTGAACGGTGGAAGGCATAGTCTAGGCTGGTGCGTGAGGCTATTGTACAACTATGTGATGCCACCACTCCTACAATGCAAATGCACTTGAGGCGTCTCACCCGAAGGACTCTGCTTGCTATTGCACCACGTTGGTGCGGGCAGAGGTGACTCGGATGTTACAAAATTCATGCACCAACACCACACATCCAAGAAACTGCTTGCATGCCTCCCGTTGCATCTCCTTAACTGGCACACCCCTGCTGCCAATGGTGTCGTTGCCGTTGAAGCTTGCTGGCCCATCGGCGTGTGACAGCCGAGTTGCAGTGTGCCTTGACACCCTTGTCGATATGCAGCCAAGGCACACAAGGTGAGACACATTATGAGTTGAGGTCAAGGCATGGCAAAGACAAGCATTGTGCGCACACATACTGGCACACATCCTCGCAGGGTGCGGCCTACTCACCTCAGCCCAAAACTTGGCCACCGTGCGTTGCTTGCCTCCGTACAGCTCGGCCCACATGGCGGGCCAAGTGGCCAGCACTGTGATAGCATATCTGAGGTATAGGGAAAAATATAGGCGTCCTTATTTTCTCATAATGGAGGCATAATAGGGGCATAATAAGGGGTCAACCGCGCCGGTACTCAGAGCTTACAATCGCACGCTTACAAAAACGTGATGGCCTGATGCTAATGTGACCCTGCAGACGTCGATGGCCTAGCGAGTTGCACGAAATGAAAGAAAGAAATCAATCGCTGCACCATTCCAATGCCAAGCCAAGCATGAAGCCAAGCATGAATGCAACATGCCCTGGTGCTGGCACACACAGCTGCTCATTGGCAGAGAGGAAGGCCATGGCATCAGGGCAGACTCCCTGGGGAACGTATGGCCATGGGGCGGGGGAAGGGTACAGGGGCCGCATGACTAGGGCCAGGCTGTATTGAACATGGCGCGTTGAAGCCCCCGATAGGAGCGGAGACTGCCTGCGGGCTGTTTAGGACATAGAAGGACATAGCATAGAACATAGCACCGGCAGCAGCAGTGGCAGCAGGGGCAACAACGGCAACACTGGCAGGAGCAGAAGCTGCAGCAGCAGCATCATCAGCATCAGCGGCAGCAGCAACAGTGGCAACAGCGGCAACACTGGCAGCAGCGACAACAGCGGCAGCAGCGGCAACACCGGCAGCAGCAGCAGCAACTCGCGCGGCAGCAGCAGCAGCAGCAACAGCAGGGGCAACAACGGCAACACTGGCAGCAGCAGAAGCTGCAGCAGCTTCAGCAGCATCAGCAGCAGTGGCTACAGCGGCAACACTGGCAGCAGCGACAACAGCGGCAACACCGGCAGCAGCGGCAACACCGGCAGCAGCAGCAGCAACTCGCGCGGCAGCAGCAGCAGCAGCAACAGCAGTGGCAGCAGGGGCAACAACGGCAACACTGGCAGCAGCAGAAGCTGCAGAAGCTGCAGCAGCTTCAGCAGCATCAGCAGCAGCGGCAGTGGCTACAGCGGCAACACTGGCAGCAGCGATAGCAGCGGCAACATCGGCAGCAGCAGCAGCAGCTCGCGCGGCAGCAGCAGCAGCTCGCGCGGCAGCAGCAGCAGTGGTGGCAGCAGTGGCAGCAGGGGCAACAACGGCAACACTGGCAGCAGCAGAAGCTGCAGCAGCATCAACAGCATCAGCGGCAGCAGCAGCAGCGGCAGTGGCTACAGCGGCAACACTGGCAGCAGCGACAACACCGGCAGCAGCGGCAACACCGGCAGCTGCAGCAGCGGTGGCAGCAGCAGCAGCAGCGCGCGCGGCGGCAGCAGCAGCAGCAACAACAGCAGGGGCAACAACGGCAACACTGGCAGCAGCAGAAGCTGCAGCAGCATCAGCAGCAGCAAGCGGCAGTGGCTACAGCGGCAACACTGGCAGCAGCGACAGCAGCGGCAACACCGGCAACAGCAGCAGCGATGGCAGCAGCAGCAGCAGCGGGATTGCGCTGGTTGGTGATGCGCAACATGAGTGATGTGGCGTTAGACTTGCTCTTGGTGTGCATCTGTGCAATAGAGCAACATGTGAGCAAGCATCAGCAAGTGGTGGCAGAGCAGTGCACGGGACACGTGGTGGGCAAGGTGTTGTAATGGTGACAGAGAGCGCAGCACTCACTTGGCACAAACATGCACATAGCACCACACAGCAGCTTGGGCCTCCTGTAGTAGGCGTCATGGAAATGACGAACGCGCGCAGAAGGGTCTGATGGTAGAGTTGGGATGAACCTCCAACTGCACGGGTACAGATTACAGCACGTGAGCACATGTTGCAACATGTATTGCAACATATATAGGCTGCTCAGCATTTCCGCTACTACACATGCTACCACGGTGTTGCTGCAACACCACTTGCAATTCTCACCTGCTCGGTTGTTGCGTTTGTCCCCGTAGTGGGGAACTTCTTGTCGTTGAGCGTCGGAACTGCAAAGATAGTAGCGTCTTGAGTCGCAAGAGCTGTGATTAAGGGCTGTGATTAAGCAAGCCGGCCGCCACCACCTTGACCATTGACAACGATTTCCTCCTGCGCGTGTGCCGCTGGCATACTTGCATCTGTTGCTACGTTGACATTGGCAATGGGTTGACCATGTGGTAGATGCGGGCACTGGAGCGAACCGTTTGGGCTGCCAATAGCCAGGGTGGACGCCACGGCTTGCCACAGAGACACGACCAGAACAGGGAGGTGGCATTGGTAACGAGATGGCTGAGGCTCGAAGTACGGTGCAGCTTTGGTCAATTAGCTCCCAGTGGCTAACTGTGCTATCTCGCTAGATGTTGCAGGGGCGCCACTGCTCGCTGCTGCGTGGCTGCCGCATGTGATAGCTGAAGCTGACTTGCGGCCTCCTGACAATTGAGTAGCATTTTCCAACGTGGCTGCCTGGCTGTGCGGCTGTCGGGCTGTGCGGTTGTCTGGCTGTGCGGCGGTCTCTGTCGACTTGACTGTGGTTGACCTCATCTTGACCTCCTTTTGAATCGGTCACACGTCAGTGGCCGCGCAAGTCGTGCAAGCCGCACAAGCTGTGCAAGCCGCGATGGCGTGCAAAGCAGTCGGGTAGAATAAAGCCCTCAATGGGGTAAGGAATGGCTAGATGAGGCTGTCGGCAAGTCGTGCAAGCCGCTTAAGCCGAGCTACTTATAACTGCCAGGCTGGCGACCGGCAAAACATAATGGTCGAGCGGCAAATGATAATGGTCGAGCGGCAAGTGCACTTTTTGATAATGGTCGAGCGGCAAAGTGCACTTTTTGATAATGCTCGTGCGGCAAACGAGAGCGTTGGTCCAGCAACTGCGTTGCGAATGCGTTGTTCGTAGTGCTGGTCAACGTGGGATAGGGGCGGTCAACGTGGGACGGGTATACAGCTACCTCTATTGCTACCTCTACGTTGCTCAAGCGACTCTACGCGATAGCTTAGCGGACGTGCTACCTGGCTGGCATGTATACTTATAACTGCCAGGCTGGCGACCGGCAAAACATAATGGTCGAGCGGCAAAGCATAATGGTCGAGCGGCAAAACATAATGGTCGAGCGGCAAGTGCACTTTTTGATATTGGTCGAGCGGCAAGCACGCTTCTCGCAATACGTTTCGGGGGAGCCTTTGCCTGGCTGTGTCTAGCGGCTGTGTCTAGCGGTTGCATACAGTGTTGGTCAACGGTGGCGGTTACGGGAATGCGAAACCTCAGATATACCAGATAATCGCCGTTACCTCTCGCATTATGCGAACTAATGGTCTCGTCCTCGGCTCTGCTACCATACATCCCTCGGCTGCGCCTCGGGATGTATGTCCGCGCCACCTCGGCCTCGTCCATTATTTTCGCATAATGCTCTCGGACCGCCAATTATCTACTACATACTGCCATTACTGTTGTAGCGAGGTAGTGTAGTTGGTGACCATCGACATCTCGTCGTGATGGGGCTGGATGTCGGCCATCTAGGCCTTGGACTCCTTCACGTGTTGCGTGATGCAGCTCTGCCGATAGTACTGCGCTGAGATGAGGCGTTGATGCCACACGGACTTCACAGCGCTGGAGAGGTACCGCTCCACGTGGACCACTGTCGCCATGTTGGTCTTCCCCGGGTCGCAACCCAGCCAATCGGTATCCAAGTCCGCCAGTGGCTTGACAACGCCCTTTCCCATGCAAGGCAGCTCGGCAGGCGGCCATGCTAGCTTGGGGCGCGTGAACATCACACAAACGGCATCGCAATCATAGTGATGTTCATGCGCCCCAAGCCAGCACGACCGCTCGACGAGCTGCCTCGCATGGGCAAGCAGGAGGGCGTTGTCAACCCGCTGGCGCACCTGGACGCCGACTGGCTGGGCTGCGACTCGGGCAGGACGAACTGGGCGATAGCGGCCCACGAGGAGCGGTACCCTTCCAACGCTGTGGAGTCCGTGTGGCATCGGAACCTCATTTCGGCGCAGAACTACCGACAGAGCGGCATCACGCAAGACGCCAAGGAGTCCAAGGCTTCGATGACCGACATGCAGCTTCAACATGATGAGATGTCGCTGGCCACCAACTGCATGGACCAAAGCATGGATGGCCGGCATCCAACCCGAACACGATGTGCTGTCGCAAGTCACCAACTACACCGTGGCGCTGCAGCGGTACCGGGAGTGGGTACCGGGAGCGCTACCGCCATGTGGGCCGAGCTGTCCAAGCCGTGCTGGTCCAACGCCAGGTTCTGGCTGTACGGAGGCAAGCAGAGCACAAAGGCCAAGTTCTGGGTCAAGGTGAGTAGGCCGTACCCTGCCTGTATGTGTGTCAATATGTGTGCGCAGAATGCTTGTCTTTGCCGTACCTTGACCTCAGCTCACAATGTGTCCTTCCTCGTGTTCATTTGCATTGTAGGAGTGGAGTTATTGCATAGCTGCACAATAGCCTCATACGCCAGCCTAGACTATGCCATGCACCGTTTAGGGAAGCCCGACAAGGCGGACGAGTCCTCGAGTGGCGCGACTATCTGTCGGACGCGTGGCAGGAGAGGAGCAAGGATAACGTGCAAACAAGTGCACAGACGTGTAGCTTGCAGCAAAAGCAGTTCGCAGTTCGCTCTGCTGGTGGGTTTCTCGTCATTGCTGCCACTCAAATGTATAATGTTAGAGAGCACCTGTTCGTAAGATCGTCGGCGGGAGAATGGCGTGTCGTATGAGCGCGCGCTGAATGAAGCCATGATACATGAGCATTCTTTGGTACTGTCTCTTGTTTCTGACATAGCACAAATTGCGGAGACGCCCGCAACCTCCTGGGTTTGGGCGAACATCCTGTTCGGATTGGCGTATGACGGAGCTCACTGGCACCAGGTGTGAATTGTTGCCGTGCGCGTCCTCTGCTTGCAATTGCTATACTGAGCCACCTGCAAGCATGCTGGCTTGCATGCCCATGCCCAGGGTTTTCAAGAGCAACATGCTGGCAGCCTGGGAGAATGCACAGTGGAGGCAGCTGTGATGCAGGCCCTGACTGCACTCGACCTGCCTGGCCTGCTCCCACACTCTGCAGCCATGCCCCTGCAGCGACAGGTAAGCAGAGGGCTTGGGGGGAGGGCAGGGTTAGGGGCAGCTGGTGCAATGGCCAGTGGTCAGAGGGGGCAGGGGGGGAGGGGAGGTACGAAGGGGGCAGTGGTGCAGAGGGGATGTGCAGCAGATGCTTGGCCGCCTCCCCGTCAGTGTGCCACGCTCCGTGTCCCCGCCCTCCTGACTTCCTGCCCCACAACCCCTGCTCCCCAGCCCCCCCTATGGCTCCCCAGCCCCCCCTATGGCTCCCCAGCCCCCCCTATGGCTCCCCAGCCCCCCCTATGGCTCCCCAGCCCCCCCTATGGCTCCCCAGCCCCCCCTATGGCTCCCACACCTATCAGGCAACTCAACCGGCCACCCTACCCCCCTATGGCTCCCATTGCATGCACCACCAGTACCTGCTGCTGCTCCCCCCACCCTCCCCCCCTGAAATAGCCCCCCCTCCTCCCTGACACAGCCCCCATGCCCTGCTGGCCTGTCAGGTGTGCTGGGGGAGGGCCGCCCGGACCGACGCCCGTGTCAGCGCAGCCTGCAATGTAGCCAGCCTGTGCCTGCCGCTGCCCTGCAACCCGGGCACCCAGCCCAGGGCCGTCAGCCGCTGGCTGCGCCGCCTGCAGGCCAGGTGGCCGGGGCGGGGGGCGGGGGGAGGGGCGGGCGGGGGGCGGGGCAGGCGGGGAGAGGAAGGGGGAGGGGCAGTGTTGAGGCAGGGCCAGGAGAGCGGTGGGCAGGGCTGGGGGGTGGAGCGTGAACGGCCCAGGAGGGCAGGGCAGAGGCGGTGGGAAAGAGTGAGGGCAAGTGTGGCTAGCAATGAGAGAAGTGTGACCTGGATTGAGGTGGGACCAGGGCGACAGCCAGGCGCTCCAGCTCTCTGTAGGAAGGGGGTGCTGCAAAGAGTCTCAAGGGCTTGGAGGGTGTGAAGGAACAGGGACAGGCAGCGGGAGGCCAGGAGGTTGCAGAGGTGGGGTGGGGTGGGGCGGGGCGGGGCGGGGCGGGGCGGGGCGGGGCGGGGCGGGGCGGGGCGGGGCGGGCGGGGGACATGCCTGCCTTGACCACCCCCCTGGTGCCTGCCTGCAGCCTCAACTGTCGCCTGCCTCCCAGCCTGCGCCTTCTCACCGTGGAGCTGCTGCCTGGAGCGCTGCGCACCAGACCCCAGCCGCCTGCTGCTCATCAACCTGCCTGCACCCACCCTAACACCCACCCTCACACTCACAGGGACAGCCCAGGGGGGCAGGCTGTCAGCTGGCTGCATGGGGGGCCACCCCACCCCCATGGCCGCCACCCCACTCCTCTTGAGGCGGGCCTACACACCCTTGGGTACTTGTCGCCCAAAGTCACACTTGCAAGGGCAGGTGTCACACTTTTGCAAGCTGTGGTCACACCTGGGCCGGGATGGCAGGTGGGCGAGACCGTGCAGGCGTGCCCCCCTGCTGCGATCACAAGGCAGGTTGGTAAGCAGGGGCTGCAGCAAGGGCAGAAGAGGGCCGGCAAAAGTGTTGAGGCAGCTCTCTCATTGCTTGTCGCTCCCCCCTCCCCTCCTCTTCTCCTCCCCTCCTTCCCTCCTCCGGATGCTTGGAGCTGTAAGCTGACTGTCGCCTGAATAGGACCGGCATGAACCGAGCACCCCACCCCTGCCCCACCCCACCCTAGCCTGATGAGCCACTAGCTGCGTATGATCATGCCCGCTGCTCCCTTGGCTGCAGGCAGTTGAGGGAGGGCTGGGACCAGCGCTGAGTACACAGCCCACACCCACCCTATCACCCGCACCAGCACTGACAGCACCAGCACTAGCGGCAGATGAGGGCACAGAGGGTAAAGCGGGGCCGCTGCCAAACTGTGGCCAGACAGTGGAGCTGGCAGCAGAGGATGCACCACCAGGGGCAGCAAGAGCAGCAGCGGGGGCAGCAGGGGCAGCAGGGGCAGCAAGGGCAACGGGGGCAGAGAGGTCAGCAGGGGCAGAGAGGGTAGCAGGGGCAGCGGGGGGGGTAAAATGTAAGGATGGAGGGGCAGAGGAGGTGGTGGGAGGGGGGGGCGGTGGGTGGCACGCCCGCCACTCCTGTGCTGCTCGCTGCTACGAGTACCTGGTGCCCCTGTGGGCCCTACACCCTGGGGTGAGTCAGAGGGGGGGGTGGGGGGGGAGGGGGGGGAGCAACAGGGGGACCAGCGGGGGGCGGAGGGGGGTGAGGGCCAAGGTGGGGGTGGGCAGTGGGGGGTAAGGGGAGGGGTGGGTCAAGGTGGGAGGAACGGGAGGAAGGGGGCGGAGGGGGTGTATGAGGGAGGTGGGAGGGGGTGGGAGGCTTGATGGGGGGGGGTTGGGGGGGGCAGAGCGGGGCAGAGTGGGGGGACAGGGGAGGGTGTGTAGGGAGGGGCTTCAGGGGGCAGCTGGAGGCGTCTTGCAAAGAGTGGGGGCAAGGACTGTGTTCAGGGGCCTAGATGAGGGTGGGGGCGGGGGCGGGGGCAGGGGCATTACACAGGCTGGCTGGTTCCACCTGGTTGCTCAGGTGGCAGTGCCTAAAGCCCGTAATGGTCGTGGGGCCAATGGAAGACCGCAGCCGCCCTCTCCTCCTTCCATCCATGCCAGCTTGGCAGCAGCAAGGGTGGACACAACAGCCGCAGAAGCAGGAGAGGCAGCAGCAGTGGCAGGGACAGGAGCAGCGGCCATGGCAGCGGGGATGGAAACGAAAGCAGCCCTGACATCAAGTCAGCCCTGCTGGCACTGGGCTGCCGCTGCTGCGGCCCAGTCAGCTGCCGCGCAGCTTCCCTGCGAGTCAGTCCTGCTGCAGCATGCAAGGGATTGCTGGGGTCAGTGGCAGCACATCCTGTCAATGTTCGAGGGGACCCATGACTTCAGGAACTTTGCCAAGGCACAGGAGGTGAGGGGGGGGGCAGGGGTGGCAGGGGGGGGGGCAGCAGACAGGCCGTGCTGGTAGATTGTGCGGAGAAGGAGAGGAGGGAGAGGAGGAATGAGGGAGGAGGGTGAGGGCAGTTGGTAGAGTGATGAAAGGGGTTATCTTGGGCGTGGGTTTGGAGGGCAAGGTGGAGGGGAGGGAGGGAGGGGGAGGGGGAGGGGGAGGGGGAGGGGGAGGGGGAGGGGGAGGGGAGGGGGAGGGGGAGGGGGAGGGGGAGGGGGAGGGGGGAGGGGGAGGGGAGGGGGAGGGGGAGGGGGAGGGGGAGGGGGAGGGGGAGGGGGAGGGGGAGGGGGAGGGGGAGGGGGAGGGGGAGGGGGAGGGGGAGGGGGAGGGGGAGGGGGAGGGGGAGGGGGAGGGGGAGGGGGGGAGGGGGAGGGGGAGGGGGGGAGGGGGAGGGGGAGGGGGAGGGGGAGGGGGAGGGGGAGGGGGAGGG
>JASKMD010000009.1:2635925-2665084 GCA_030144725.1 Haematococcus lacustris
TCCCCCGCTGCCGGCTGCTGCTGCTGCTGTTGCCTGATCTGCTGCCGCCTGCTGCTTTCTCTGCCCCACCTGCTGCTGCCTTTCCCTGCATTGCCGCTGCAGGATGCAGTGTTGTACCCTGGCTGCCCTGTCCCTCCCCGCCCCTTTCCTGCCCTGGAGGACAGTGAGGTCTGTATGGGCGGTGATCTAGAGCAGCAGCAGCAGCAGCAGCGGTTGGAGAAGGAGCAACCTAAAGAGCAGCAGCAACTTTTGGAACAGGAACTGCAGCGAGGGAAGCAGCAGCAGCAGCAGCAGCAGTGCGAGGATCTGGAGGAGGGGGAGGAGGGGGAGGGGAAGGAGGGGGAGGAGGATGAGGGGGAGGGGGTCATGAGGGCGGCTGCCAAGAGGTATCCAGGCTGGCAGGTGCAGCGGGTGCTTGTGCCTAGCCTGGCTGACACACCCCCTCCCCCTCCCCCTCCTCCTGGCCCTCATGCCCATAGCCCTCAGCCTGGATCGCTGCCCCCACCCCCCGAGCCCCCCTGCCACCCTACCCACCGCTTTGCTGGACCCGCCGCAGCATCAGCACAGCAGCTGCAGACCTCCAGCTCTCACCGCCTTGCCCTGGGGGCTCCTGCTGCTGCCTCGCCACCTGGACACGGCTCTGCTGCCCCAGCTCCTGAAAAACGCACCATTGCCTGGAGCGCCCACACAACAGCTGGTCTGGTGGCAGGCAGCCTGCAGCTAGGGGAGGATGGAAAGTGTTTGGTTGTAGCACCTGGGGAGTCAGCGCGGATGTTCGCAGGGGGAGGGGCTAGGAGTCGAGACAGGGACCTCTCAGACTGCGAAAACAAATGGCAGGCCGCGGGCCTCTGGACCCCCGCCCCTGCCGCCGCCCTAGCATTCAAGCTGCGCTGCATCTACCCCAGCATCGCGTCCAGCTTGCCGGCAGACATGCATCACTTCTGCAAAAGCATGACGGAGGCGGCATACCGGTTTTCGACGTGGCGGCACCCGGAAGGCACGGAGGGTTTGCTCGCGGCCCGGCAAATGGTAGTGGGTGCCGCGGCTGACATCTGACTTGTGCGCAGGGTGTGGTTGCTGTGCCGGGCGTCCAGCTCGAGGCCGCACCTCGTTACATGAGCAGAGGCGGAGACTGCGACCTGTTGCTATTGCAACTAACTTCTGTAAGCTGAGTATGGATGGATGGCCTGTTGTAAACAGCGGCGAGAGGTCACTCCTGATAACGAGCAAGCGCTCGTGACAGACGCGTTGCTGTCTTGCGTAACGTCCAGTGTTTCACAACTCCGGCCAGTGGTCGACACTACCGCATCTTAATGGTCGAATAGGTAGATGCGCGACGAGATGTCTTGCACCAGCCAGTCAAAGCCGGCCAGGAGGCCGGAACCGGATACGGCGCTGCACGCAACCACCCGGCAGTGCCGCTTGGTGATGGCCTCGAACTTCAAAACCTGCGAAGTCCAGTAATCCAACGCAAAACCTTGCTTGCGGTCATAACCCATGGCAGCGACGATGACCAGTTGGATAACATGCAGGCATCAATTCAAAGGCGTTTCCCTCCTTCCCCCCTCAATGTGCATCCCTAACTCGTCCACACCCTTTGCCACCATCACGCTCCCTCATCCCTACGACCTCAAGGCACCTGTGATATGTCAGCAATCTATTGTGCTTCCCATGCTGCACACGCCTGAACCCCAAACACTTCCCCTGTCACTGCCCCCGCCCCCGCCCCCGCCCCTGCCCCTCCCCCAGGAGCTGCAGCTGGCTCACCTGCTCCAGTTCTTGGGGTCCCAGCGCACTGGGGATGTCCTGCTTGTTGGCAAAGATGAGCAGCGTGGCGCCAAACAGGCGTTCCTCCTGCAGCAGCCCTGCCAGCTCAGCGCGGCAGTCCTCCAGCCTGCTCAGGTCTGCAGGTCAGGACCGGCCAGATAAGCCATAACAGGTCTGCAGGTCAGGACAGCTAAGACAGGGAGGGTGTGAGGACAAGCGGGTGGGAGGTGCAGGCTTGCCGGGTGAAGGCCAGGGTCATGGCATGACCAGCCAGTGCAGGCGTGAAGCTAGGCTGAGGGGATCACAGGGGGCAGGGGTGACGCTGGGCGGTGTCAAAGTGGGCTGAGGAGGTGGCTGGGCAGAGGCACGCAAGACATGGAGCAGCGTGGCGATGGTGGGTTTGGATACATGCCACATGGGCGCATGGGCTGCCAAGATGCCCTGATGGGGCTGAGGCCAGGCTGACAAGGGACACAGGGCGGGAGGGGCGAGGGGCAGGCATGGGGCATAGCTGCATTGGGTGAGGGATGCCAAGGGGAGGGGAGCAGGGGGAGGAGGCAAGGGGAGGAAGGAGGGGAAGGAGGAGGCGGTAGAGGAGGGGGAGGACAAAGTCACAGGGAAAGGGGAGGGAGGACATCCCGACCTGCCTGACACAGGTGAGGTCGAGGTGGCTGGGGCTGAGGGTGGAGCCCAGGTGTGCCTCACAGCTCTCCGATCCCCACAATGCCACTCCCTGCTTATCAGCTTCCCACAGATGCCCTGCCCCCTGCTGCTCTTCACGCTACCCTGGCCACCCCACTGGGCCTGGCTTGCCTGCACTGTCCACGACCCAGATCAGGCCGTCTGTCTTCTCAAAGTAGTTGCGCCAGTAGGGTCGTAGTGTCTTCTGTCCGCCTACATCCCAGATGTTGAGCTTGAAGCTGTGCAAGCATTGTGCAGGGGTGGGTCGGGTGGGTGGGTGAGGGTCTAAATTTGTGCTCTTGTGATGATGGCCTGCAATGCCATAGGTATGAGTCTGCCATGGGACGGTAGCTGCTTCACGGGGCTGGAGCACTTACCCTCTGTAGCTCATCGACTTAATGTTAAAACCTAAAGTAGGGCTGATCGTTGTGATATCTTCGCCGTTCAGGCGCTTGACAATTGTCGTCTTCCCCGCATTGTCGAGCCCCCTACAAGGCGCAGGTGCCGAACAGTCGCAGTGATGCTCAATGTCTCATCGATAGACACCAATGTCGACTCACACCATGAGAAGTCGCATCTCCTTCTCCTTCCGCTTGACCTTTTTGATGATGGTTAAGAGCCCCATCGTTCGTCGCTTGGTGGACGCTCAGTCCGTCATGTGAGACTTGGAATGATGCTGCGCACGGCAAAACAGGCCAGCATGTTCGCAAACATTTGAGTAGTTTGAATGTTCGCATTTGCATGTGAATTGTGCAATATGTTTAGCACAGCAGCCCATCTGTTCCCTCTACCCGTTCTTGGCCCTTTGTGTGGAGGTTTGCCACACTCCGCGATGATTGCCATGATGCGAGCCTCGTCGCAGGGTCCATCACTCCCGGCCCCCACGCCATTGGACATACACAGGCCAGAACTGACTCATTTCTCCACGCACGGCCACGCTCATTGCACCGCTGGGTAGCATAGGCTAGTTCGGGCTCCAAAAAGCTAGCTGCTCGACCCGAGTCGTGAGGTATGGACACAATCCCGGATATGCTTATGAGGTGCAGCATATAAGGCTGTGGGTCACCTTAGCTCAAGCTATGTAGCTGCCAAGCTCGTGAAAGCGTACATGTTATCCCGGTCTTGTCCCGGGATCATTCTACCTGAGCTGCGACAGGTAATGGGGAGTGCTAGGTATTAGGTGCAGGGTTAGGTGCAGGTGTAGGTCGATCTCCGCCACGTAACTCGCGAGTACATGTCGCGTGCAAGAGTCGGCATAGGGAGCTCGCGAAGCGTCGTCCTCGCACATCGACTGTCCGTTCAGACACGTGCTGCATGGTAAACTGAGCTGTACGCCTTCTGTACGGTGGTTCTCTTTGACGCATGCCAGCTCCTCCCCCGACTCCTGTACACCAGCCTGCTCCGCCGCCAAGCCCACTGACGCGCCCTTAGCGGCAGTTCAGCCAGAGCAAGCACTGGTGCATGGCTGTGACCAGCTGCCTGGCACCCATGTCTGTGTGACCTACAGGGGACTGCCCATCCAGGTGGGCCACTGAGAGGTTGGCAGCCCTGGTCCTTGCTGCAGGGAGTCATCTAAAGTTAGTCACAGCCACTGACCCCATCATGTTCCCTGCTGCTTTCCACCTCTGGCTGCGGCCCCTGCTGCACCTCACCCTCTTCCACCCCCACCCATCCCAACCCGACCCGACCCTCCTCTCCCAACTCCCTACCCACACCTACCCACACCTACCCCTGCACCAGCCCACACCTACCCACACCAACCCCTGCACCAGCCCACACCTACCCCTGCACCAGCCCACACCTACCCACACCTACCCCTGCACCAACCCACACCTACCCACACCTACCCCTGCACCAGCCCACCATGCAGAGCCCAACACACCTTTCATGGCAGCTGCGAGTGTTGCTCAATAGTGCAGCAATGCTGGCGGGCAATGCCACATTCTTGTTATGATGATAATGATGATGCCGTCATTGTGATTATGACTGTGGTTGTCATGGGTGTCATGATGATGCCAAAAGGATGCAGGGCCGCACCCACCTGGTGCATGCGCCCCATGGTGGCTGCAGGTGCGGCGCGGGGCACGGCTGCGCACCGCACTGCTGCGCCAGGGGCTGAGCCCACACAATGGCGATGCCCGGCTCATCAACTGCCGCGGCCTGGGCACCTGTGGCACCTGTGCGGTGGCCATCACAAGGCAGGCCGCCAGAGGGGCCATTGGGGCCGAGGGGTTGGCTGGGCTGGCATGGGGCTGGGGCTGGGGCTGGCATGGGGCTGGGGCTGGGGCTGGCATGGGGCTGGGGCTGGGGCTGGGGCTGGGGCTGGGGCTGAGGCTGCAGAGTTTGGAGAGGAGGGTTGGTTTGGGTTGGGTAGGGGTAGAGGAGGATGAGGAGCAGCAAGGGTTGAGGCCAGGGGTATTAGCATGGGGATGGCACAGGGCCGGCACTGTGCTGAAGGGGTGGCTCTATCACATCTCTCTGCCTGCTAATCCCATTGATGAACTGCTCGATCAACTGTGACAGCCCAACTAATGAACCCAATCCATCTGCTGAACTGCCTGCCTGCCTGATAGATTTTATAGTGCAACCTAGCTGCTGACCAGCAGTTACGCCAGGGAGGTGATCTGGACATGGGCTGCATGGGCTGCATGGGCTGCATGGGCTGCATGCCAAGGCTGGATCTCCCCTCCCCCTCCTCCTGCTGCTGCTGGCTCCTGGTCAGCCCCACCCTCACGTGTGCTTCATCTGCTGCTGTTGTGCTGCTCCTGGGCTGCTTACTGTGCTGCTGGGCTGCTGCACCTGCACCTGCTGCTGCTGCTGGCTGCTGCTGCGCCTTGTGTCCAGAGGGGTGGTGCAGCCAGGGCAGTGGACTGTGGCCGAGCAGCTGCGCCTAAACTTCCCCCCACACTCTGCCCCGGGCAACACCCAGCTGCGACTGGCATGCCAGGTGGGGGACAGACGCTAACCTTACACCCCCACCCCCGCCTGTGCCAGGGTCAGGGCCAGGGTGAATTGATCTTGTTAGTTAGGCTGGCAGAAACTGGCCTGGCTCAGAGTCCAGGACAGGGACAGTGCCAAGGGCCAGGGCAGGGAGAGCTCCAGGGCCAGGGGCAGCACGGCTTGCTCCTGTGGCCCAGCCCGCCAATAGTCTGACCTGCGTCGCAGTGGGGTGGTGCTGTGGCTGGGTAAGCCCATGCAATATTCAGTGGCCATGCTCTATCATGTAGTATTTAGTGGCCATGACCTCACCGTTCCTGGTTGTATACACCATACTTCACATGTGAGCAGGCCATGGTAATAGCAACGGCGATGGTGGGTTTTGCCTGCAGGTGAGGTGTGTGGAGGACATCAGTGTCACCAAGTTCAACCAGTTCTGGGGTCAGGGCCCCCTGCCCCTGCCCCCAGTGGCAGCTGCCGGGTGGGGAAGCTGTGCGGCGGAACAGATAGGCACACCTCAGCCAGGCTGCTCCAGGGAGAAGCAAGGGCAGGGGCACCAGGGGCAAGAACAGGGGCATGGGTTGCAAGGGCAGGGGCAGCAGGGGCAGGGGTTCGAGGGGCAGGGACACCATGGGCCTGAGCATGGGCCTGGAGATCAGGTCCGAGATGGGAACCCAGTCCAGGTGCGGGTGGCAGCGGAGCCGGTGTCGTTGCTGGGGGCGGGGCCTACCCCTCTGGGCTGGCTGGAGTTTGTGCTCGACCCTGACAGCTCGGGTTAGGGGAAGCTGCGGCCGCCTCCCCAGGTCTGCCCTCAGAACCAAAGCTCTATACCACCCACACCCTTGGCAGACGCTGCAAGTGGCCTCAAGATTGGTGAGGACGGTCGTGATGACATGTCCCTATGTGTGATCTGTCATTATGCGTGACAGTAGTGAGAATGCATCAGGTCACAGCGCAGTGTTGAGGCACGACGTAAGTCAGGCTACGTTTCAGTTGCATTGCAACAGTAAGCATCGTATGGCTGCGCACTGATGAGGTGTATGGCTGTGTAGCCTATGGTGACTGGCCATGAGCCATGACTATGCAGGCTGCGTGATGCCCCTGCTGTGCTGGGGGTAGTCCCAGCAAGCCTGGCTGTGGAACACATGCTGTCCTGTCTGACCTGACTTTAGCTGACTCATGGTACTTTCGAACTTTGCAAAACCTCAAAGTTTACAGCAAGGGCCTCGTTCTCGACACGCCAACGACCCTGAAACCCAAAACACCCCGGGCAAGCGATATGAGCGGTGCAAGCCATTGTCCCAACTTGAAGGGCTGCCGTAGTGCAAACTCCAATTGCACACGTATCACATACTTACACATGACGCAATGGCAACGCCTGTCCTGAACCCCTAGAGGTGGAGAGCGTCCAAGCGGCTGAAGCATTGTATGCCATCTTCTTCCTGGTCGCAACAGAGCCTTGGTGCCCACATTACTTTGCTGAAGGGGTGTTGAAGTAGCTGACCCCTGGTGGGTGGCCGCAGCTCAGCAGCCCTCACGGCTGACGGTTCAAGCGGTGTAAGCCATCTGCTTCTTCCACATCGTGTTGTTCTGGATTCCACCCTGCACCCCCCAGACCCGAAGCCTGCCCCGCACACTAGCAACCGCAACAAGTCCCCGCAACAAGTAGCAGTCAGTTGTCACCGGCAGGGTCACGTCATGTGGTCTGCCCCGGGCATCAGGCAAGCACTTATTCTGCTGTTGGCATGTGTAACTCGTCAAACGTTCTCCTGCTAACAACCCAGGTCGCGCCGCGGCTGTAAAACCCGGCAGGCACGACGCGGCCAAGGATTATGCGAAATCGCCAATTCCGCCGCGGCCCCGAGGTACGGTTGAACGGGGATATGCGCCGCCCCAACTACGCACGTCGCCGTTTCCGTTCACCATAAGCGGCGGCGGCACGTTGTAGCATGCGCAGCCGTGTTGATGCCGCCCTCTTGGTTTAGACAGCCCAGACGTTCCTGATCTCCCTTTCAGCAGCAGGGGCGAGTCTGCTGAACTCCGTGATGCGGTGCACGCCCTTGCCGTGCTTTGCGTCGTACATGGACAACCCTTGCAACCGCTCTGCAGAAAGGACGAGTGGCGCAGGCAATGGGATAGTCGCTCACTTCCGCCCCTCCTTGCAATTCCCCCCTCGCTTGGGCTCCCTTCGCTTCACCGCCCCCACCGTTGCTCTCCCTCTGGCATGTGCTTGCTCCGGCTTGTGCTCGCTATCCCCTCGCTCTCGCTATTCCTTCGCTGCTCCCCTCCCCTCCCCTCCCTCCCCAGCATACCATTTGAAACCTATGCATGTTGTGGTGCAGCCTTACCAAGCCCTTTTGCCTGTTTTGCTATGAAGCATCACCCACCTGGCTTGCCATTTGCGATGGTCGCTTCCATCACCTACATCAGCAGTAGGCGCAACAGCCTGACCACCTTGACCAAGCCATAACAGCACCCTGCCTCTTATGCCTCACAGAATACCATGACGTTCTTAACAGCAAGACCTAGAGGCACGGGTAGCCTCATCTCCCCATCTCCTCTCTCCAGCGTGCGGCCCTGCCCGCCTACCACCCGCCTATCGCATTGCTGTGGTAGGGAAGTTGTGGTCCTCGCCATTGTGGTTGGCCGGCCTGCCTGCCTTGCCCATCGTTGCTGCCCTGCATCCTCCTGCTGCTGATGGCATGCACTGTGTATTGAGACGTATTGCATTGCCCACTGCCTCACTGCTCCACCGGCATGTCCACATGCACGTGGTGCGGCGCTCGCGTGTGAATGTGATGCAGCGTTTGCAAGTGATCTAGTTGGCAGCGGACCGGCACATCGTAACCGTGCTCACAGGCTCCCAAGAGCACCCACCAAGCCAGGTCGCGTTCGAAGCGCGTGGATGCCGGGCAGGCTTGCCTGCACCTTCACGTAGTCCATGTCCCCCACCACGCGGCTCTTGTTGAACTGGCCCGGCGCGATGTGATATGCGCGACCTGCGGAGCGCGATGCCGGACGGGCGCGAACAAGCGATGTTTCACGTCTGCTGCGTCCGCGTGCAAGGGGCTTGGCTTTGGAACACAAGTAAACCCCATTGCAGGGATTCCGGGTCCAAAGGTGCCCACTGGGCTGCAAGCCTGCAGCTGCAATGGGGTAGCTTGCCAGCTCATGTGCTGCCACCCACTGTGCATCCCTACCCTGATGAGTAAGGGCGATTGCCGGTGCAGTGTACCAGCACCAAGGCCAGGGCAACGTTTGTTCCAGCGTGCAGTGGAGCGTGCGGTGAAGCGTGCTGCTACCCCCAATTACATCCCAGCTCACCGTAGTAGTCGCTGAGGTGGGGGCCATATCGCCCATAGTAGTCCTTGTACACAAGGTCCCCATCCAATGGTCGATCAATGTAACGCCATCTGCGGCCATGGGCAGGACATGGGCCTGGGGCAAGAGGCCTGGGCACAAGGTAGGGGCAAAGGCCACAGCATGACCTTGAGGCACGAGGCAAGGGCTTGATCAGGCCATGGTTTGCTGGGCAGGGCGCATGGGGTGCCATGGGTTACTTGCCCCATGCGGGGGCTACAGGCTTTGGAACTTCTGACGGTGCAAGGGTAATTGGCTAGGTGGGTGGCAAGTGGGGCGGGAGTGGCGACGGAGATCAGCACTCTGCCTCTCATGCATCATGCAAGGGTGTGAACACGGCTCTAGGTGTGGATGTAGGGCATGCAGGGCAGGGCTGGAGCAGGCCATAGCAGACCACTGGGCAACACTCTTACAGCATGATGCCACACCCTTGGTGGGCGAGTGCTCCGGCGAGTGCTGGCCGGCCGGCCGGTCGGCACGGTGGCACTCGCTTGATCCCACCTGCTGCCGATGAGGCGGGTGTTGGGCGACTCGGGCGGAATGGGGCGACCTAGCTCTTGAACGCGATCGAGATCCTGCGCATTGAGCCGTGCAGCGACTGCATCATACAAGCTGGAAAATTGATGCACGACATCGCCATCCGCTCAGCATCTTCCGATCCCTATCCCGAGCCACAGAAACACAAGCACCGGTGAAAGTCATGGCATAGTTGGTTGAGGTGGTTAATCAGAGAACTGAAGTGCCTGCCAGTTGCCCCTACTCACTGAGATGGAGAGGGCGAATGCAGTGCCAGTCTGACGCTGCCAAAAGGATTTGATGCTCTGCTGCCTGCACACAAGCAGCAAGGCCACGACCAGTGATCATCACACAAAAGGCTGATGCCAATGTGAGGCATTAAGGTGAGGATGGTGAGGATGTGAATTGCCGTCATGTCGTTATAGCTGTTGCTGAGCATGATGGTGGTGATGATGGTGGTGATGGTGGTAATGGTGATGATGGTGGTGATGGTGATGAAGGTGATGAAGGTGACAGGGGCTGGAGCTCAAGACAGCCTCAGGGAGGCTGAGGGCCCGGTGAGCCCAGCAGGGCCAGGTGAGCTATCCTGGCTGCCATGGCCTGCCCTGCTATGCCGCAGTGTCCACGTGGCTCACCGCAAGTCATCAAGCAGCTTTCACCACTCCTTCCCTATCGGTCCCCGGTTCCCATCATCACCCCATCCTCTAGCCTGGATCCCAACCCTGACCCCCAACCCCCAAAACTGCTCTCCCCTACTCCATTAGCTTCCCCAGCGAGCTGATGAGGCAAGCAGCCCCTGGCCCCCTCCTCCTCCTCCCCTCCCCCTTGCATGGCCTTGCATGGCTTGCTCCCTACCTCACGTCAGGCTCAGGCAGCTCCAGCCCACCCCGCAGCGCCCCACTGCTCTCCCGCAGCGCCTTGATGGTGGCGGCGGCACGCGCCTGCTGCGAGGCCACCAGCGCGCCATGAGGGGCGGCGGAGCGGGGCCGGGCCACCTCCCCATCCTGCGCCAGGGGGGCCAGCAGAGGGTCAGCAGCTGGGGGGGAGGGGGAGAGGGGGAGCAGGGGGGAGGGCAGGGTGTGCAGCCAGGGGGAGAGGGCCAGTAGGTGGGCAAGAGGGGGAGGGTGTCCAGCCAGGAGGGCTGCAGACCTGCTGTGCTGT
This sequence comes from Haematococcus lacustris, assembly GCA_030144725.1. Taxonomy (NCBI): domain Eukaryota; kingdom Viridiplantae; phylum Chlorophyta; class Chlorophyceae; order Chlamydomonadales; family Haematococcaceae; genus Haematococcus; species Haematococcus lacustris. The sequence goes on from JASKMD010000009.1 coordinate 2,646,348, forward strand.
GCAACCCCTGTGAGCACAGTACACTCCTTGCCTGCCTGCCGGCCTTACTCCTTGGTCCCCTGCTGCTGCTGCTCATGCTGCCCCGCCCCCCTGCCTGGCTGCCTCCCCACTCCCACACCTTGTGCAATGTGCTGTCTAGGTCCATGTCCTGGACCATGTCAGCGTGGCAGACTGGGCTGACATCGTTGTAAGAGTGCACCGCGGTGACGGGCCGCAGGGCATGGCCTGCCCCAGGGCCTGCATCAGAGGCAGTAGCAGAGGGCTGTGGCAGGTGAGTGTCTGGGAGGGGTTCCAGAGGGTGAAGGTGGAGGGAGGGAGTGCAGGGAGTAGGAGCTGACCAGCATCACCCCCTCAAAGGCCCCTGTTGCCGCACCGCCTGGTCACCTGACCCACCTTCACCACCCACCCCCGTGCCCTGCCCTGCCGCATCCCCCAGGGTGGCTGTGCCATTGACCTCCTGCCCTTGGCCGGCCGCTGCTGCCCTGCCCTACCCTGACCTGGCAGGCGGGTGGTGGCGCAGGGCGTGGCTGTGAGGGGCTGTGCCTGAGACTCGGCCACCAGGGTGCTGAGCTCAGACTGCACCCAGTGGCCCTTCTTGCTCAAGAACCTGCAGGGCCAGTGGGCGAGGAGGTTCTATGCAAGGGCCTCAGGGGCAGGGGCTTGAGAGGCAGGGTCCTCATGTGTGATGAGCAAGGGGGCAAGCATGGAGCCTGATGCAGCGCCCTGACGCGACCAGGTCTCGGGGCAAGGTGCCAGCTCATCAGCCCCATAGCCTGCTGGGTGGACTATGGTGCAGTGGGCGGGATCATGCCACAAGGTGTCAGCTGGGCATGCTGGGTGTGGCGGTGACAGCCCCTCCTGGCGCGGCACCTGGCTCTCCCAGCTGCAGCTGCATCCATTGCTGCAAACTGCTGTCGCTGCGCTCAATGCTGCCAGCTGCTCTGGCTGCAGCAACAACGAGGAGCTGGGCTGCGACTGGCGGCAAGCACACCGCAGGCTTGCACTGCAGGGGCCCGTCTTGATCCGTGCTCCTGCCTGGGCACATAAGGAGGCTGATGGGGCTACCACTGCTGAGCCTGGACACAAAGCCTCGTATTCCATGTTTTCATCACATCAGGTCCTAAGTCCTCAGGTCCCGAGGGAGCCCTGCCAGTGGTAGACACTGCAGGGGCCCGTCACAGGGCGCGGAGGCAGGGAGGACAGAGGGCCCAGCACCCCCTTTGACAGCCGCAAGGTCCCGTGATCTCTTGACAGGCTGAGAAGGTGTGGCTTGTTGGGCATGACATGGCGTCGACAGGCTGAAAGTCACACTCTCTCAATCAGACCACCCCACAGACATAACGAAACAGGCCAGTCAACCCCAACCTAGCATAGTCCTTCCCACCTAGGCTCCGCGAGCAGGCCACTCCAACACAGGGTGGCCCACCCCGTCACACCCATGACCCACCCAACCCCACATACTCTCAGTCCCACCCAACTCCCCCTTGCCATCATCACCATGCTGACCCAACCTATATGAGTCACTGCTTGCCCTCATCACCTCATGTACACTGTAGAAGTCAGATGATGGCGAGATGAGCACTCACCTGGGGGTGGGGTCTGGGCTGCCATCTGGCAGCCTGCGCGTATGAGTGGAGGCATGGGTCCAGCGCAGGGAGAGCCCCGGGGGGGGAGAGGGCAGCACATTGGGGCCCACCCGGTAGTGCTTGAGGGCTAGCTCCTCCCCCCTGAGGGTGTCAGGTCAGCCGTAAGAAGAAGAAGCTGGCAGTCAGGGGGTGGGGCAGGGGAGTGAGCAGGTACAGGGTGTAGCCTCCTACGCCTGGCAAGCTACCACGAAGCTACTTCTTGGCAAGATGGCCAGCCCTGTGCCGGGGTACACAGCTGAAGGCATGTGGTGCCTACATGCTCATCGAACTTTGTTGTACGTGCATTGGCTGGTGAAGATGCGGTCGCGCCACTCACTGCGTGCCTTGGCGAAACGGCAACTTTTCCACAGCAGCTATGCATACTGCAGAATGCTTGCGGGGGTCGAACGTTGAAGGAGCAAAGCTGCGAAGCATGATGTGGCGTAAAATGTGCAACATGTTGCACTCGGGGGCTGGCGCTCGGGGGCGCAGCTGGCTTGGGTTAATAAAGAGCTGCGAAGCACACTCACGAATCGCTGCCCATCCTTAGAATAGAAGTGCCACAACGAACAGTATGTTTATATAGGTGGACGATTGCTATACTACCCTCCGGCTACGCGTCAACGTCCGTATGACCCAGTATCCTTTGCGCACCGCCCACCTGTCACACAGTCACACCAGGAGCTCATCTGAACTCATTTCTGACAAACTTAGACTATAGGCCAACAGCTACAGCGATGTGCCTTACACAACCCTTAAATGAGGCAAACCTGTTTGGGCGGGGATAATCCATACGATTGCCATAGACCATGCTGCTATGAGTACGCGTACTACATGGGTCTATTACCTATGTTGGGTTGATCTCACAATGAGCTCGTCATTTACAATCATATGTCTTGGTAGCTATGCACATGGTTGTGAAGAATCCACGCTCGACATTGCCGAGAACCATGCCCGTTCGGCACGGTACCATCAGCAACTGCCTTCGCATGATAGCTTAGCATTAGTGCCGGATATATGCAATAAACCAGCGCTAGTAGCCGCGTTGAGGATATGGTAGTCGGCTATCTCCTGGCCCTGCTGGCTGTCCTCAGGAATGTAATTGCGTGGGATTTATGTGGGACGGTAGCTACGACCAGCGCAAGCACAGTGCTTGGCTCTATGGAGTACACGCAGCGTACCTTTTGTCTGCCACCATCGGCCAGTGGAGAGCCGGCTATCGTCCAAGGTGCGCGGCCTGCGTTTTACCTGTAAGGGGCAAGTATTGCATGGCATGATTGCGGCTGTAACATATATGCAACTTGTCTTGCAGGCATGACCAGCTTGGTGCTTCAAAATGTGGTCCTACCTGCCAGCACAGTGCTGACAATGTCAACAAACAGCACCGGTAACGACACAACGAGATTATCACATCTGCTGGCACTGCCTGGTGTGGTGCAATTGATGGCCAGCACCGCGCAGCTGGTGTTGACCAACGTAACAGTCGAATGCAGCTGTGGCTGGCTGTACCAGCTCCAAGCGCTTCTGTGCAGCCAGCTGTCAGTGGAGCAGCTCCTGCCTTTGGAAGTGAGCAGCACAGCATGCACCTTTTTCTATGCCTGGTCCTTTGGGGCGACTGGGCAGGGTGCTGGTGCTGCGCGGTGGTGATAGTGGCGGTGGTGGCGTGAGGCTAGGCATGATGCTGGGTGACGTTAGTGAGGGTCTGTGGCAGGCCACACTGTCCCTGTCTGCCGGGTTATGGCTCATGGTGGTGATGTTGCTGGAGGTGATGTGTGGCCAGTGTGCATGGTCGTATTCCAGGGGTATCTTTCTCAGTCCCTGCTCCCATGGGGCTACCATGCTTCTCGTCATGATGCTCTCTCATCTTGCTTAGTCAGCAGACAAGCATTATTTTCCAGATTTCCACCCTCACGAGGTAGCAAGGCATCGCAGCATGACCACAGCAATGCCACAACCTTGCCTTCCATACTTCAATCCTTACCAGCTGCACAGGAAGTAGGCTTGTGCCTGCCCTGACCTTGACTGTCATTGCTGCACCCTCTGCTGGTGCCTGGCCTGTCCGCCACCCCTGCTTTCCCTGGCCTGTTTTGACCTTGACTGTCATTGCTGCACCCTCTGCTGGTGCCTGGCCTGCCCGCCACCCCTGCTTTCCCTGGCCTGTTTTGACCTTGACTGTCATTGCTGCACCCTCTGCTGGTGCCTGGCCTGCCCGCCACCCCTGCTTTCCCTGGCCTGTTTTGACCTTGCTGGCCATGTGGTGGGCCTTGCTGTACCAGGTGATGTCTGACGTGGTGTCCATCCCTGCATGGCAAGGGGAGCAAGTGCAGCTGACCGCCGTGGAGTTCATGTGCGACAGCAGCAGCAGCAGCAGCAGCAGCAGGGACACCAGCAGCTCCCGCAATGTGTATGGCTACAGCGGCAATGGCAATGACAGCAGCACCAGCAGCGTCAGTGCTGGCAGTGGTGACAGCAGTGGCAGTGCAGGCGTGCCGGGCAGGCCGGTGTTGCAGTGCGCGGTGAAGCACGTCTCGCAGTGGGAACAGCTGGTTGCTGCGACGGTCAGCTTGCAGGCAGTGGCAGCCAAGGTGGTCATTGTGCTGGATGCAAGCATGGCAGCAACCCGCGGTGCAGAGGATGCAATCTTGCAGGTCTACAGGTAGGGCTGGTAGGGGAGGTCTACAGGTCTACAGGTGAAGATGAGGGGAATGCTGCGTACATGTACACAGGGGGCAGGGCTACAGGTAGGGCTACAGGTAGGGCTGGGGGCCGGCTAGGGGTAGGGCTGGCTGGGGCTGGCTGTGTACATGGTGGGGGCTGGCTGCGTACAGCACTGTGCCCACATGCGTGGGGATGAGGGGCAGGACTTTACCCCTTGGACTGCCCTCCTGCCCCTCACTGCCCCTCTCTGCCCCCCACTGCCCCTCCACCCCCCGCACATGCGCCCGGAGCCTGCCCTTTATGCACCAGCCTGCCACCCTCGTCACCCCTTGAACTGCCTCCACTGCCCCTCACTGCCCCTCGCTGCCTCTCCACCGCCCTGCCTCTCACCAGTCTGGTGTGCGGCTGCAGGGACGTGTACCTGATGGGTCAGCCTGGCCAGGCCACCCAGCTCAACCTTGACGGTCTGTGTGGTAGGCAGGTGGGTGAGCGGGCAGGCAGTCGCACCCCTGCCGCCAGGCATGTGCAGGATGCCCACGGCTTAGGCGGTGGGGGCAGACGGCCGGCAGGGCGCCCGGGGGGACTGGTCGAGGTGGTGACGGCGGCATTAGCAGCAAGCAAGCGCACTTTCCACAACACAGAAGCACATGCCACATCAATCCAGCAAGGCAGCAGGCAGGGCAGCAGGCAGGGCAGCAGGCAGGGCAGCAGGCAGGGCAGCAGGCAGGGCAGCAGGCAGGGCAGCAGGCAGGGCAGCAGGCAGGGCAGCAGGCAGGGCAGCAGGCAGGGCAGCAGGCAGGGCAGGTGGCCGCCCCTGCTGTTGTGCAGGTGGTGTGGCAAGTGGAGTCCCCTCAAGGCAGCTTGACCTTCCAGGGGTTGGTCCTCCAGCACCTGGCCATTGTGAGTTGGGTGCCAGCGGGTTGCCAGCTCCAGCCAGCCTGGGGTTGTGTGTAGGTGGCCAAGGGCCCAAGGCTCATGGGCAAGGCCAAGCAGCCACAGACCAGGCTGGCGTGTGTAACGGTGCAAACCCACCATCACAGGTCAGGCACCCATTGTGTCCTGGCCCCTGCGGCACAGCTGGCTGCAGCCTGGGCAGGGTAAGGGGTAGGGTCTGGGCAGGGTGCTGGTGCTGCGCAGCGGCGGTGATGGTGGTGGCGGCGTGAGGCTAGGCATGATGCTGGGTGACGTCAGTGTGAGTCTGTGCTTGGCCACACTATCCCTATCTGCCGGGCTATGGCTCATGGTGGAGATGGTGCTGGAAGTGATGTGTCGGCCAGTGTGCATGGTCGTACTCCAAGGGCTTCTTTCTGAGTCCCTGCTCCCATGGGGCTACCATGCTCCTCGTCATGATGCTGTTGTACGCGCACACACTGCATGTCTGCGAGGCTATGGGATGTGGGGGTCATGATGCTGGTGCTGATAGTGAGGTAGGTGGTGGGGTGGGGTGGGACACTTGCACAATGCCCATGCCCATTTGAGAGTCACAAGCTTTCTAAGGCGGGAACTGCTGCTGCTGCTGCTGTTGCAGGGGTCAGCCAGTGACATGCCTTGGGGGGCCGTGGCGTTTGGTGTGTGGGCAGTCGGCAGGGACAGGTGAGCTGTCCTGGTCTATCCTGCGTGGGACCCTCCTGCACCCTCCTCCTCTTCGCTAACACCTCCCCTGCCCTTGTGTGTGGAGGGCTAGTAGGGTGACACGCAATGTCCCTCTGCCCCATGCCATCCCTGCCACCCCTGCCATCAATGCCGCCCGCCCATCACAGCCAGCACCCCCCATCTCGCCCCTCCTTTGCCTTCATTGCCACTGGCTGGCTTCGGGGATGCTCTTGGTTTGGCCCCTGCCCATGCTTTGAGTCATGCCCCTGCCAACGAGCCCTGTACCCAACCCCTCCCCTTGTTCGTACGGGGCTGGTATGGCGGTGGTGTGTGATGCCATCACCCCTCCCTCACCGGCTCCAGTGCTGGCCAGGCGGACGAGCTGTTGAGCGTGCAAACCCACCATCGCCACCGGTGTGCAGGTGCAACTCGAGCATGCAGCCCCTGCGCCTGGTGAACAGCACGCTGAGCCTGCCCGCCAGCACCCTGAAGTACATGGCCTACTGGGGGCCACGCTTCCACAGCCTGTTCCCGGATGTGGCCACCTCCGCCCAGTGGTTTGGCCTGGACCCCTCCTGCCAGCCCCCCATCATCCGGGAGGTGCCAAATAACCAGGTGGAGGAGGGGCAGGGTCAGCTGACCCCTAACGTAGCTAGGATATGGAGCAGTTGGGGAACGAGGGGCAGGTGCTGTTTCCCAGGGGATGTCAATGTGTTCCACTGTTCACAGGGGGAGCGAAACATGTGATGGTTCGGGTGAGGGTGAGGGTGAGGGTGAGGGTGAGGGTGAGGCCTAGTAGTAACCCTCTCCCTAACCCTGGGAGTGACACACGTGATGTGAGGCACACAGGAGCTGCATCAGGACAGCCAAGCAGCCAGGTGGAGGACGCATGGCGCAGGAGGCAAGGGGCCTGCAGGCCACCGCCATACCAGAACCCAGAAGGCAGAATGCATCAGGGTTGGCCAGGAGGCCACAGGCATGCCCCAGAGGTCATCAGCAGCTGGCCGCAGCGTGCCCGCTACTGCATACGCCCTGTTGTGGGCTGTGGTCCTGGCTAGGACTACACACCCCTTTGTGAAGTTTGGAAAGACCAGCAATTGGAATGCCCCTATTGCCGCCCCACCCCTGTCACTGCTCCCCTCGCTGCCCCTGTTGCTGATAAGCCCCCCCTTCCCCACTGCATAACGATTATGTTCGGCCAGTGCTTGTTGTGTTGCTGACCGATCCCGCTGTTCATAGAATCTTCAAGGACATCAAGTGAACTGCCCCTCTCACTGCCCCTGTCCCGCACCACCTGCCCTCACACACTGGCAGCGCGCGTTCACATCCCTGCCACGCAGGCCAACACAGGGTCAGCCCCACCGCGCACCTCCACACCTCCACACCCTGCTCTTCACAACCGTAGCACACCTCCACTTGCTAACCACCTTCTCATCACCTCGTGCAGTACAGGTCACAGCAGCCGTACCAGGCTGCCAGGCTGCCTGCCAGGCGACAACAGCTCACCCTGGCAGCACCCCCTCCGCCCCTCCCCCAAACCACTACACCAGGCCCTCTGTCAGCCTGGCTCCTGCACTCTCACACAGCGCTTTCGCCCCTCCTTTGCCTCATGCTGCATTCCTGGCTGCGGATGCAGTGACACCCAGCTGTCTCGCAAGGAACAGAAAATGGCGGGCCCTGCCCTGCCCCGCCCTGCCTTACCCTGCCCTGCCCTGCCCTGCCTTACCCTGCCCTGCCCTGCCTTACCCTGCCCTGCCCTGCCTTACCCTGCCCTGCCCTGTCCAGGTCATCTACAACAGCCAGGCGAACTGGACCACACTGAAGCTCAAGGGCCTAGGAGTGAGCCTCACTGCCCTCACCCTCACCAGCTTTGCCCCCCACCCCAGCTTTGTGCCCCGCAGCTGCCCCATCCTGGACGTCATGCAGCTGTTCGCCGACCCCTACCTCCCCCTCAGCCGCATCACCTGGGTCAGCACCCCGGCCCAGCTGGTGCAGGCCTTGCTCAACAGCAGCGAGGCGCAGTTTGTGGTGCTGCTGAGGAACGTGTCTGTGGCACTGGCAGACTGGGAGGCGGCCTTACCTGCGGCCAGAGACTGGCTGGTGAGCAGCAGCAGCAGCAGCAGCAACACAAGCACCACCGCCAGCAACACAAGCAGCGAGGGCAGCAGCAGCAACAGCAGCAGCTGGGGTGACAGCGGCAGCGCTTGGGGAGGACGGGCTGTGGGTGAGCCGAATATCAGCCTGGTCCACTCCGTGACCATCACTGGCTGGCCTGGCCTGATGACGGTCCTGGACTGGCAGGGGGTGCAGGGCCTGGTGCAGCTGTCGGCTGCAGCCAACCTGACGATGCGTGAGTGTTGCTTAATGGGCTGGCCATTGCTTGCTGGCTTTCTGCTGCTGGCCAGCCACATGAGCAAGCAAGTGTGCGGTAATGTGTGGTCTTGGGAGGGGAGGGCCAAGGGGAGGGCCAGGGCGAGGGGAAGGGGAGGGCGAGGGGAGGGGGAGGGCGAGGGCCAAGGGGAGGGGGAGGGCGAGGGCCAAGGGGAGGGGGCAGGGCGAGGGCCAAGGGGACGGGGGAGGGCGAGGGCCAAGGGGAGCGGGGAGGGCGAGGGCCAAGGGGAGGGGGAGGGCGAGGGCCAAGGGGAGGGGGAGGGCGAGGGCCAAGGGGAGGGGGAGGGCGAGGGCCAAGGGTGCCCAGTGGTGTACATCACCTGCATCTTGCCTGCTGGCTGCTACTGGCCCTGTGTGAGGCTCGCCTGCTGGCCCTACAGGATGCTGGCTCCCGGCCCAGCAGTCAGGATGCCTGCCAGCAGTGCCTTGCCTCACCCTGCCTGTCTGCTGCTGGGTGCAGGGAACCTGGTGGTCATGAACGGGGCACCGCAGGCAGCAGCCGCCCTGGCCACCCCCACCACCACCACCACCACCACCACCACCGCCAAGCCAGAGCTGGCCCCCCACCTAGGTCCATTCATCCTACACAGGTCAGCACACCATTCTCGCCACACCTGCCACCCCTGCCACCCCAGCCGCCGAAGATCTCCCAGCCTCCCTAGTGCCAGCACTGCCCTGTTGTGATTCACAGCCCACCCCTTGGACCCCAGGCCCAGGCTCGGGGGGCAGTGGGCACAACATCCCTGCCACCTTTGCCATCAATGCCGGACCCCTCTCATCACTGCCAGCACCCCGCCATCTCGAGACCACCATGAGACATTGTAATGGCCTGCCCTCACTGGCATGGGGGGGAGTGGGGTCACACCCTGCAGGTTGTGTGTTGTGCTGCAGGGACCAGTTGGACATCACGCTGCAGCTGGGGGTGCAGGTGGTGCTGTGGCCCCAGGCCTTTGAACAGTTTAAGTCTTCTGCCTTTGGGCCCGCACCCAAGGTGGGCCTGCTGCCACGCTGCTGCCACGCTGCTGCCACGCTGCCGCCACGCTGCTGCCACGCTGCTGCCACGCTGCTGCCACGCTGCTGCCACGCTGCTGCCACGCTGCTGCCACGCTGCTGCCACGCTGTTGCCACGCTGCTGCCACGCTGGTTGCAGGGTGTGACCCCCGCCCTGCCAGCCGGCCTATCCCTCCACACCGTGGCCTGGCTGGAGAGCAGCCTGCTGGGCTTTGACGTCACCCTCCTATCCCTGGCAGCGGGCGACGCCCTCCTGTCCCTCCCCTACCCTGCCCTGCACCCACCCCCTGCACCCCCCCTCACCGCCGCCCCCGGCCCCCCTCCAGGCGCCGCTGCCCTGGGTCTCACCGCCATCCTGCTGCTGTCTGTGCTGCTCCCTGTTGGTGGGGCAGCCGTGGTGGGACTCGCATACTGGGCCTGGCGCAAGGGGCTGGCCTCCAGCACCACCAGCCCCGCAAAGCAGGTGCTCCAGGCACTGAAGCAGCCTCGCATCCCCTCTCCCTGGAGCTGGGGGGGCTGTGGCAAGGGGGCAGCAGGGGGGGCAGGGCAGCCTGACGCAACACCAGATCTGGAGGGAGGGAGTAGGTCAGGCGCAGCAGCAGCACTGCACAGCAACAAGGCCGCGGCACTCTGCGGTCAGACGGCTCCAGTGATGGCCGGGTCTGGGGAGGGGCGGGGGGAGGAGCCGGTGCAGGGCTGGGTCAGCAGCCCATGGTGTGTGGCGGCCACTGCAGCCCTAGGGGGAGGGGGGGTGGGGCGTGACGCGCTGCAGCAGCGGGCGACGCCCCTGCAATTGTACGACAGCAGCACGGTGTTGGGAGGAGGGCGGGTGGCGGGTGACCTCGCAGACAGGGCCCGGGCCAGCCTGTTGGACACTGCAGGGAGCAGTGGAGGTGAGCAGGGCATCAGGGGTGGGGGAGAGGGGGGAGGGGGAGTAAGCGAGCAGGTTAGGAGGGCGGTAAAGATTAGCTGTGTGCACAGGAGGCGTGGGAGGGGGCAGGGGTGGGAGGGGGCAGGGGTGGGAGGGGGCGGGGCGGGAGGGGGCAGGGGTGAGGGGCAAACCACCTTCTTCCATACCCTAGTACAGCCTGCAGCCTCCCCCTGCCCTGCCCTGCCCTGCCCTTTGCAGCCTGGGGCCTGGCTTGTGCCCCGCCCGCCTCGCCCCTCCCCCCTCCCTCCTCCCCCCGTGCTTCAGCCCACCAGCTCCCTCCACCCCAGTGACGAGAGCGAGGAGGACAGCTTTGATCGCCCCCCTCCTGGTGTGGGCAACATGCTGACCAAGAGGCTGGGGCTCAGCAGGAACATGCAGGTGGGCTGTGCATGACGGGCACTGAGCCGGGTGGGCTGCTGCTGCTGGTGGTGTGGTGATGGTGAGGGGGGTGAAGGGGTGAGGGGGGTATCAGCCAGGTTGGTTGGGCTCCTCAAACCTGTAGTCCTCATCCAGTGCCACCCTGGGGCTTCCCTGGCGCTGGTGTCAAGTGAGCTGGTGATGGTGGGTATGAACTGCTCTAAAGCTTGTCCACGGTCAAGAGGCCATGCTTTGGGGCCATCATCAATTCAACAGCAGCAGCAGCAGCAGCAGCAGCAGCACCGTCACCATTGATACATGGCGTTCGCCTGTCAGCCTGCACTGATGCTGGGTCACGTCACGGCCACACCACCCACTGGCACCTACATGGGCAACCTGCCGGCCTGTCTAACCTGCCCTGCCACCACGGTTGAGATGGGGTGTGTGCAGATGGCAGTTGGGGCATCATGCTGTGGCGCAGGGCGGTGGGGCAGCAGCAATGCCGTTGACGGGCACATGCACACTCACATGCACACGCACGTGCTGTTCACGTACGTATGTGCATTGAGCTCCTAGCCAGACATTGACAGGCAGGCGGGCGGGTGGGCAGGCGGGTGGGCTGGGGCACCGGCGGGTGGGCTGGTTGGCAGGCAGGCGGGCGGGCGGGCAGGCGGGCGGGCGGCGGGCGGTGGGCGGGCGAGCAGGCAGGCAGACGGGCAGGCGCTAACCAGCCATTGAACAAGGCACTGTGTCTGTAAACAGGGGCAAGGGAGCTGCCAGTAGGTTGGCATGCCGGTGTGATGATGACGGTCAGCATCCTGCTGTTACCCTCCTCCCCTGTCGCCCTCCTCCATGCTTGTTTCTTTTCTTTTTGTAGATCTATGTCACTCCTCACTCCTATCTCACTCCTCACTCTTCACTCCTCACATGGCATGTCCCCCCATGCTGGACTGGCCATGCTGCCTGCAGGCTTGCATGGAGCAGCCCAGCGTGGCCGAGCAGTTCAGCCACATGGTAAACACCATGCAGCAGGAGTTGCAGCAGCAGGAGGTGGAAGTGTGCTGTGAGTTGGTGGGCAGGGACGGTGTGTGGGGGGGGGGGGGAGGGGGTGTGGGGGGGGGGGGGGGGGTGAGGGCGGTGTGTGGGGGTGGGGGTGGATGGGGGGGTGGGTGCTAACCCAGCAGACCATCCTGGTGTGGGCTGTGCACTGTCAGAGGGAAGAGGGTGGGTGCAGGGCAGGGGAGAGGATGACGTCGGTGCGGCTTTGCAGCAGGTGAGGGAGGGGTGGCGAAGGGAGGAGGAGGGAGTAGAACCCTGGGCCTCCTACAGCACCCCAGCTAGCTTTGCTCAAGGTCTGCAGGGCAGTGGGTAGGCTGCCCTGGTCTCTGTCTGCCCCTGGGAGATCAACATGGCATGCCCAGGCAAGCAAGAGGGGAGCATGTGGGCTGATGGTGATGAAAACCAATGCATGCATGCATGCTTGCTTGCATGCTGGGCAATGATGTTCAAGCTCACAGGCCCCCTGCCACCCACAGGCTCTTCACTCAGAGTGTCCCGACTATGACAGGCTGGAATGGTCATCATGTTCATATTGATGGCAACACAGGTGTGACGAGGGTGCCAGGTATGACACACGAACCTGCCGTCAGAGTGACCATGTTGTGTGCTGTGTGACACTGTCCCATGCAGGTGTGATTGGCCAGGGGTCCTTTGGGGTGGTTTATAAAGTGAGGGCCCGGCTACGCCCTAGCCACTCCTGCAACACTCACTGCACCGGCTTGCCTTCCGTCTTGCCTTCCGTCTTGCTTCAAACTGACATGCCTCCAGCTCAAGCCTGGCTCGCACCCCCAGCCTCACTGCAACAGCAGTGGCACAGCTGCTGCGCTTATCCCCAACGGCTCCCCTGCTGCTGCTGCTGCTGCTGCTGCTGCTGCTGCTGCTGCTGCTGCTGCTGCTGCTGCTGCTGCTGCTGCTGCTGCTGCTGCTTCTACCCCTGCTCCAGTGGCAGCTGCCCCCTCGTCGCTGCTGCTGCTGTCGTTGCTGCAGCGTGCATCGCAATCCGTCTGCACTGCCTCACACCGCCTCACACCATCTCTCACACTCTTGGGCTGTGCAGGGCACCTGGAAGGGCCTCACAGTAGCCGTGAAGACGCTGGTGTTCACCTCCCTACCCAGCATGCCCATCAGCAAGCAGCAGCAGCGCGCCATGACGGAAGCCGCCATCTGCCGTGCCCTGCAGCACCCCAACATCGTCGCCACCTATGCCTACGACCTCCAGGTCAGGCCCTGGCTGCCACTGCCGGGCCAGTGTGGCAGACCTCAACCCCTCCGCTGTGCTGTTGGCTCATGCCTGCTGAGCTGATGGCGTCTGGCGGCTGGGCTGCTGGCGGCTGGCGGCTGGCGGGCCGCACCAGTGCTCTGGTGCTGGCTGCTGTGCACGCCCAGGTGCTCCGCGGAGCCGGGAACGCACGCGCCACCTGCACCCCGCCCTCTGCCCGTCCCGGCCACCACGCCGAAGCAGGGCAGCAGACAGCAGGTAGGCCCACAGCCACCCACCAACCTGGGCCGCCCCCCTTCCATCCTCTGACCCCTCCCTTGCCCTCTTGGACCCCTACACCCAGCCCCAGCTCCATGCTCCCCACGGCTCCCCTGACATGCCCGCCCTGCCCTGCCCCCCGCATCCCCACCCTGCCCAGCCCTGCCCGACCTCGCCTCTCCCTGCCCCGCCCTGTTCTCCCCTGATCCTCCTGCCCCGCCCTGTTCTCCCCTGATACTCCTGCCCCGCCCTGTTCTCCCCTGATCCTCCTGCCCCGCCCTGTTTTCCCCTGATACTCCTGCCCGACCCTGCCCGACCCCTGCCCCACCCTGCTCCTCCCGCCCGACCCCTGCCCCGCCCTACTCTCCCCTGCTCGTCACTCCCACCCCCTGCCCCGCCCCACTCTTCAGCTCCTGAGCCAGGGCAGGCGTCGCGCACACAGCCACCGGATCAGGCCACCGAGTTCAAAGTGTACATCATCCAAGGTGGGACCCTCTGAGAACCCCTGGTGCTGCAGCAGACCTGCTGAGTCAGGCAAGGAGGCTCGAGGTGCATGGATGTCAGTGCATGTGAGTAGGGTGTAGGGTGGGTGGGTTCAGGAGTGCACTGTGTCTGACACAGCAGTTGGAGGTCTGAGGCCAGCGTGGCAGCTATTGAGGTCAGACACCCCAGTCCTCAGCCCCTGCAGCAGTCCCCACAGCAGTGACCTGTGTTTGACACGGGGTCTGAGCCAGCGTGGCTGTTGTTGAGGCCTGAGTGTGGGCTGAGGCTGCCACGCAGAGTTTTGTGACGGCGGCACGCTGTGTGACGCGGTGGACAGCGGCCTCCTGCAGGACCTGACCAGCGGTACCCCACAGCCAGCCATGGTGGGAGGAAAGTTGGGGAGGAGCGGGCGCGATGGGGCGGGGAAGGCTGCCTTGGTCACACTGCGAGCAACCCTGAGGCGACGGCCGCCTCACACTAACCCTCCTCCCTACACACCAGTGTTTTGTTTACACGCTATAGACAGCGTTCGCCATGAAATGACTTGTTTTACAGGTCGCTATGAAACATTGCGCTATGAAAAGCGGCCTTTGACCGGCGTTTTTGAGAACATTACGTTAAGTTAGGGACATGAGCTGTGAATTTTGAACGGAGCCAAGTATGGTCGAGTTATGAAGTTGAGGGTAGGAGCCTGGGCCACGTCACTTTGCGCTATAGATTCGAAACTCGCCAAATGAAAAAAGAAACACTGCTACACACCTGTTCAGCGAGGAGGTGAAGCTGTGTAGGTGGTGGTGGTGGTGGTTGGGGGGGGAACAAGTGGTATTATGCTACAGCTGATGCAGCCCTTGGGGCAGGTCAGGGGTCGACACCCAGGGTCACTCTTTGTTTGAAATGCACACCCGCAGGCAATTGGGTTAGGTTGGGGTCACTGGCCGTAACCTTCTGTTTCCATGGCGGGCATAGGTTGCTGGGCATCCCACCCCACCCTGCGTGTTGTCTTTCACCTGCCCACATGCCTGGGTTGTAGCTCGAACTATCATGGCCCAGGTTCATATGCTCAGCTGCACAGCTTGACCACATTTCAGGTCAAAAGTCCCCTTCTTTCAGGTCAAGAAGTCAACGACATCAGGGCAATAGCTAAACTAGGTTTAAAGATGGTTTTTGTAGCGCGATGCGTGATAGCGCGGTCCGTCAAGTGACTATATTTTATCACAAAGCGACCTTTGGGATATCACGCTGGCAAAAATAAACGTATCCGCTCAAACTCCGAAGTAAAAACTCTTTGCTCTGCTGCTCCTTGCCCCCCTTGCTCCCCGCCCCCAGGCGCATGTGCTGCAGATGGCCACGGACATTGCAGCGGGCATGGCGCACGTGCACAGCCGGAATGTGGTGCACGGCGACCTCACCCCCTCCAATGTCCTGCTGCGCACAGCACGCAGCACTGTGACGGGCTATGTGGCCAAGATAGCAGGTGGGGGAGAGGGGGAGGGGGAGGGGGGGAGGGGGGGAGGGGGGGGAGGGGGAGGGGGAGGGGAGGGAGGGGGAGGGGGAGTGGCTTGGCCCTGCCCTGTGTTGCCTTGCTAAGTGTCACAGTGGGTTGTGCTACCAACAAAGTGGGCAACAGCTTGGCAGTGGCGCCACAGTCACCACCACACTGGCTGGTGCCGCTGCCTGGACAATGGGCCAGGCGTAGTTTGCTGCCATCCCTGTGTACAGCCCTGCAACGCCCACCTGCAACAGATAACAAGTTGCAAGCGCAGCCCCCAAGCAGGCCCTGGCCACTGAAGCACTTGCTGAGCATGGCGTATGGCGTCTGCAGCACTGGTCCAGGTGTCACCTCAGGGTTAGGGTTAGGGTTAGGGTTAGGGTTAGGCGTCACCTAACCCTAACCCTAGCTCTCTGCAGCACTGGTCCAGGCGTCACCTCAGCCGGCACCATCACAAAGAAGAGCCACTCAATGCTCTGCCCGGGCACTCCGTGACACACTCCGCTCTGCTGTGACATCATCAAATGGGCTGGGGGCTGCTGTGTTGCCCTGCCTGCCTGTCACCCTGCCTGCATGCTGACTGCTCCATGGGCCACAAAGGGTGGGGGAGGGGCTGTACACAGAAAGGTTCCTAATTTGGGTAGGCCTAGACTGGCCGTTCTCCCATTTCCGCTCTTCAACACGCATGCCGCCTTTCATACACGGTCGTTGGAAGTTGTAAGGATGTTGTGGGTCGGTTTGCGGGGGACTATCGCGTTTTGTCGGCTGAGATTTGGCTGCCGCCGGTTACGCCCGTTTGAACCCTACCGGCCGTTAAGGTCCCGCGTGCACTAGCGCGACGAAATACCCATGCGAGCGCGGCCCTTCTAGACACCTTGGTGGGTACCCAATGTAGCGCAGTTGGTGCGCTTTGGTTTATTGCTACCCTTTGGCCGCGGTCTTGCGTTGAAAATGTTCTCTCTCAGCTCTCATGTCATTTTTTCGGCATCATGCGCCCAGGTCCTACCGCACACCACCAGCCCTTATGGCCAAACTGACCACTGGTGCTTCTCGACAGTCCAGCTTGGCTCAAGACAGCACAGGCGAAAGAGCCAAAAGGCTCTTGGCAGCTGTTAATGCTTACATGAAGGTCAAGAGGGGGCAGCCACAGCCATCCATGGCAGTTGTGGCCCGGGAACATGGCGTTCCATATACCACCCTCCACAGAGTCATCAAGCGGGGTGGGGTGATTGCAAAACGTGGGCGCCCAACAGCTTTGTCAGCTGTGGAAGAGGAGCAGCTGCGGGACTTGGTAGTGAGGGGCCAGCAGCAGGGTGTGGGGGTCACCAAGACAGCATTGCTTGCAGCCGTGAGGACGACGCAGCGGGTCACGGAGCGCAAGGGCAAAGTGGACCCCTTCAAGGGGAAGGCCCCTGGCAAGAATTGGCGCCAGGGGTTCATGTGGCATTTAGTTATAATTATTTACTTGAAGTATATAATAAAATACCGATAACAATACATGTCAGGCGGCATTTGAGAAGAGCGTGCACTTGAGAAGTGGCTTTCACCCCCCAGACAAGGATAACATGCTAGCAGCAGCAGCAGCCAGCATGGAGGGTGGCAAGCAGCAACCAGCCTTCAAACCCTGGGTCCCCTTGACAGTCGACGCCGCAATGTTGCGTATTGCAGCTCAGCGATCAGCCCAACCGCAGCCCAGCTTACGTTTCTCAGCAGAGGATAGGTTCTATTTCAAGCATGAGGTGGTTGCTGAGGCAGCCAAGAAAGCTGCAAAGGCCAGCAAGCGATCTTGCAAGTAGCATGCTTGCATGTCCATGTGCACAACTTTGAGTGTCTCTAGACTGCCACGTGATCATGTTTTTGACAAGCTGCTAGCTATGATAGGGGCATTGGAATGGGTAGCAGCCTCTACAAAAGTTGTGGTGCCAATCTTCAAGTAGGTGGACAAATGCAACGACATACCCACATTAGGGGACTTTCAATGTAAAACTGGTTTTTGAGGGGTATGGTACTAAAACATGTCATACCTTTGCTGCTGGTGGGCATATGGAGACCATCAAGGGCACTGTGGAGAGATGTAATGAAGGGTTGCACGGCTATGTGCTTGGCTTTCACACTAGTACCGAAATGGAGCAGCAATGGGTCTGAGACGCCAAAAGTTAACCAGATTAGGAACCTTTCTGTGTACCTTGCCTGCTTGCATGCCCTGTGCGTGCGTGCAAGCGCCAACAGCTGCGCTGCGCCGCTGTCCCTGAGCCTTAGAGGCAGGCTTAGAGCTCTGGTGCCACGGCTGCTGACTAGGCTAGACACTGTCTCACCAGGCTGTAGGCAGCTCACGGCTGCTCACTAGGCCAGACACTGTTGGCAGCTCAGGCAATCAGGGCAGCAGTAAACAGCTGACCTGGTGGCCAGTGCTGCCGCAGCTTGTGGCCACCCGGCACACGCCGCCAGCCTGCTTGCCTATTCACAAGGATGCCTCTTGCTGGCTGCAGGATCGATGTTCACACTCCTGTCCCTTGCCCCTGGCTGCAGACTTTGGTCTGAGCTGGAAGCTGGCCGGGGGCCAGGAGCACGTGTCCAACGCTCGCCAGGGCACAGGCCACTATATTGCGCCAGAGGTGAGTGGTCCTGACTGCCACTCGTCATCAGTATCACCGTCAGCGGCCCCCGTGCCCCTCACTGCCCCTCACTGCCCCTCACTGCCTGCCGCCTCACCCTGGCATCACACTTGGGGGGTGACAGTGAGTCAGGGGAGGAGTAGGGGACCCCCCACTGGGACAGTATCACCACCACCACCACCACCATGACAGGGTCCTCGCCACAGTCCCCCTCCACCATCAACACCTCCTGCCTGACATCGCTGTGCACACACAAGTGCCCAGACATCGCTGCCACCACCACCACCACCACCACCACCACCACACCACCACCACCACCACCACCACCACCACCACCACCACCACACCACCACCACCACCACCACCACCACCACCACCACCACCACCACCACCACCACCACCACCACCACCACCACCACCACCACCACCACCACCGCCTTCATGCTAATCCCAATGCCTTTAATGTAAGGCAGCAACACGCACAGCCCCACCGCCTGCCCGCCTGCCTGCCTGCCTGCCTGCCTGCCTGCCTGCCTGCCTGCCTGCCCTGCCTGCCTGCCCTGCCTGCCTGCAGCTGCCTGCCTGCCTGCCTGCCTGCCTGCCTGCCTGCCTGCCTGCCTGCCTGCCTGCCTGCCTGCCTGCCTGCCTGCCTGCCTGCCTGCCTGCCTGCCTGCCTGCCTGCCTGCCTGCCTGCCTGCCTGCCTGCCGGCCTGCCTGCCTGCCTGCCTGCCTGCCTGCCTGCCTGCCTGCCTGCCTGCCTGCCTGCCTGCCTGCCTGCCTGCCTGCCTGCCTGCCTGCCTGCCTGCCTGCCTGCCTGCCTGCCGCCTGCCTGGCCTGCCTGCCCTGCCTGCCTGCCTGCCTGCCTGCCTGCCTGCCTGCCTGCCTGCCTGCCTGCCTGCCTGCCTACCACACTACCTGCGCTCCCCCCCGGGCCTGCCTATGCACCTGCTCTTCATCACCACAGCAGGGGCGGGGCAGGCACCCGGCACCCTCAGCCCACCTCCCACCGCCCACCTCTCCCCCACGCACCCCTCCCCACCCCTCCCCT
>JASKMD010000009.1:2665584-2725014 GCA_030144725.1 Haematococcus lacustris
CCTTCCCCCTTGTTACCCAGCCTGTCACCCGCCCACCGCCCCACCCCTGCTGCCTACTCCATCCTGTGCATGCTCACAGTGGATGGTGCTGGATGTGGATGCCCTGGAGGGAGGGCAGCAGCGTGACGTGCTGTGGGTGCTGGAGCAGCTGCCCGGCACCATTGAGAAGGTGGGCGGGACTGCGGCTCACAACCCACTGCTACCACTGCCTGTAGCAAAGGGATACCCGGAATGCTCAGATACTGCCTGTTTGGGGTCATGTACTTTGTTACACTATAGATTATACTTGGTTACACTAGCGCACTGGTGCCTGGTACTGTTACTACACGCCCACTGGTGCTTCTTGGCTGAGGTTGTGGGCTGGGAATGCTGGGGGGTTTGCTAGGCTGGGCGTGCTGGGGTGTGTGTTTGTGTGTGCGCCCAAGGTGCACCACACGGTATGGTGTTCACAAACCTCTTGCACCTGAAAAGAATGTTTCAATTTTCAAAATTCTAAAAATTCACATCCTAACAAAAGCCCCTCACATCCTAACAAAAGTCTGCGAAGCGTGTGCAAAGATTAAACATCGTCAGCCTCTGGCAGTCAAGGGAACGTGTGTGCCACATATCTTGTGGGGGTCTTAGTGGGGGGTGCAGGTGCAGGCATGCATGCATGTGAGCAGGGTGGTGGGCCATGGTGGTGGCGGGTGGCGGTGCAGGTGGACATGACCCCGGTGCTGCTGGCTCAGGGCTACTGGGCGTCCTTCAACATCCCGGCCATTCCCACCATCTACAACATGTCAGGTGTGTAGTGCTGTGCTAGGTCCTGGTAAAGTCAGGAGCAGGAGCGGGGCTGATGGGGAGGGGTGGGGGAGGGGTGGTGGGCAGGGAGGTGGGTGAGTGGGCAGGGTGGGCAGGGTGAGGGTGAGGGAGAGGGGAAAGGGGGGAGAAGGGGAGGGGGAGTGGGCAGGTTTCTGCCCAGTGCAGCCCTGCGCTGTCCCAAGTTCTCAGCGCAAAGGAGAGGAACGGTAGGGACTCACTGCCCATACCAGCTCAGCCTACTAGGGTGCAGCCCACTTGCTACCGCCTTCACCTGCAGCTGTTGGCAGCCAATGGAGTGAGAGAAGGGGCATCAGTGGGTGCAGGGGTAGGGCAGGGGCAGGGGCAGGGGCAGGGGCAGGGGCAGGGGCAGGGGCAGGGGCAGGGGCAGGGGCAGGGGCAGGGGCAGGGGCAGGGGCAGGGGCAGGGGCAGGGGCAGGGGCAGGGGCAGGGGCAGGGGCAGGGGCAGGGGCAGGGGCAGGGGCAGGGGCAGGGGCAGGGGCAGGGGCAGGGGCAGGGGCAGGGGCAGGGGCAGGGGCAGGGGCAGGGGCAGGGGCAGGGGCAGGGGCAGGGGCAGGGGCAGGGGCAGGGGCAGGGGCAGGGGCAGGGGCAGGGGCAGGGGCAGGGGCAGGGGCAGGGGCAGGGGCAGGGGCAGGGGCAGGGGCAGGGGCAGGGGCAGGGGCGGGTGCTGCTTGCTGCAGACCTGCTGCCTTGCCTCCTCCTCCTGCACCTGCACCTGCACCTCTGCCTCCACCTCCACCTGCTGCCTTGCCGCCTTCACCTGCTGCTGGTGCTGCCCAGTGCAGGGCACCCTGCTGAGCAGGACTTGTGGCACTCCTGCCCTCGAGCCCGCATGTTTGCGCGGGAGGTCCCAGGGATTAAATCCCTGGCGGACGTCAAGCACCTGCTGCGCTTCAACAGGCAAGGGCCCATGTCAGCAGGGGCCCATACCCAGCTGCAGCACCCGCAGCATCAACATTGCCAGCAGCAGCTGCCGCAGTCAGTGGCAGTGGCAGTGGCACCACCAGCAGCGTGGTCAGCATTAGCGGTCACAATGTGGGCGTTTACTTGCTCTAGTGTAATTGTCAACAACATGCCCCAGTTGCCCGTGCACCAAATGCCCATGCACCAAGTCCCCATGCACAAATCACCCATGCACCACCATGGGCTGCAGATACCAAGAGGATCCCTTGTCTGGGGGCCTCCCCAACAATGCCATCGCTGCCCGCTATGACCTGGAGCCAGTGACCAACAGCAGCAGCAGCAGCAGCAGCAGCAGCAGTGGCGGCAGCGGCAGCAGCAGCAGCAGCAGCAGCAGCAGCAGCAGCAGTGGTAGTGACAGCAGCGGCAGTGGCAGCGAGGGTGGTGGTGCTGGCAGCAGCAGCCACGGCAGTCAAGGCACGGGGGGCAACTGGACCCGCAAAGCTTACGGAGCAGTGGACGCCAAGGTGGTGGACCTACACAGCTTCAGGTGGGTGCGCAGGAGGGAGAGGGGCCGCCTGCTGCTGAGGCTGCGGCCACCGCCTCCACCGGCAAGCCATGACCTGAGCCTGTGTCATGCCCCGCCTCCACCGGCAAGCCATGACCTGAGCCTGTGTCATG
Source organism: Haematococcus lacustris (assembly GCA_030144725.1). Taxonomy (NCBI): domain Eukaryota; kingdom Viridiplantae; phylum Chlorophyta; class Chlorophyceae; order Chlamydomonadales; family Haematococcaceae; genus Haematococcus; species Haematococcus lacustris. The sequence continues at coordinate 2,667,985 of JASKMD010000009.1, forward strand.
CCCCGCCTCCACCGGCAAGCCATGACCTGAGCCTGTGTCATAGCTGTGGCCAGGACAGCCCGCTGGCTGTGTGTATGTGTAAGAAGAGGTGGGTTGAGCTGTGTCCAGTTGTCTTGCCAACTGCCCCAATGGCGCACTGGGCTGCTGCGTGAAGGGGAGTGCTTGAGCTGTCCAGCTGTCATGCCAACCGCCCCAACCGCCACCTGGGCTGCTGTGTGACGCAGGTCTAGGACCACACACGTCATCTGCGGCCCTACTGCCGATGATCAGGTGCGCTGCTGCTGGCCCAACTCCTCCTCCTGCTGCTGCTGCTGCTGCTGCTGCTGCAATGTGGCTCCTTCCCTGTGGGGCCAGTTCCTGCTGCTGGCTGACAACACTCCCGCTGTCAGTTGCAGTCAGGGGCTGCTTGCCTGGCCTGAGACCCTTGCCGGCCCACCTGCAGCTGCAAGCAAAGGCTGTTGTGGGACACTGCCAGCACTCCATGCCCTTTACGACTTGCATGCATGGCCCTGGCGCCTTAGTGATCGTGCATGCCTGCATGTCCGCGAGTCATGAGCATTGGATGGGTGTGTTGCAGCAACACCGATAGGCAAATGCCGTGTACTGAGGATGAGGTTGAGGATGAGGATGAGGGAAATGCTGCTGTTGCTGCTGCTGCTGCTGCTGCTGCTGCAGGCACCCTTCCAATGGTCCACCGCTGCTTTCCCAGCAGTGCTGCATGAGGGGCTGGCGGACGAGTTTGTGTTTAGCTGGCAGAGCTACACAGCCTTGCAGGAGGGCTTTGATGCGGACCCACCTAACCAGAGCTTGGCGGATAGTGGCAACAGCCATGGCAGGGGAGGCGGGGACACAGCCTGAAGAGATGCTTCAACCTTGAGACATCAATGCTGGGACGAGGCTGCTGCTGTTGCTACTGCTATAGGTGCTGATAGGAAGGACCTGCTGATAGGAAGGAGCAGGTGGGCAGTTGAGCAGGTGGGCAGGTAAAAAGGCAGGTCGGCAGGCTGGAGCAGGCAGGCAAATAGGAGTCGTGCGCACATGGCCTGGCCTGGCCTGGTCCCTCCGCATTTAGTTCATGCGCTCAATTCACATGCGCACCTACGCAGATCCAGTGTAACCTGACATGGCGCCACAGTTTGTCAAAGAGTGAGAGATGCTAGAGGCGTGCCCTGAGGCATAAGGGGCATGCCTCACACCACCCACATATGCCCTGCATGTTACATTGTGCTGCCATAAAAGCGATGTCCAGGCAGGCAGGATGGACCAGGCAGGCAATAGGCACGCACGCATGAAGGCAGGTGGGCAGGAATGGTGTGCGGTGCGCTTGTGGAATACTGGACGCGCCCGCTGCGCTATGGGCAGAATAGTATGGGTTAAGGCTATGACATGCTGGCGATCTTCAGCCTGCCCAATAGAGCGAGATATGCGGGCAGCTGGTGGGGGGGCTCTATTTCAATGCTCTAGTCTCTTCATTTGCTTGTGATGCAATGCGATGCAGCTGTTGCAGTAGCAGGTCGTTGATGTTTCCTTTGCTCTGCATGATGTGCAACTGAGTATGAGCTCACACTACAAGCGAAGCGGCCAGCTGCTTGGGATGTGCAAGCAGCCAGGCACGGGGTTGATGCATGAGAGATCTCGAGAACAAGCCCACAGTCAAGGCAGAGGAGCCAGGGACAGGTGGTAAGACCTGTGCATGCTGGGAAACAGGGAATGTGAGAACGGCTCAGGTGTTGCCAAAATGGGGTCGGTAATGTCCATGCACATGTGTATTGTGGAGCTTGGCTCTTTTGCCTCCTTGCAACTAGTAAGCTGCATCCCCTAGCTGTCTCCCAGCCGCTGCCTGCCCGATATTCCGGTATCCTTTGTATAGTTAATCTGCATGGCCATCTGCACGGCCAACTCGTTCCTTGGCAACCACGTCTTGCCCCATGCAGCAACTTGCAGGCCTAGCAGGCCCTGGCTCTGTCCTATCGCAAGTGAACGAGGGTGCTGCCACTAGGAGTGGTTCCTTCTTCGGTTAGGGTTCAAGGTTCAAGGTGGTGGTTAAATGGTTGGTGGTTAAATGCTTAGAACTGTCGTAAGTCGTAGAACTGTCGTAAGTCATAACATTGATATGTCGCTGTAGGGTGTGCCAGTCAAGCAGATGCTCAGGGAGGCATGCAAGCAGTTCCCCGGGCGTGTGGTGATGGTGCATGAGTTCCGGACCAGCCGGGTCAGCTCTGCCCGCACCAACGTGGTGCAAGGTCAAGCAGAGTCCTTCAGGTGAGAGACCTCGGATGCATTCGCACTGTAGGAGTGAAGTCATTACATAGCTGTAGAATGGCACCTCACACACGAGCACCGTTTAGATTAACATGGCTTTGGCAATTTTGCAAGTGAGCATTGCCCTATGTCGCCTTGCAGGTGACTGCGCCCGGTGCGCAGCATGGCGACGCGATCCCGGATCCGGGGCTTGATGTGCTCTACAAGCAATGTCATCAAGCGCAGGTTCTATGACCGAGACGTGTCAGCGGCGCTGAACATCGCCCGCATTGCAGCCGGGCCGGGCCGCCCACGCGAGCTCAGCAGCTGGCTGGGCCGCCCCGCCATGCCTAACCCAGGCAGAGGGCCAGGAGTGGGTGCAAGTGCGCGACAGAGGCCTGCTGCGGAAGTGGCAGCGGCGGCACCAGCGGCAGCGATAGTGACATGTGTGTCATGTCATGAGCCAAACAAACAAACAATACGATTGCCCCTTACAAAGGGGATGTGTGTGCGCTAGAGTGTGCATAGGGTAGGGCTCTAGCGAATAGGTTTGGGACACGTAGGGTAGGTCCCGACTCCTAGGTTAGGGACACACACCGGTCTCTCACTGCTGTGGAGAAGTGTAGGGGGCTCCACAGGAGGATAGGTATATAGCATTGTTGATATAACCATTCAGATATATCTACTGTCAAACAGAGCTGGTTTCTTCTTCGCCCATCCCTTCTTCGCCCATCCATTCAATCCATTATCGCTTCCATTATCACTTCGCTTCAATAACCTAGCACCGCCACGCGCAACAAGGACAGCGCGTTCCGGGTCTCCGCCACGTCTAGCTTACCATCCTGTCTCTGCAGGTACTGCACTCGGTCAAACACGAAGTCCTTCATAGCCTCGCCGTTGGCGCCGAGGTCACCCAAAGGCGTCGTCCACTCTTTGCGACTCACAAAGCCATCACCGTCCTGGTCGAATACCTGCATTCGACCGGAAGCCCTTGCGTGCCTTGCTGCCTCACTCCTGTCCCAGCTCGAGCTAGACTCAACGAAGCTAGATTCATTAGGCATTAACTGCCAGAGGCGAGCTTGCACAGTTAGGGAGCTTGCTATATCTACAGACTTGCACAAAAGCCAGAGTGCATACACACCCTACTTATATTAACAGGATACTCCAACCCCACATCTTCCACTTGCTCCCCTTCCATTGCAAACCCACCTTGAATACGTCTTCCGGCACCGTAACCTCGTCCCTATCCACCGCATTTTCCAGAACTATCCCGGTCAGGAGTTCATCCACGACCAGCTTGCCGTCCTGCATGAAGCATTGTGTGAGAGCACAGTGGCATCATAGTAGAGCGCATGCCGCCACTGCCACCTGCGTTGCAGGGTGTTTCCTTGTGTGCAATGGCAGGTGCTCAGCTCAGTTGCTTGCAAGGTAGGACAAGCATTCATGATCAATAACAATGGCCTGGTGACAAGTTGCATGTGCAAGTGGTCACCCATAGACTCAAGTGCCCCAAAAGCTGCAGGCTGATCCAACAACTTCATCTACAATGGCTGCTGGCTCATGCGATTTAAGCCATGTAGTGCCCGTCAGCCATTGAAGAGCTAGGCAGCAGCGCGAGAAGTAGGCACCGGTGGCCTAAGGGGTACTTTTGCATGTGCTGTGGGTTAAGGAGCTGACAGGGACACTGCTTGCAAGCATGCAACCACGTCTACACATGTTAAGGCATCAAGCACAACAGGAGCCAAGATGGTGGATGGTAGAGCTTCCACCACTCAAGCCGTCGGCACGGAGGCTGCTTGGCCAATGACAGGGGGCAGGGGTTCAAACCCTGCCAGCCTCCTTACTGCAGGGTCAGGGTTAGGGAAGCGTCCCCGGGAGGAGTCTCATCTCAGGCAGGCGTCCCACCTGGTTCAAATCAAACAACCGAGTAGTGAAGGCCACCACCTCCTCATCAGGGGCTACGAACCCTTCCTCCTGCGCACAAAACAGGTTGGTCTTGTCTGGAGTATCTCACACTCCCCAGTTTACTCACTTGGCAAGCTTTACAGAGTTTTAACAACCCCACATTGCAGTAGCAAGGGGCCGTCTATAGACAAAGGGATTGCCAGTACAGCACCAGGTCCACCCATTGTAACTGTGGTGCACTAGCTGTGCCTTGCACTCCATGTGCAGTGAGGCTGGACCACTTAGTGATTGTTCTCATGCCTACATCTCCTATGCCCGATTGCCATGTCCTAGTGATGAAGGTGGCGGCAACCGTGCTGGCTGCAACACAGAAAGTGGGCCAGACTTGATTGAGTTGCGCATGCTCCATGCCCACTCAAGGCACATTGTTCCAAGCACAATGCAAACCCTAGAAGTATGTGTGTGGCACAACTATGGCAGCCCGCATAGCCTGCTGCCTGGTGAGGCGCAAGACGTGAGAGAAGGGTGCCACGCAGCTTGAGAAGGCAGGCACATCAAACTGAGCAATGCCCTGAAGCGTGTGTCTAACACAGCAAGTAGAGGCGTGAACAGCAAGATGACAATGACATCACAATGCCCGAGGAACCAGCAGGTCAGCCTCTCCTTGGATGCTGGAGCAATGTTGAGTAGCCTTCCCTGCCCAGGGTGCAGCCCTCTACCCTCAGGCTGCACGGGTGGCTTCTACAATGCAGCAGTGGCTGTCTGACCACCCTTGGCCCACCTCCCCAAGCCTCATCCCCACCCCAGCCCTTGGGCACCCTGGACCCATCGCTGGCAAGGAGGGACATAGTCTGGGTAGACAAGTGTGTGCAGCTGGGGCAAATGACGAGCTGGCTGCACAGGATGCGCGGCCCCTTCATGACGGCCTGTGACATCCTTCGCTGAAGCTCTGGGACCTCAATGCTGGGATGAGGCTGCTGCTGTTGCTGCTGCTGTAGGTACTGGGCTTTGGGCAGGATGTGTCAAGTTGCGGGTCGCAATAGAAGTACCATTTTGAGGGCCTGCCATGTTTCATATGTGTGTGTTCTCTTGGCATATCAGCTGCTGGGGGTGGGGCCTGCATGGTGTAGCTGCTCTACGATGGGTCCTGTATGTTGTAAATGTTGCTTCCGCTGCGCCCACACCGCTGCAGTCTCCGCTGGAGCCTGTGCATACCCCCGTGCCGAGCCCTTTTATGCTCCTGCCATCAAAGCCAACATTGCCTGCGCTTACCTTGCTGCGACGGCACCGCACTGTGAGTAGCTGAGTGAGATTACCCGCAGTCAAACATGTTGTTCCTGGTTGAATGAGTTTTGTTTGTCTGCCATGTTTGATATCCAACGACAATGCTATCCAACGTCTATGTAAGCCTAGCTGCGTGACATTGCCTTGAGAATCTTTGTGTTGGGGAGTGGCGCTGATGATGGCTATCGCATTGCTCACCCACCCCCGCCTTACCTGTGCCACCTGCTTGGCTAGGTTGGTGATCTCTTCCTGCGCATGGAGACGGTGGGATGTACCTGTCAAACGTGCAATCTAAACACCCTTTGCCCGAGGCGGGCTGCAGAAGGGAGGTCTGGGTAGTGGGGTCTAGGTTGTGTGCGCATGCCAGGATCGCTGAGAAGGTACACCCTTGCCAGCTCAGCCGCCATCACCTGCTCGATAATTCCGTTTCCATTGACGTCCACGAAGCTGTAATCACCGCGCGCCAGGTCGCTCAGCATGCGCGGCTGTGCCTCAGCCATCGCTGGGGCGCTAATCACGAGACTTGCTGCTAGAAGAACTGCGCCTATCTCCTGCTTCCAGGCTTGCACTGCCTGGCATCGTTGAGGCTTCAATACGCTGATGCTGCGGGCAGGACGGATGGTGGCCTTGATTGCGCTGCTCTGGGCTGATTGGAGCTGCATTCTCAGTCTTCCAGCGGCGACAATGTCACGGTCGTGACGGGCGCGATGAAGCAAGCAAGTCTATAACTTGACCCACACTTTGGTATAACTTTACTCACGCATTATCACGATGCTGCGGTTAAAACACCTACTGCATCAACTGCTGCGGCGTCCGTGTACCGCTCACTCTGCGTTTGTTGTAGGTGTGGGGCTGTTTTTATTGCTAGAGTGTGCATAGGGTAGGACTCTAGCGAACAGGTTAGGGACACGTAGGGTAGGTCCCGACTCCAAGGTTAGGGACACACACCGGTCTCTCACTGTTGTGGATAAGTGTAGGGGCTCCACAGGAGGATAGGGATACAGCATTGTTGATATATCCATTCAGATATATCTACTGTCGTAGTTGTATGGCAGAGCTGTTTTCATTTCTAACCAAGTCATCACGGTATGACGTTACCTGGTCGTGCAGGACTGTGTTTGCAGGTCAGGGCGCTCAGTGGGGGCGATGGACCACTCGCAATGCCATTGAGCCAAGTGAGCTAAAACGTTCTTGATCACTGGGCGGGTGTATTATTGGCCTTATAAGAGAGATGCTAGAAGCTGTACAGTGGACAGTGATAGCCACAATGGGTCGACTAGGCAACAGTTTGCAGGCTGCAAGACTGAGCACGCTACGCCCAACAACAGCACCACCGAGAGCCCACTATCCGAAGCCCAGCGGCAGCAACAGCAGCCTGAGGCACAGCAGTGTGTGCTGTGTTTGAACTGTTCCAGCTTTCACAGGAGTAATGCTTGTCATGCTAGATCAGCTGGTCATCTCCTTAAGGGCCCAGGCAGCAATGCAGTGGTGGGCGCCTGCAGCTTCAGGGGCGACAGGGTGTATGTTGCGGATAGGGGCTGGTGTTGGGAAGCTGGTGTTACAAGCACAGCTGGTCTACCTTGCTGCAACCGATAGCTACAGCCTACAGCGTGCAGCCTAGGGCAATGTCAGCAACACATCATGGCACCTTGGCCTTTGCTGTGTGCTCATGGTGGCTGCTGTCCCCTGTTTGCTTTGCATGGCTGTAATGTGGCAGGTGCTGTTGCAAGCGCAAAGCAGCGATGCACAACGCAAGGCCGCGGTAGACCTGCTGCAGCAGCTCAGCACAGCCGGGGAGCCGTTGCCTGACGTGGCCGAGGTCAATGAGCTGCTCAGGCTGTGCGCGGCCATCAGCGATGTGGACAGTGTGTTTAAGGTGAAACATTTGCAGTACATGGAGCAGTACATGGAGCAGTACATGCAGGAATGCATGCAGCAGTGCATACGGCAGTGCATGAAGCAGTACAAGACACATGCAAGGGCACCTACACGAGACAGGAACAGCGGCAGCAGCACAACCAGCCACTTGGCTGGTGGTGCACACTGTGCACTGCACAGTAGTGTGGAACATGTGGCAGCCAGGCGGGATGTAATGCAAGCCTGGATCCTCCATGGTCAGCACTTGGCAGCAAGCAGTCGGTGGAAGGTGTAAGCAGGGCAGGTAGCAAGGCAGCGCCGTACATGCATTGCCTGCATGCTATTACTGCAGTTTACAACAGGCATTATTCACGGCCTTTGGTAGCCATGCAGCATCACTGCCGTCACACTCCCTCGGCAACTCAACAAGCAACAGGTATTCACGCAAAAGCAGTATTGTTGACACCTCTCATGTCTCAGCGGCAAAGGTGACCATCATTATCAGCAGCAGCATTGTCATCATCGTCTCTAGGCTCTACTGATCCCGCCCACTGGAACCCAGTTTACCCACTTTACGCCAGGCCCTAGACGCTTGATGCCGGCACGACAGGCCTCCTGGTCCTGGCATGACCTGCACCACAAGGACCTTTGCATACCTCCAGCACTGACACGATCACATGAGTGGGTGCTGGTGTGCTGGCTGCAGGTGATCAGTGTGATGGAGCGCCACCAGGTTGCAGGCGATGAGGGCACCTTTGTCCAGTTGTCGGAGACGTTCCAGGTAAGGCCTCTGGCCCACTGGCTGCTTGGGTGTGCCTCTCATGGCGCTGTGGTCACGAACACTAATCATCAGGCTGGCATGAACGGCAGGCATGCTCCATGCCTTGCATCATGTGCTTGCGTCATGTGCTTGCATCACGTGCTTGCATCTTGCTAGATAATCCCCAGCTTCAGACACTGCTAAGGTAGTCATTGTCATTGCCAGTGTGCATGTAAGCTTGATATTGTTGACATGTAATGTAACCAAAAAGTAGAGGTTCTGATGAGCTCAGTCTCCTCTCTCTTCGTTCTTCCTGCTGCTTGATGCTGGAGAAAAACAAAGCATCTTGCTCTGGAGCACCACAACCCATGACTACGGCAGCTCACGTGTTTGCTGCCATCGCAAACGTGCGGTCGGTCATCATCAGTGAAAACTTGAGAGCCACAAGGAGCGCAGTCAGGCATGGCATAGCATGGTATGACTTCATGAGTGACCTGCAATCAACTCCGCCTGCACCTCATGGGTTCACCGCCTTCCTAATCTCTGACCCACGTCTTTTTTTTTTATGGCCTCCGCCGTTGATAGGTCCAGTGCTACCAGGACCGCTCCAACCTGCTAGTGCTGGCAAGAATGATGTGCAGTGCTACCCCTAGGTCTTCAGTAAGCACAGCTCCTGGGGTGTGATGCTCGGCGGTGGAGCTGGTTGAAAGCTGCATCCTCAGGGCCTCCTGGAGTGGTGCAGGGCATGCGGTCACCCTGCCATGCCTGGTGTGTGTGCCATGCAGTACTTCCCTAAGAAGCCGCCAGGCGAGTCCTGAGCTTGTGTCCTGAGCAGGGTCAAGTCCTGCAGTCCTGAGAAGGGGAGTCAAGTCAACTGGTGCTGGCACCTCAGGATGTGGGCCTGCCAGAGGGCCAAGGCTGGCTGTGATGCGAGCCCCCCTCACTTGCTGCCGGAGGGGCAAGGCTGGTTGTGATGCGAGCCCCCTCACTTGCTGCCAGAGGGCCAAGGCTGGCTGTGATGCGAGCCCCCCTCACTTGCTGCCGGAGGGGCAAGGCTGGTTGTGATGCGAGCCCCCTCACTTGCTGCCAGAGGGCCAAGGCTGGCTGTGATGCGAGCCCCCCTCACTTGCTGCCGGAGGGGCAAGGCTGGTTGTGATGCGAGCCCCCTCACTTGCTGCCAGAGGGCCAAATTTGGTTGTGATGCGAGCCCCCTCACTTGCTGCCAGAGAGCCAAGGCTGGTTGTGACGGGGAAGGAGCCCTGCGAGGGCCAAGGCTGGTTGTGACGGGGAAGGAGCCCTGCGAGTGCACTGCCGCCAGGCCGTTGACGCTGGTGCGGTTGATGCAGCGCCATGGTCTGGCACCTCTGCGACACAACTCTAACACAAGTGCAACCTGCCACCAAGAGGAGGGGGAGGGGTAGCCAATCGCTGCTGACACCTCCTAGGAGGGAGGAGGAAGAGGTAGCCAACCGCTGCCAGCACCTCACCAGGGCCCTGGTGGGCAGCAAGCCAAGGTTGCTAGTGGAGTGGGCCCCCTCCCCTGCTGTCGAGGGGCCAAGACTGGTGCCGGTCCACCTGGCTGCAGCACTTGTGAGGCGTGCTCCGGTGAGGTTTGCCTGGACTGCAACCAGCCCAGGCCCACAGACTAAGTGCCTTCAGATGGGGAGGGGAGCCAACTGCTGTAGTTGGCCAGGAGTCGGCGGCATGGCAAGGCAGGGAGGAGCTGGGTGAGGGCAGAGGGGAGGCACTCCAAGCGGCAGGTGCTTACAGGTGTTTCCCTTGCAGAGCCCAGCCAGCCAGACACTCACCCTCAGAGCCAACACCCAGCACCCACACGCAGGCTGCATGGTGTATCAGCTCAGCAAGCTGTGCAAGGCCGCATCAGCACCAGTATTTGCGTTTCGCCCTAATGCATGATCTGTAGCTCAAAGTAACATGGCATGATTCATTGTAGCTCGACCTATTATACCCATTATAGCTCGACCTTACTTGGACATATCGCTGAAGTGAAAAAGTCGGCGGCAAAGCGGCCATCTCATACTATGATGAGGATAACTGCAACGACGAAGCTTTTCCGGGTTTGTAAACGACCGAGGCCGAAGCAGTTCCGAGTGAACGCTCGAGACCGACGCCAGAGGCCGAGGTCGTTTACAAACCCGGAAAAGCTGAGGCGTTGCAGTTAACTTGTATAACTTCAATTTACAAGGCTAGCATAGCAGTGCAACACAGCGGCGATGCACACGGCGAAGCCGCAGTGGTCGCTGTGACCGGTGTGACTGAGCGATCTCAGGGGCGGAACTGCAGCCAGCCGGTTTTCAATTATAAGAGCGAGGATGGCCTCTTCAAGCGCCATCGCACCCCCTCCACGCGAAAGCTTCGCTGTTCCTTGCAGTTTTTGCGGCGCAGCCGCACTTTTTGCTGTAATTGACGGTTGGAACATAATTGGATGTCGGTTACCTTTGTTACAGCCTTCTAAAACATGGGCTAAAAACGTTTAGATCCGGGTAAATTGAAGTTATGGCGGCAAAGCGGCCATCTCATACTATGACTCATTGCGAGCTTTGGAACATGGAATTTCACAGCGACCGCTATATACAGACAATGTTGTGGATTGCTATGTGAGGTCCCTAGTCGTGTGGGTCAACCTAGTCATGTGGAAACAGCACGGATGTTCACCTACCGCATAGGGCGCAATGAGCACCTTGTGTGCCCTGGGTGTTTGGGGCTGTAAAAACATATTTAGAGTGTTTTGGTGTCTCCCTTGAGTTAAGATTGACTTAAGCTGGTCTTGGCTGGTCGCATACCGGCCTACTCAGTGGAAGGCATGGCACCATGCTTAGCAGTGCATTTCAGCGCGATAATTAGTGTTCGACATACCGTACTATCCCTTTTGATTCCCGAGGCCTCGGAAACTATAATTAAAATATTATTCCCGAGCCATATTTTTCATTGTTTCAAATTCCCCGATGGCCAAAGTACGTCTAAAGTGGGTTTCAAGAACGTCTTCGTGCATAGAAATAATCAAGTCTCCCACTCCAATAATCTCTCATCAAAATCATATGTTGCACATAGTCCACTGTCGTGGCCTCTCTTCTAGTGGCCTTATCAGGCTCGCTTGGGCCTGCTCCGTCAGCTGTGTGAGGGAGCCCTTCTGGTACCACCCCCTGACAGTGGACTCGTCCAGCTTGCTGTACAGGTCAGGTTGCACGAGCTTCAGGTGCTTAACAGCGGGGCTGTAACCGCCGCATGCTGGCACGGCTTGCAGGATGGGCTGAATCATAGCAAGATGCCACCAGTTCTCATGCGCCTTGCCGGTGCGTACAGCAGGAGGTGTGACGGGCGATGCGGCAGGGTTGCGGCCTGGAGAAGGCCCAAAGTTGAACAGTTTGCGAGGTCTCCCAGGTAGTCGCTTCTCAATCACCGCCGCTTGAAGGTTGATAGACATTTGGACGCGTTGTTCATCGTGCATAAGGAGCTCGCGGTGCATATTATCAGCTGCTTCGGCGGCACTGATGCCCCGGACCACAAATTGGTCCATTACTGGCACTTTCGTTAGGGTCAACTCATTGTTTGACTACTTCCCGAAAGACCCAGGCCCTGTTCGCACTCGATTCGTTTTTCTATATTCGATGTCGTTGACGGTTAACTAGTTAACTGCCGCGCTTTAGTTGGCTAGCTTCGTCCGCGGCGAAAAGGAGGCTTCAAACGCGGCGAAAAGGAGGCTAGAATGATGAAGAATGACGGGCGGGTACAGTCGTTAAAGTGCGGCAACCGCCGAACCTGACCTCCCCTCGCTGTCTCCTTTTGGGCTGTTGAGCAGCTCCCCTGACTTCTGTGAATGCGGGGTCCGATCGTGCTGGGTCACAACGAACAGCTACGCAGCCAGTGGCTCGGAACGGGAAAAAGTGCGTCGGTTGGCCGAGAATAATTCAAAATACAAAGTTTGCGAGTGCGAACAGGGCCCCAAATATTACATTGTTTAATCATTCCCGGTTTCCCGAAGGACAAAAAACGATTCGGGATAGGGAATCAGAAGGGAGAGTACGGTAAATGCCATATTATAGAGTTGCTTTGCGCTGAAAAATGGTCGCTCTGCAAACTGGAGAATCGCGCATCGCGCCACGATAAACGGCATTTGACCTGCAATGGTATGAATCGGGGCCATGTTGGCATTTAATCGTTCATTTGGGCAAACGAAAACATGTCATTGCTGCTCAGCCTCAGTTCCTGCAACTGGCTGACACCGCACTAGTAGCTCCCCTACTACTCCTTGTTTGCTTCCTTTCTCTCAACTCCGCCAAACCTCCCTGTTGGGCTTTTACCTTTACATGACAGCCCGTCTCAGCCCACTGTCCAAAGACACAGCAACCACAGATGTAAACATGGAATAAAGCTATCTATGCACCTTTATTGATGCAGCCGGGCACCAAGAGGAGGTGGGTGGTCCTGTAGGCTCAAGGCTCGAGAGATGTGAAACTTGCAGTGTGCAGCAGATGGCCACACAACAATCCAAACGCTATGCTTCAAGCACTGTATGCTCACATCGCCATAGCAACCCACCGCTCATGTTATCGACATACTGGCTGGCTTGGCCTCGCTTACCGTTATAGCAGTTCAAGGAATGAAAAAGGTGAAACACAAGCATGCACCCTTACCTTTCTCCCCAGCCTGGTGGTGAAGGTACCGACGACTGCAGATGATTGCAGTTACTGTTAGAACATCCTTCAGGATGCCAGCTGTGCGTGCGCGTCACATCTGGCGCCCTAACACCAAAACCCTTAGGGGCCTTGCACCAAGCTGTTATACTGGCCTTACTGTAGCCTCATGTGGTGGCGGTATATCTTCTTGTACCGCTGGTCCTGGTGTGACTTGTACTATTGGCAGAGCTGCTGGCTGCTGCTGCTGACTGACTGGCAACTGGCTGCTTGGCTGCAAGCAGGGTGGTGCTGTCTGATCTGGCTTGCTGTCATGGCTTTCACATGGGGCCCCCTCTGCCTCTGGGTCCTGGTACTTGTTGGCTGCCCAGGCAACAGCTAGGGCCCGGCGCCGGCGCCGCCACCACACCACTGCCCCCACCATTGCAGCCACAGCAGCCAGCGGGACCAGCACAGCAGGCACCACCACAGCGGCCAGGCTGCGGCTGTGACTGCGGTTGTTGCTGGCCAGAGCAGCCAGGCGGACCACCTCAGGCTGGGGGATGGCGTAGAAGGGGAGCCCCAGGGATTGGGCAGAGCCGTCTATAGACCATACCTACGGCATCAACAGAAGCTGCATGGTCCAGGATGTTCAGGGGTGGATGGATTAGAGTCAGGCATGACAAATTACGAATGCAATAAGATATGGATATGGAAGTCAGATCCAGTCACATGTTGAGCACATGCATTGTTAGGCGTGGCACGTCGTCATATCCTTCAAGCTGGACAGGGGTGCTGTGTGAACGGGTTCAGTCCAACAGTGCGCACTCAGACATGTGTTGAGCACGAACGCAGCTACTCCGCGTCACAGTACCAGTGGTAAGTGGTCATGCCATTCGTCTGTCTCTACCCTCTATGCCTTCACCTGTCTCTATCTGCCTTCCAGATGCCTTTGTCCTCCAGTCAGATGCTTTGACATGACATGGCTTGCAGCATCACTAACCAACATAAAGGCACACTACAGCAGCCTCTCTTCAAGCCATTGCATGAGTTTCCACAACCACGATTGCAACCAATGCCATGCTGACCTGGCACATTTACACATGTTGACATGGGAGCGTTAGCATGGCAGTCAGGGAGCAAGGTCACCTCACCGTGATGTTAAAGGCTTGCACATACCGATCCACGAGCACTGGCAATTGAGCTGTGTTATGTCTCTGCAGCCAGGGGCCAAGGCAGAGGGTTCCTGTTGCCTTGAAGGCAGAGTGGTGTTGAAGTTGGCAGTGACAGTGTCTGTGCAGGAGTAGGTGTAGGACTTGAATGGTGGAGAACTTGATGTTTCAGGTCCTATTTGTCATGTGCAGAGCAGCAATGCCTGAGTTCCGAGTCTCACCTCAGTGGTGGGTCTCACCGTGGTGTTGGTGACGTCAAACTGCTGCAGCACCGCTGCGTAGACAGCCGGCCAAAGCAGCACTCCCATGTCTTGCAGGATCAAGCACTGCTGGTTCCTGCAGCAGCCAGCAGCCAGGCAGCGTCAGCCGCACCAGCCAGGGCAGTTGGCAGGGAGGATACACTGACGGTGGCCAGGGCAGCTGGCAGGCAGTGGCAGGGCAGCAGGTAAGGGCTGGCTGTGGGAGAGGCCCAGCCTGGGCTGCGGGCGGCGACTGGTGTCACCTGATGAATAGGAGTGGGCCAACGTAGGGCGGCAGAGAGAACACTGTGGTCAGGTTTAGAACCTGACCCAGTTCCCAGCCCTCTGCTGGCGCTCCGTTCATGGTCGTCACCCAGCCTGCAGGAGGGAGGGGGACAGTTGGTCTGCAGCAGGGGCTGGGACACCCCAGCCTGACAGCTCAACAGCACTGACGCTGCCACACTGTCTGTGTAGCTTCACGCTCTAATGATAAGCTGTTATTGTGGGTGAGCAGCCACCTGGCCCAATTATAGTCAAGCTTGGTCCAAGTAAAGTCAAACTGCCAGGAAATGGTGCATGTCACACTCCATGATAACATGTGCAAGCAAGCAGTGCCGCAGGTGTCAGCTGGTGCCCCTGCCCTGCCCTGCCCCACTCACGCAGCGTCAGGGGGGCGTCTGCTGACAGCTGCACCTGGCCTGGCTCCCCCTGCCAGTCCACCACTGTCAGCACATCTGGCCAGCCGGACAGCGCCACAGGCCGCGTCATGGTCAGCAGCAGGTTGCTATTGTTGGGTGAGTTTACGCCGTCACTGCTGTTAGAGCTTGCATTGCCCGCCGTAGTCTTGACGTATGTCGCCCAGTCAGTGTGAGACACAGACAGGTTTGCCAGCACCGCTATGTTGCGCACGCTGCTGTTCACCATTGCTTGCACCAGCTGGGAGGCGTTGGTGACCCATGTGATGGCAGGGCTGCGTATGCAGGCAAGAAGGAGGAGGCGCAGCACACATGCTGGCCATGACTGGCTCAAATGCAGCTCGCGTGTTGTGCAGTGGGCATCGTGTGGTTGCCAAGTGTGTGTGCTCTCATCATGTTTCTTCTTTCGTTTGTCCAACTGCAGAATTCATAGCTCAAATGAACATAGTCCCGGCTCATATTATTGCATCGTAAGCTCGAACTTACTTGAACAAGTGGCTCAGGTCAAAAAGTCAGAGAAACTTACGCAAAATCGCAAGTTAAATGTTGTTGCGCATGCGCAATAGTGTAGGTTGCAAAACAACCATTTCTTCTTTAACGCAAATCGAGCTTTGTGATGTGATCATCATTACTGTCAGTGTTGTCAGCTGCACATTCTTGTAGACTCAACATGCCCTCGCTCATCCTTGCTTTGTAAGGGCATGCCTCACAATACTGTCGCATGGCTAGCCACTCTCAGGCAATAGGGAATGAGCAGGTGCAGGTGCAGCGGTGCAGGTGCTGCCACATGGCTAGCCACTGTTACGCCGCAAGGGCAAGGTGCAGTAGGGCAGGTCATGGGTAGTTGGTCAGGGCAGCAGAGCATTGGGTGCGTTAGTGATGCTGAGGCAAAAGAAGAAGACTGCTCCAGCAGAAACAGCATGCATCGACAGAGGAGCTGTGGCCTGGGGCATGCCCTCCTCCCACCACCCACTCTAGCTTGCTTGTGGCCAGGCGGGTGGCAGGTGTGCAGTCAGGGTCAAGAGCGTGTGTCATCTGAGGCGTTGAGGCAGGGGCAGAGGAGCAGGGTACATATCAGGGACTCACAAGGGAATGAAGGGGTTGTCAAACATACGGCTGACGGCCAGGGGAGGGCAGGCTGCAGGGGAGCCTGGAGCCAGGCCGTCGGGGTTTGAGTCCATGACTGTTGTGTCGATGTATTGCACTCCAAACCCCGTAGCGTTGGAAACGAACCAGTTGACCTGACTGTTGAGCTTGGCCTGCAGCGGCATGGGCATCGTGAATTGTTGATTAACACAAGGAGGGAGTGGAGTGTACAAAGGTGAGAGTGCAGCGAAAAGGGTATCATACACAAGCAAAGATAACCATACAAACACAGCCACATTCACACCCCCTAAGCAGCAATTAGTAATGGTAGCTCGTAGTCTATTGCTCCCTATAAACACAAGGCCGAGTTGTTTGGGGTGCCCAAAACGACGTGAGCAATGCCACCAGCTAGTTAGTATCGGTTCGGTGCGTTGTAACTGCATTTTGAGCGGCCAAACCATCAACCTGGTACCTGATACAGTAGGGGCGTGCGAGGTACAGCTGTTTGACAGGTGGTGTCCATCGCATACACAGATAAATGCCTAAGTTGAGCCACCCCAAACATCGCGATCTCTTGGTTCTTGGGTGAAACCCCGCGATTTTTTTCCGCGCACCACCGCTAGAGGTGGTTGCGACGGTGGTTGAAGGGTCGCGCCATGCAATGGCAGGTCGGCTGGTGAGATCTGGACTTCGCCGCTTCCACCCATTTTAACCGCCCAACGGCTTAAGGCCGCGCCCCGCCAGCCCTGAGCTTCTTGCGCCGCCTGCGCCGCACTTCCAGACTCTTCGGTGGGCGTCACAACCGCGGCACTGGGTGCGCTTCGCCTTGCTGCCGCTTACGTGCCGGGGCACGCGCGGAATCGGGCATGAAAATGGCCCATGCAGCAAATTTTGGCTTGCACTTGACCTGACCTGCAGCCCCAGCCCCAACCCCGATGGCCCTCCCACCCGCCAAGCCTTTGAGGGCGTCTAGCAAGGCTTCTGCTGACAAAGCCTTGGGGGCTGGCAAGCTGGCCGCTGCCATCAAAGCCTACTTCAAGCACCCCAGGGGCACTGCGCTCCCTTCATTGCGTGCCCTGGCCCAACAGCATGGAGTCAGCCGCTCCACCCTCAGCGACTTTATCAACATGGGGGGTAGGGTTGCTACAAGGTGGAGACCGACAGCTTTGATTGAGGCAGAGGAGATGCAGCTGGTCAACATTGTCAAGGGGGCCAAAGCGCAGGGTAGGGGTGTGACCAGATTGGACCTCCTTGGAGCAGTGCAGTGGGCCTGCGAGTTCCGTGTGAGCAAGGGCCTGCCACACTCCTTCCCTGATGCAAGCCCGAGCAGCAAATGAAGCCATTGAAATAATAATGAATTTATTAGTATGAATTAATATCATAATAAACCATACTAAACAAAGCCATTGAAGCGTGCGTTTGCCAAGACCCCCCAACAACGCCTATACCGCCCCAACAAGTAGCAGCTGCTGGCAGCTGCCAAAGCCTGCATCCAAGCTGGCAAGAGCATGGTGACTCTAACACCATGGAATTGCCTACATGTGACCAACGATATGATGGATGCAGCTGTTAGTTGCTCAATGGAGGAGCAACCTCCGCTGTATTTCCGGGCAGTGGACCAGTTCTACGACAGGCATGAGCTGGAAGAGCAGCTTTCCATGAGGGCAGCGAAGTATGGCGGAGGGGCTCGCGTGTAGGGGGGGGGGGCACATCGTGATGCATTAGCTTTCGACTCACAACACAGCTTTTATGTGGATTTTTGGTGCCATCAGGGCCTCAACCCCATAGTAATGACATGCCTGAAGTGGGGGTAGCAAGTGTCTGTGAGAGTTGGATGTGAAGGGGCTGGCTCAACTTAGGTTACTTTAGTTTGAAAACCCATGTTTTCGGGTGGCCTCCACTTTCCGGGCTGCAGCTGCCCAACCACTTTGACTCGTGAAAAGACATGGGCACTGACGGGTAGTAGACTTCAAGCTCTACACGTGGGTATGAGTTGCTTGCCGAGCAGCCAACCCGTTGTGAGACTACACTGTTTTCTGGAAGAAAGTGGCTCAACTTAGGCATTTATCTGTGTACCACTGAGCTGCCACGCGCCTGACAGGCACAAATGCCACCAGCTCACTGGTCCAGTAGGCCATGTACGTCCTGCAGCACCAGGAGGATGCATACACCCCCCACTGGGCAGGCTGCAGCAGGAAGAGTATCATCAATACAGCTGGGCAATGAGCAGGAATACCACCATGATGTAAAAGTAGAACAACCCCGCATTCGTCTCACGCTGGCGGGGGGTTGGGAAACAAGTGTCCACCAACATCAGGCACGCTGCTGTGGGGGAGGCAGTGCAGTGGGACAGGCAGTACAATGAGGGCAGTTGACGTAGCCACTCTGAGATGTAGCCCACCTGCAAGACATGCAGACCAGCTTCAACACCCCAGACCCCTTGGCACCTGTTGCCCTGACTGCCTGCTACACCCTCAACCCACACACACCTCTCAGCCCCCTCCCCCTTCACCTGCTGGACACTGCCTGCTCGTCTAGCCCATCAGCAGCCTAGAGAACTGCCACCTCACCCCCCACCCCATACCCCATCTCAACCACCTGCAGGCCTTCCCCCCTTCCCACCCTCCTCCCTCCCACCTGCTGCTCTCCCACCCCTCAACCCTCACCCTCCGCCCTCCCCTCCACCCCCCCCCAGCCACCTGCAGCAGCCGCCCCCCAGGGGCCAAGCAGCGCATCAGGTCCAGGCGCATCTGTGCCACTACATGGGCCTCAGCAGCCTTTGTCCAGCTGGGCACTCACATGGTGGAAGTCGGCAGCACCAGGGTGCAGTTGTCCACCACCACCAGCTGCGATGTGAGCGAGCACCTGAGCGCAGCAGCAAGCCAGGCCCACCAATGAGCCACAGGAGCAGGATTTAATTCTAGGCCCTGTATTGAAGCCCTGCCAGCCTGCTGCTGCTGCCCTACCCTGCTCAAGTTGCTCTGTGTTTGCTCTGCAGGCCTGAGCAGCCGCTGGGGACGTACCGCTCAGTCTTGGCAACCCACATACCCCAACCGAAGGTGGCCCAAGGCAGCTTTTCAAATGGACCCTGCAGGGCAGCAAGCAAGGCATCATTGCGAGACAGCGCTGTAATGCTCCAGCGCCTTACCCACAGTGGCTTGCATGAACATGGTGTCAAGTAATGCTGAGCAGCAAGGGGAAAGATGGCAGTGCAAGTAGGACAAGTGCTGCTCAGACTGTCCTTGCCTGCTGCAGGCTGGTGCTTGCTGCCCCATGCCCCATGCACTCAGGCCATGTTGCCAGGGAGCAGCACAGTGCAGCACCTCACCATTGGCAGGTTGTTGAACACCAGGTTGTGAAAGGTGAGCGTGCCACGGCTAGTGTCAAGGGTCCACGCATTCTGCACACAGCCCAGGTTACATGCACGCACTCACATCTTAACCCAGTGTTAGAGCAGAGTGCCTGGTCACAGCTTGCTGTGAATGTGCAGGTCATAGCCTGGAAGGCAGCATGCCTGTGAGGAGCACCCACCATTCCTTTGATGGCATCCATTGACACATGGACTGTTTGCCCCAGCATGGCCTGCACTGCCGGGTTGCCCATCACCACAACATCCCTGCACTCAGGCATGGGCAGCTGCAGAATTTGCTTGCCCAGCACTTGGGTGGGCACAGCATCACACTGAGATTGGCTGCACATGCGCACCTGTAGATTGGTATGGAGGCCAGGGAGGCATTGCCTGGGATGTCCACGCTCCTGTCCAGCACCACCAACACCCTGGCTGCCTGGGCCTGGAGGCTGGAAGACAGTGTCACCACATCCCGCCACTGCGCTGCGTGCCCGACACCACATGCCAGCAGGGGGGGGCTGCTGCTGCTGCCAGTGCTCCCGCTGCTGCCTGCACCCCCCTGGGCTGATGGGCAAGTGAACTGGACATTTGACAGTGACAGCTGGCCGCCGCTCCATGTAGACACGCTGATGCTGTCTGACACAACCTACAGGAGACAGCAACAGCAGCCATTTGCCATTTGTGTGGAACAATAACATCAGTCATAGACACATGTACACACCGCAGCAGCGCACCTGCCACGATGCGAGCTGCAGTCGAGGTAGCTCATTGCACAAGGCCGCTGCTAGCTGGCTTAACCAGCTGCAGCTGCACTGCACGGTCACGTTGGTCAGGAGCAGTTGACTCGAGCCTGTGCTGAGCTGCACCACTCCAGGCAAGGACAGCAGCTGAACTGCAACTGTGCCATTGCTGGCTGTGCTGTTCGCTGCTGTCAGCACCGTGCTTGCAGGTAGCACCAAGTTTTGCAGCAACAGGCTGGTCCCGCCTGCGTAAGCATGCCCTTAACATCCTTAAGCACTGCAACGAGCTCAACCGATGTGGACGGCCAGAACGCAGCCGGGCGCAGTACCTGGCACGACGACTGGGTCTGCTGTTAGTTGGCAAACGGTGCGCTGCACGCCGCTGTTAGGAGAACCAGCAACCGTGCCAGAAATGGTCGTGGCTATGGGTCCGCATGACTCTAGCCAGCTAGTTACAGAGGTGACGGACGCCATTAGCGCCAGGATACATGCCGTTACCAGCCCCAGCTCCCTGCCTGGCTGCATCGCTACGGTACGGGATCATCGCATTGAACTGCGCGCAAGGCCTGCATCCGGGGGGTTAGAGACGACTACAGACTACAGGGAAGTCAAAGACGACTAAAGACCAGAAATAATGTTCTGGCTTACTTGTTTGAATAACTCCTGAGGATATTTCTCATAGATTGCTGGTACGCAAAGATTGCTAGGACGGTGCCTAAATACCTTATCAACTCGTTCATTTTGTGAGCAGGCTATATTAGTGCAAAGACTTGCATATTTAAACTTCACCTTGAGCTGGCTACTCCATGCAAGTCTTTACCCCTATGCTAGCTGGCAACATCGCGAGTTGACGTAGAAGGAAAACCGTCCGTAGTCTTGCCGTTGGATAAGTTTGACCGTGCACATACCACGATGTCTCAATTTTCGTTCCCTGTCTTAGAGAATGACGAGCTGTTACCATGTTTGGCGGAGATGGAGGTTTCCCTGGATGCCTCCCAGTTGGCCAAGCCCTCTTACGAGGTCGCCCGGCCTGTCTTTGAGCAGATTGTCATCATGCTCACAGGCATCACCAGGTCAGTTGAATTCACCAGTCACGGTCTGTACTGCATGTTCAGTGTGCCCTACTGCTTGCAGAGAGGAGCTGACACAACCAGTGTTTACCGCAATGGATGCGTTTGAGTACCCTGAGCTGCATGACGAGTCCATTGCCGCTAACAACTTTTTCCGTCAACTGTGCAAGCTAATGTCAGCCTCAGGTGTCAAGGACTTCAGCTGGCGGGTGTGTTCATAAGCAGCAGCACTGCTATACATGTGTTCCTTCCTGGCTGCCAGTCGTGACTGGACGGGCAATGCTGCAGGATGTCTTTAAACCAGATCCTCCTCGGCTGCGTCGGCATTTGAGTGCCATTATCAACTTTGCCAAGTTCAGAGAAGAAAAGGCATTGGCTTTTCAGGAGCTACAGGTGCCACCTGTGGGAAAGCACCCACCCTGGCTGACTAAAATGGCACACGTCCCTTGCTATGTCAGCAATGTTGGGTATGTAACCTGGTATGTTTGCCCTTGTTGCCGGCAGGCACAATTGGACCAGCTGGTGGCAAACACTAAAATGGTGGAGGAAGAGCATGCCAAAAACGTGGGATAGCCGTGCTGCCCCTTTGCATGCTTGACTGGATAGCTTGTACCTTCACTCACACACTGCATTACAAACCTGGCTGGTGGGGTCACCACTGGCATTTGCGCTGCCTTTGCAGAGCTCTGAGCTTCGCCGGTGGCATGCTCAACTGGCAGTCCAAGCAGCAGAGGTGCAGCAAGTGGAAGCTCAAGAGGCTGAAGTTACAGCATGCAACACAGCCTTGAACAAGCAGGCAGCAGCACTCCAGGCAGAGGTACGGTGCACAGGACAGCCACCAACAGGGCATCCAGGAACCAGCAGGGCAGGGGGAGGGCATGGGGTTGGGAAGGTTTCCATACACCTAGGGCAGGTGGCAGGAGCAGGCCAAGCCTCAGGCATAACCTCCTTCCTGAATGCACACCGGTTCTTCTGGCACAGTCTTTCTTTCTTTCTTTTGGCCCATATCACCTGCCCCACCTGGTGCAGCTAGTGAATCTGTATCATATCTCATCACACCCCCATGCATGAACCCTAGCTGCTTGCACGCCCTGCACTTTGCTCTTGCCTTGACCACTCTAGGACCCAGAGCAGCTCTTCATAGTAGCTAAGCTGTGTGTGCAGCAATGTGACCGCCAACACGCTTCAGTTGCAGTCATTTTTGCGAGTTGTTAGCATTTGGCAACACACAACAGTAATAGGGGTGCAAAATTGCGTGGACCGTGCGCATGATACCCCATTGTTCTCTGTGAGCGCTAGCTATAGCGGCTTGGTCTTCCTTCCAGGTTCTGGTGCTTGGTCAGGTGCTTAGTCCAACACGAGCTAGCTGCTGCACACTGCCAGGTGCGTCAGCTGAAGGTCCAGACCAACAGCCTGGCGGACGCCGCAAGTCAGGCCAAGCTGGACCTAGCAGCTGCCAAACAAGACACGGAGGCCTTGCAGGACCAGGTGGTCC
The DNA here is from genome assembly GCA_030144725.1 of Haematococcus lacustris. Classification (NCBI taxonomy): domain Eukaryota; kingdom Viridiplantae; phylum Chlorophyta; class Chlorophyceae; order Chlamydomonadales; family Haematococcaceae; genus Haematococcus; species Haematococcus lacustris. Next base: position 2,690,512 of record JASKMD010000009.1, read on the forward strand.
AGGTGAGCACATGCACATGGTGCACACACCACCCAACCCTCTGTCGTCTGGCTGCATTGAGAACAAGGGGTGAAACCCTAGAAGCCTCTGGCCCTAGAAGCCCTAGCCCAATAATCAGCACCAAGGTAGTTTGCTGAGTTCCTTATGAATGTACCTTGTAGCCAAACATCAGGAGGCTGTTCCCATGTTGTTACACATACCACAAGCTTAAACCCATAATCAGACAGCTTATCCCAGCCACTGCTGTCATAGACCATGCTCTCGCATAGCATGCACCATCCCATCTCTGTTGTTGCTGTCGCTCACGCTTCTAGTCATGGCATGGCGCACACATGGCCAAGTTTGACTGCTGTCAGTGATCAGTGGTCACACCTTGCATGTTGCCACGGACACCCATGCGCAGTAGTACCCAGTAGCAGCAACAGCATAGTGACAGCATGACAGTGACTAAGACAGCCCTTCCCTCAGCTACCAGCCCTATTGCCCAATCGCTGTGTTGGGTGCAGAGCCCTGACAAGCACCGGCAGGCCATCGCTGAGCTGGCCATTGCAGCAGAAGCCAAGCGCACTTACTGCGCCCACCTCAGCAGTCAATCTATTGCCAACGACAGGAAGCTGGAGATGGTGGTGAAGGTGCGATGCAGACAATGTGAACATATCACAGGCTGCAACTCCATGAGCCGTTGCAATGGCTGCTGCATGTGGCTGTTGACGCCGGTAGCATGGCCATTATGTTGCCCTCCACTGCTCCACATAGGCAGCAGCACACTCCCTTGTCAAACTGCAGCATGGCAGCACATGACACAGTTGACCCCATCTTCCACATCAGGTCTTAGTCCATGCCAGCAGCATGGTGTTGGGTAATCACATTGCTCGGGACTGTTGCTGGGCATTAGTAATACACTCATCGACAACGTGATCATCACCATAGCATGGCATTAGCCTGTCAGCGTCGCTGCGACACACATACCCATAGACATCAGCCACCACTGCATGAGTCCTTCTTGGCAGCAAAAGCTGTGCAGGGCTGTCTAAAGCATCACAGCAGCCCAGCGCTCCTTGCCCCTCACCCCAGTTCTGATAGGGCACTAATCGCACTTGCCAGCCAGCACAGGGAATTCCGTGTTCGAGCGCTTGCCCCTTCAGAGGTAGGCTTGCTCAGGATGGCAGGACATAGGAGGTGTCACAGGAGCTGCCCCATCTACAGTGCGTCAGCATGTTGTGAAGGGAGGGCAAATGGTTCCCGAGCTGGGCATCAGTCCAGGCAGCTGGCCTAGGGAGGCTCTGTGACAGATGCTGTTGTTGCTGGTGTGTAATTCGCTAAGCCGATATCCAGGCTTTGTCAGCAGAGCAACACGATGACAAGTGAGGAGGTCCAGCTCCCTCACACCAGGGTCTAGTCCCCTGCTCCTCTTGACCTCCTTGCCCTCCACGCTCTCCACTCAAGCCACTAGCTCCACCACCTCTCAATACCATTGTGACAGCATGCAGGTGTTTCACAGCATGTAGTGCTGGGCCAGAGGGCCAGATGTAGGCACCAGCAACGGGTCTGCCTGTGATGGTAGCACCAACTCATGGCAGCAGCATTTCGTCTGCCTGGCATGCCAACTCATGGCAGCAGCATTTCGTCTGCCTGGCATGCCAACTCATGGCAGCAGCATTTCGTCTGCCTGGCATGCCAACTCATGGCAGCAGCATTTCGTCTGCCTGGCATGCCAACTCATGACAGCGTGGCAACTCATGGCAACTCATGGCAGCACCATTTTAGCTGCCTGGGACGGCAGCAGGGCAAACTCATAGCAGCATGGCAGCTCATGGCAGCACCATTTCGTATGCCTGGGATGGTCACACCCGCGAGTCACACTCCCTGGGGCTGCCATGTGAGCCTGACTGTGCTAATTGTGTCAGGTGAAGGCAATGCCGCAGTCTAGGGTCCCTGCTGGCAAGGCAGGCCATCCAGGCACAGTCAGGCAAAGTGCCCTAATGTGTCAGGTGGGGCCCATTGCGTCGTGTGCTGCCATGCTGCAGTTTGACAAGGAAGTGTGCCGCTGCCTGAAATTGTTGGAGGAACTGGAGGCCGTGGTGGCGAGGAAGAAGGACGTCTCGCAGCAGGTACGCCCTACCGATAGTTCGACTTGGTGCTGCAGCAACTATGGCAGTATACAACAATGTTGCACATCACTATATGCAATTGTATGTGGGATTACTTGGTCCATCATAAGTTTCCTCTCCATAAAGCAGGAACCACAAAGTTTTATATGCATGTAAAATGCAGATTATATAAGTATTAGAACATGATTAGGTTAGAACTCACGCTTGCAGTACCCAAAGAGGCAAAATCCATGTGTGTCACACTATAGTTAGCCAGTCAGAACCCAGATTCGCCCAACGCCCTACACCCTGTAAGTACGTTCGGCTTGAAAGCGGTGTTGAAAAAGACGTGCTACAAGGGACTTGGTACGCAACCACCACGGACGATAGGGCATGGGGTGGTCAGGGGCACTGGAGGGTCAGGACCAACATAGCTGATACTCTCAGGCAACGTGATAGTAGGCACCATGAAGCAGGTCAGCTAGGGGTGACATGACATCAGGAGACACGCGGCAGTCTTGATGGAAGCATGAGCCAGGCAACACTGGGCAGGAGACCAGTAGCAACTAGAACAAGTAGGGGGCAAGCAACAACAGCTAGGGGCAGCAAGTGACATGGGCGGGAGACCAGAAGGCAACTGGGCAAGAGACCAAAAGTTGGAAGACAGAAGTCACGCAGTAGCAAGAGACAGCAGCTAGGAGAACTAGGGGCCAAGCAATAGCAGCTGGGGGAAGCAAGTGACATGGATAACAGCTAAGGGCAGCATGACGGCGGCTGCCAATAGAAGCGCCGTGGCCAGTAGGACACTTTATTGTCAACACAGTGAATGCAACAGGAGCTAGGGGTAACACGGAGCTGCAATCTGGGATGGTGCCATGCAGTAGCAGCTAAAATTGCACAAGGGGTTCCAGCTGCTGCCCTGGCAAGATGGGCGACACCAGACTGCAGCCAGGGGTGACCAAAGCCGCCAGTAGGCAGCAGCCAGCCAGCCAGCCAGCCAGCCAGGCAGGAAGCCAGGCAGGCAGACAAGCAGCCAGGCAGGCAGGCACTGGGAGGTGACAACGGCAGCTAGGGCAACATGATGCATCCGGTGGCAGCCTGGGCAATGGGGTCAAGCAATGCGGGGCATTAGAATGCAGAGCAAGGCAGCAGCTGGGGTCTACAGGGCCAGCAGTAGGCAGCAGCCAGGGGCAGTGCGAGGCAGGCAGCAACATAGGGAACATGGGCATGTGGCATTGGCAGTAGCACAGGAGTATATGATGCAGCTGGCAGCAGCCTTGACCTCGCTCGTAACTCTACTACTCCACCCACCTGGCTGAACCAGACCAGTGCACAATGGATGCATGTTGTTGTGGGGTGCATCTGTGCCTTGCCTTATGCCTTGCAGGTCAAGGACATCAAGGAGGGCATCACAGCTAATGAGCGCGTGCTGGCAGAAGCTAGTGCTACAGGAGCTTCTCTGAAACAACACCAAGCCACCGTGATGGACAAGATTCAGCGGGTGGAGGCCCAGGTCAGCAGTTGTTGTTGTTGTTGTTGTTGTTGTCATTATTGTCTTTGCAATTGTGGCAACCTGTCTGCAGTCTGCAGTACACTGTGGCAAAGAAGCAGTACAGTACAACACCATGCACTTGCCTTGTTGGTGTTGGTATTGACCCGGGTAACCCCAGGCTGCACTGAAGTTGGAGGCAGCAGCTGGGTATGTGGAGGAGGCGATGAAGAGCAAGGCGGCAGTGGAAGCAGAGGCAGCCGCTATCGCCGCCAAGGCAGCGGAAGACGAGGCAGCGGTAAGGGACTTGGACCTCTTGTAAAGCCTTGGGTGTGTTGCTGCGGCCACACCCTGGTTGTTGATGTTGCAGGCCACTTGAGCTGCTTCCCCGCATGCCTCTACACCTTTTTTTCAGCATGCCTGTCCAAGTTGCTGCTGGTACCGCCACCATTGATTGGCTGGCTGGCAATGACAGCAAAGGGGGGGTCATGTGCAAGAGAGGTTTGCATAGTAGGACAGTCAGTGCATGGTGGCATCAGCATTCCAACACCCTCCTATCTTATCCTTCTTTCTTCCTACCTCCTTTTTCCCGCCATCCTTCCTAACCTTATTGTAACCCTTCTCACCCTACCTCCTAGCCTTCATTGTTGTCGCACGTGGACCCAACATGATCAGCTCAATGTATGTCGCATTGCAGATCCGATCCATGCGGGAGCTCATGCAAGAGATGACTGCAAACCATGAGGCACTGACCAAGGGAGTGATGGACAAATATGCCCTGTTGCGCAAGGCGGTTGGAGACTACAACAAGCAGCTGCTCATAGCTATGTCTGAGAGCGCCTTGGCAAGCACCGCACTCAGCACTGTCATGGCTTGAATGCCCAGGTTGCTGCTGGGCAAGGCTGGGTCGGAGCCGTGACAAGGATGAATGCATGGTTGTTAGGCAAGGCCCGCTAGCAAGTTGGCCATGCAAACTTGCTACCTGCTCTGTGGCTGCGTACGTATTGATGGGATGCTGATGACAGCCCCAGCATCAAGCATTCTGCAGAGTCATGCACATGACTGTGGCATCACATCACATCCACTCCATACCCAGGCGCATGTTTCCCCTACTATTATGGGCAGGGGCTGCGTTATCTGTAATTTTTGCATGCAATCAAATGCGTCTAATTAGGTCGTCATTAGTCGTGGCTTGTCAAGGCTTCCACCGAAGGCCGCAACCTGCTTCTATGTCTCATGTATATATATCATGTATTAAGTATGCCCCCTAGAAACATCGAAGTATACTCAGCTGCTCGTGTACGTGCCCGCGGTGATGCCGTGAGCCACAAGCTCCAGAGGGCATTAGAGATGCACTCTTTGGGATATTTGCATGAATGAAGACCATCATCTCCGCCCTTTTGATGCCCAGCTGTGCCCGTCCCTCCTGGCAGGTTTGACCCCATGCTGACCAGTTGCGCTCACAGATAGCTCCTTGACTTCACGATGCAAGTCCTCAAGCTGTGTGGTGCGGTAGAACGTTTCCTTGTGCAAGTCCACACCCAAAATCAAAATCAAGCCTTGCAATGGGCGTACTGAAAGTCCCAAGTGTCCTTGAACTTGCTAGCCATAGCTTGCTTTCCAACACCACAGACGGCGGAAGCCCTTTTTTGTTGTACCATTGTAGAGCCTGGGCCATCACAACCTGCCCGCTTGCTAGCCGCGGCCGACAAGCTATTGGGCTTGTGGATGCGACCAGTGCGCTGGGGTCGCACGGGTACGCTCATATCGCTAAATGTGGAAGCAGCGCCGACCTAATAACTATACGGCCGGGACTAATCCGGGACTAATCCGGGACTAATCCTGTGCCACTTTGTGCCATGTCTTGCTAACGCTCACTGCACGTCATGTGGTGTGGTTGCATGCAGATGGTGATGATAATAGGTCCACCTGTAGCCTGGGGGAAACTGTGAGGGTTCTGCGGGCCCCTGGCATTGCAAACTTCAACTATGTGGCGCTGTGTGTGGGGTCGCAGAAAGCTGCCATCATGATGCAGGACGCGTGCGAGGTGGGTTGAGAGACCTGCACGATGAAAATGAGCATCAAGGCAGCAACTATATTGCTACTTTATTGCGCAGCCACATGCCTTGCGCATCATGCAAAGTGACTAGCAGACAGCTTTGTGCGACATGCTGCCACCTGTTCGGCTTGCTTGGCAGGCTGCTCTTTTGCCCACACCTCCTCGCCTAGTCTGGGTATGCATCACGTTGCTGTAGCTGCTGCCATGCTCGCACTCTCCGCATATGCAAGATAATTAAGGTTCGTAAAATAGACTAGATATAGACTAGATATAGTACTAGTCGAAATAGTACTATTTTTGACTAGTATAGAGATAATCTAGTCGCTCCATGCAAAAAAAACAGAAAACCTTGCCCTAGGCGATTGCAGAGCTATTAGCAGTTTCAACGGGCGAACTCATTGCCATCATTGTTGCAGTTACCATTCACATGTATTTAGAGTCAAAGACACGGGCATTGACATCTTGACATGGACAAGGGTTTGCGGCCTCGGAGATGGTGGTCGTCTTACTCGCCCATCAGTCTGCCCTGGCAGCAAATGCTTGCTCAAGCGCACCACCGTGCTGATGGCATCTTGCTCTTGATCCCCGACAACCCTCCCCGATCTTGATCCCCGATGAGCACATATAAAGAACATATGGAGTCTCTGCCAGAATTGCTCCACAACACAGGGAGGCAGCGCCGTACCATTCCAGCACTTCGCGATTCGCTGGAAAGGCAGCTCTGCGGCTGCTGCTGCTGCTGCTGCATCTGCTGTCGTGTCAGCACGCGGTCGCTTTGGCTTGCACTTGTGTTCATTTGTGGTAGACATGTTCACGCAGCTGTAGGACTGGTCACAATCGCCGCAAACGGCTTTGCAAACGCTTTGTCCTTGAAACTCATAGACCTGAAATGAGAAGCGCTTGCTGTAGATGCTATCTCGAAGCTTTGCCTGCAATTCTAATGCTCCCAGCTTCCTCTTTGGCTGCGTGCCGCCCGATGGGCCAGCAGCTGCAGCCATCGGAGTTCGTCAATAAGGAAGTGGGCAATCCTTTGGCCGGCAGATCAACAGAATAGCAACTGATACTGACTGCTCTTAAGACTAGCACGACGTGTCTGGTGAGCTAATGTACGCCCCGTTGCGACTGAAACGAGCTGATTTGGTGACGAAATAGTCGACTAGTCTACACTATTTACTATCTCTAGTCTATACTATTTACTACATGGACATAGAGATGTCTATTTGGGAACCTCAGTTATCTGTAATCCGGCCTGTTTGCATGCAGCAAGCATCCGGCACCGATACCACATTCACTACCCCAACACGCTTGCGAAGGCCGGGAAATCTATGTTGGCTAGGGTGCGGTTTTTCTCATTAGTTCTCATGAGATCTAATATTAGTCAAATGCGTCTAGATAGGTCGTCTCGTTAGGTCGTCATTAGTCGTGGCTTGTCAAGGCTTCCACCGGGGTTCGATTTCCGAAGGCCGCAACCTTCTATGTATCATATATATCATGTATCAAGTATGCCCCCTATAAACATCGAAGTATACTCAGCTGCTCGTGTACGTGCCCGCGGTGATGCCGTGAGCCACAAGCTCCAGAGGGCATTAGAGATGCACTCTTTGGGATATTTGCATGAATGAAGACCATCATCTCCGCCCTTTTGATGCCCAGCTGTGCCCGTCCCTCCTGCTAGGTTTGACCCCATGCTGACCAGTTGCGCTCACAGATAGCTCCATGACTTCACGATGCAAGTCCTCAAGCTGTGTGGTGCGGTAGAACGTTTCCTTGTGCAAGTCCACACCCAAAATCAAAATCAAGCCTTGCAATGGGCGTACTGAAAGTCCCAAGTGTCCTTGAACTTGCTAGCCATAGCTTGCTTTCCAACACCACAGACGGCGGAAGCCCTTTTTTGTTGTACCATTTTAGAGCCTGGGCCATCGCAACCTGCCCGCTTGCTAGTAGGGAGCGCAATCTAGCCTAGATCTAGGCTAGATCTAGGCTAGATTGACTAGACTAGACGGGTTTTTTCAAATGGAATGATTTTCACTCCGCCCGCAGGTAGGCTAGAGACGTCTATCTGCCCGCCTGCAAGGCACTATGTTACTATGTGTTGCGAGGTCAGAATGCGAGGTTGGCTGAGGCATAAGTGTGTCATCGACAGCCTCGTTGTCGCGCAGTGGTAATGCATTGTGCTGGTCAGAGCGGGGCCGCTTGTTGCACTGGTGCTTCCTTGAGTCACTCAAGTTGCCACAGGAGAGGACCATTTTGCAGTCATTACAGACCGCCTTGATTTTGCCCCCAACAACCTCGATGCTGTATTTCTGCGCATACACGCTGCTGGCGTGCGCCTGGCTGATTTCCTCCAACGTCAGAAGTTTCTTGTTGTATCGCGCGGTGAGCTCGGGAGGCTGAGGCGGGAGAGGGCCCCCAGGCTCCATTTGCGATTCAGGCGCTGCTGGGCATGTCCGGGCATGTCCGGGAAACCAACTTTAACCGCCAACCCAGCAAGGCCAGCAAATCGATCTGAGCTGCGCCATAACGTCCATACAGGTGCCTGAAGCAGGTGCGCTAGTCAAATGCACATTTCATGCCCATCTAGACTGACTAGTCTAGTCGAGTCGAGACGTCATCTCGACGAGTCGAGACGAGATGACTAGGCTAGACGAGTTGCGCTCCTTACTTGCTAGCCGCGGCCGACCAGCCGGCCAGCCGGAATGGCCACTGACAATGTGACGCGCTTGTGATGCGACCAGTGCGCTGGGGTCGCACGGGTACGCTCATATCGCTAGATGTGGAAGCAGCGCCGACTAAAAGTCAGAGCCTCCCAACTCTCTTGAAAAGAGGGTGTGTCCTTTACACGAGGTTTATTTCTCGCTCAGGTTGCCGATTGAGCATCGAAGCACACCATTGGGTAGAGGACTCGCTTGGCTACACGGAATGCCTGTCCTAAGCTCTATCTAATGTGTACATGATGCACTACCTTGGCGTGAACCTGGCACCCAATTTGTGGGCAGATATCACCATGCACGCCCCCTTTACCCTCGACCTTCTTAATGGTGCCGGAATGACGCAAACGCAAGTATCTGTGCAATCGCGCTTTGTGTTGCGAGGGCCGGAACCGCGAGTTTGAAACCTAAGAAGCTGAAATGCTTCTTTAACGCACCCACACCACTGCTAATGCTGCGATTAGGACAGCTGCATACTTCTTAGCATCGATTAGCTTTCACTCGTCATTTGTGTCGCTCGCGCTGTCAAGCGAGAGACGGAGTGGTTGTATGCTCTAGCGGTTCAACAAGACACTATGTGCACCCTTCACCTTTGATTACAGTAGACTATCTGACCTGATAGTCAAACTGACCGCGGGATTCTTCATACTCAAGCCTTTTCTGCTCGTTTCGCTGTCTACGCCTCGTATTCATTGTAGCTAGAGCATGTGTGCAGATGGGCAGTCTTCGTCTTGTCGCCAAAGCGGTTTCGGACATCAACACCATGCGCCATGTGGTTCGGTCCACGGTGCTAGCACCAGCTCTCAAATGCACCCCCTCGCCCACCATGTGCCCTCCCACCTGGCCCGACTCGCACCCCATGGCAAGGCAAGGCCTCTACACTCCATAGCAAAGCCCCCTGGTAACACCACTTGTCACATCCACGTTGAGCATTTGCATGCGCCTCTACCAAGATGCTATGGCCTAGGTGCCACTGCCAACCCCCTTGCCCTCTCATTTAGACGTCCCTGTACTAGCATGGTTACAGGCAGTGGAGGCGGGGGCAGCCAAGGATGTGTAAACATGCAGGAGCCTTTGCTATAACGACTACTTGTGTCATGCATGCCACGACGTGCATACCACATTGGTTGGGTACAATAGATGAGCAACATATACGTAATGGATAATCGGCGGGCCGAGTACATTATGCGAAAATAATGGACGAGTCCGAGGCGAGGCGGCCATATACACCGAGGCGCAGCCGAGGTGTATATGGCCGCAGAGACGAGGACGAGTCCATTAGATTCGCGTAATGTGCGAGGTAGAGGCGATTATCTGGTATATCTGAAGTGCTCGCGGCAATTATACAAAAGGGCACCCCGCGGCCCGGCAAATATACAAAGTGCTCCCCGCGGCGCGGCAATTATACAAAAGCGCACCCCGCGGCCCGTCAATTATACAAAAGCGAAGCTTCCTTGTGAACTGTATTGATAGCATGCGGCGTTTGGCAATTGCACCCCAACAATTCTGTCCGGCTCGCAGCTCGCAACCCGAAGCTCTCATGCCAGGCTGGCAATATAGACATATACCCTTATCCGCCCATTCCTCGCTTTCCAGCTACCCAGTCGCATCTTAACTATTGCGTGGGCCGATCTCTTTCCCGTCTAGAGCTGGTCGGCTTGCAGGTCGCGGCTTGCAGGTTGCACGTGCAAGCCATAAGTGTGATATAGGTCAAAGGTTACCGTGTCTCGCTGGCACTCCATTTCCCAGCGCAGTCATGCAGTCTAGTACCATCACCGCAACATCAGGCCGCAGGTCCGGTGGATCCGTTGTGAGCTCAGGGCCGTCGAACAATACCCCACCAACCATCTTCACGCTGTTGGGGCGAAGCCTTCACAAACCCGCCGTTACGACAGCAGCAACAACGATGTTGCCAATGCCGCCGCGCCGCTCTGGGCGTGTAATTGGTCAAGATGGTCAACGACAGATGGCGCCCGCAACAGAAGCCCCAGCCACCGATGCAGCCGCTGATGCCGCAGTTCCTACTGTGGTGCTGGTGCCCGCCCCAACAGGAGTGCCAGCCCCAGCCCCTGCCACAGCGCCAGCCCCCGACGACGACGACGTCGACGATGCTTTACTGGCGCAGTTGTATGATGACCCATCAACAGCTGCTTTGCAGCAACGCGGGGGCATGTCGGAGGCCACCAAGTTAGCAACGGAGTCGGCTTTGAGCTCAACCTACGCATTTTGGCAAGCTACCCTGAGAGATGGAAAGTTTCCGGTCTCCGGGGACGTCCCAACATCAGTCCAGGCAAGAGAAAGCATGTAGAGCAATAGTTGCACATGTAGATATCTTCAAACCTATGCAATACTGACACCAACTTGTCGTCTCTGCCGTGCCATGCCTAGCAGTGATGAAGAAGTTTCTTGGTGACGCCATCCTGGAAGCACCAGCTGACAGGGCAAAACACTTTCATGATGCCTACTACAAGACCCCCAAGCTATTGTGTGCAGTCATGTCCATCTTTGTGCCAAGTAGGTGATGCTACATCATACATGTTTACTGCCCATGTTCGTTGCACCCAGCCCATCCTTGTTTTTGCACCTTCTGCATGTCACAAACATGACTTGTTGAAATTGCAGATGCTCGCAACGTCAAGAGCAAGGGCAAGTTCAATGCCCGGTCGATATCTTTGCGCATCACCAACCTGCAGCGTGCCATCATTTTCGAGCATAGCAGGCTGAACCGCTTCACCAACATTCCGGAGGCGGAGAGGCCTAACCTGTTGGCCAAGACTGGTGTGTGGAAGGAGCTACGAGATTTGGTGGATGGGCATGACAAGGCTGCCTACGCTGCAGGAGAGGTGGGTGGTGCAACATGCTTGCTAGTTGCTAGTAGGCGTGCTATCATCTAGGCTATTGCTATACTTGACCCATGACAATGCAATGCCAGCTCCACTCATCCTAACTTTGATATGTTATTGTGTAGGTCCAGCACACTACCAAGCGTGCCAAGCTCATCACCGCTGAGGATTGCGAGCGTGCAAAGCCTCACATGGACCCCCGCAACGCCAAGGGCTTTGACGCGTGTGCTGTTTTGCTGGGCTACCTTCTCCTTATGCGTGGAGGAGACCTCCAAGGTCTCCTTGTCAGCCATGTCGAGTTCCAGCAAGACTCCAAGACTAAGTGCACTGTGATCAAGATCAGTGAGCTCGCTTGCAAGAACAACCAAGGTGGCATTGCGGACGCCAAGCGGGCTACTACACGCCGGTTGCTTGCCCAACTAGTGGCGTCTCCATCCCTGCCACTCCCATGGCGCCCTTCTCTCGCCATGCAACCTGCAACCCTACCCAACCTGCAACCCTACCCTACCCCCACCCCCACATGGCCAACGCGGTTCCCTACCCCCACCCCTACATGGCCAGCGCGGCGCCCTACCCTCACATGGCCAGCGCAGCGCCCTACCCCCACCCTCACATGGCCAGCGCGGCGCCCTACCCCCACCCCCACATGGCCAGTGTGGCGCCCTACCCTCACATGGCCAGCGCGGCGCCCTACCCTCACATGGCCAGCGCGGCGCCCTACCCTCACACAGCCAGCGCGGCGCCCTACCCTCACATGGCCAGCGTGGCGCCCTACCCCCATATGGCCAGCGCGGCGCCCTATCCCCACCCCCACATGGCCAGCACATCACTCTGTGCACCATCCCCTTATTTGCACCCTCCAGCCCCTGGGTACACAGTATCAACTTTCTACTATGCATGAGTTGCTGTGAAATAATGAGGTCGTTGTATTGAGAGACCCGATATGCTGCTTATTGCGACTATACAAACCTGGCTATGTATGTAAGATTGACCCGATGAGGACCCAATATCAACCCGGATTATGAAGAATTATTTGATCCTGTATTTTGCATACACTTCAGATATATATGGCTAACAGCTAGCAGGACTGCAAGCACCCTTCCAAGGCAACTGCAACGTCCAACTGCACTCCCTCCCCGTACCACCACACCGCACCACCTCATGGCGCAACACAATATGGCACATGGCTGCCATAGCTTGACCAGGCTACACAAGCAGCCTTAGGCAACACCCTTAGGCAACACCCCCTGGGCCTGAGGAAAGAGCTGCTTTGGTACGCTGCTCAATGTGCTGCTTCACAAAGCGTCGAAGATTATGCAACAAGGTCTTTTGGGCTGGTCGATTATGCAACAAGGTCTTTTGGGCTGGTCGAGGATGCCTGCTGCTAGCTGCTCTCAATTGGCCGAGGCTAGCGACGGTGCCAATGTTGAGCACCAGCTGCTTGTTGCCCCCCACCATGCAAGACTCCATGACCGCCTTGCGTGCTGCTCGTGCCACTGCTGTCTTGGCGGCGGATGCACGCTCCATGTCACGTTGTTCCTTCCGGAGGGCCTTCATCCGTGGCTGGAGGTCCACGGCGTCCATGGTACGGAATGATGCAGGGTCAGTCTTGGCAATGACAGTGCCTAGCAATGCTGCCAGCCCTTGCTTGCTGCCATGTCCATGCTTGGCGTGTTGGAGGGCTGACTCCACATGCGCATTGGACGTTGGCGCTGCCCCAAAGAAGTGCACCAAGTGCATGAAGAGTCGTGGGCTGCATTCCTCGTTGGCAGCCATGGCTTCGATGTCGGCACTGAACATGGATATAGTGTTGAACGGATCGTACTCGGCTGGGTTGCATGACTGGGGTGGTAACGGCCGGCGCATGCGCTTGCGGTTGCCGTGATCTTGTTGACGCTCCTCCTCCTGTTGTTGCTCCTGCCACTGCTTGCGGAGCGCAGCATCCTCTTCCAACACCCTCCTGGCTGCGTGGGCTGCATATGTTGCATCGGAAGACGCCATTGCAGGAAGGAGATGGGGAAGTTGCAGGTACACTTTGCTGTGCGCACCCAAGTACTTGAACATAGCGTCGATGTGCTGAGTGATGAGCTGGACTAGCTCAAGCTTGACCACCTCCCACTGTGCAGGGGGGACGAGCTCTTGTGCCCGTGAGAAGAGTTCAGGGAAGTCTTGGTCCACAAGTGCCCCCAATAGGCTGTCTGACAGGGCTTCTACATGCCGCGCCACCTCAAATGCGTGCATGCCCCCCCCAGTGGCAGCCCAGCCTAACTCGGGCATAATGATCTGCTTGCTGGGACTGGTGCAATTGCTCTTGGCACATTTGCAGGTCGGTGGCGGTGCGCATGTTGACATCTTGGCATGAGAGAAGCTGGGATCTGGCCTCTTCAAGTTCTGCCTGTGTGGCAGCAGCTGCTGACATGAGTATTTGTTGCTGCTGGGCCGTTGCTGCATGTAGCTGCTGCTGCAACTGCCCTTGAGCCCCATTAGCCCTGCTGGCCTTGGCGCGTTTGCTGAGAGCACCCATAGGGTGGCTGGCTGAAGTGAGAGGGGGGGGTAGGTGGAGAGAGGCTAGGAGGTGGTGGCGATGGTGGTGGTGGCTGAGATTTGGTAAGCGGGCTCCTGCAACAATTGCCAACAATGGTGTTGGCAGGATATGGTGCTGGTTATGGTGCTGGATATGGTGTTGGGAGGATATGGTGCTGGATATGGCGCTGGATATGGTGCATGGTGCATGGCAGGGTAGGGCCAAGCGATGTTGCATCCAAGTAACTTACCAGCAGGTTGGTGAAGGGTGAGGGGGCTTGATCTTGGCTGCTGGGTAGGGAGAGGGCTGCACTATCAGAGGGGAGGGGAGGGGGAGGGGAGAAGTAGGAAGGCTGGGCTGGGCTGGGTGGTGGTGGTAGGCTAGGAAGTGGTGGTAGTGGTGGTGGTGGTGGCAGCTGAGATTGGGTAAGAGGGCTCCTGCAACAACAGTCAACCATGGTGTTGGGGGGTAGCTATGCACGAGTTAAATAACTTTTTGGTAACATCAGCATTCTCTACATTGACAGCGGCAGCAAGGGCTGGTCATTCTGCTTCATACAACCTAGGGTTTACAAACAACAAAGCAAGCTGTACTGGCAACATATGTCCGTCCTTACCCCGAGCTGAGAAGAAATTATGAGCTGAAGGACCATTTGGGACCTTTGACCCCGCAGAAAGAGGACTAGGAGCGCGCCTACGCAAAGGAAACAACGTCGGGTTTATTCAGCCGGGAGAAATTTGTACCGCCGGCTGTACTTGCCCTTACAGCGTCAGGAGACCACCACGTCATTGCGAAGCCCCTCCACAATGCACTTGCGCTGCGCGATGTCGTGAGAGCGACCGGCTGATTGGTGGGCGCACTTTTTTCGTTTACGGGGTTCCTGGCATTACGGGCGTATAGCAGACTAAGCGTTCATCGCATGCCGCACGGTGTTACGCCAATCGCACAGTTCCCGGCGCCGGAATGTCCATGACATGGTTGTGCAAAAGGTTTTATCAGAGTTGGGAGGGTCTGACTAAAAGACGACCTAATAACCTACGCGTCGACGTTCCCTCTGGCATTCCGTAAGTTTACAGGCTTAGCAAGGGCCTGGCCCGGTCGATATGCATGCAACCGAAGTCGTAGGGGTGATCCGTCTCTCCGCGCAACGAGCGCCAGAGACTGGCGTACCAAGGGCAGGTGCAATGTGCACCAAAGGCAAGCCATTCGTGGCACAAGGAGGTATCTACTAATTTCTGTGTGCTATGAGGGGGGGTATGGTTGTGTTACATTCCTTATGTTGCTGCTCTGACGTTGCCATGTCATGAACGAGCCACACAGGCTTGGCCCGATACAGTGTTACAATGTAGTTTGGCAAGTCGAGGCATGGGGCAGTAGTTTGGCAAGTCGAGGCATGGGGCATATCGCTCTTAATGGTGCTGCGCCACTTAGTAAATATAACTAATACGGCCGGGACTAATCCAATGAGAATGGTCGAGCGCTCCTTCATGTTGGCATGAAACACATGCTCTGATGTAAGCAACACTTCAAGCATTGTGTGCTACTGTGCTACAAGCTATTGGGCTTGGTCTCGCGGCTTCTTGAAGATTCTTGGGCTCCGCCCCGCCCCGCAGTGTGCCCTCCCAGCAGTAACCCCCTAACAGCAGCATGGGCTGGTTGGGCAAAGCCTCGGGAACAGGAACACTAGTGGTCCGAAAGGACGGGCGCTAGCTTGAGCAAGCGATCTGTCGGGGTGGGCGCCGTGTGCATGTGTAGCGCAGTAAATGAATGCATAGCTGCACAAAGCGGTGCGCGCAAGAACGGTTGCATTTTTGCGGGGCTATCGCGGAGTTGAGCAGGAGAGGGGGCATCGGTGGCTGGGCAGGCCAGCCGCTGATGCAGCGCGGTCGGTTAGCTCCAGGGCGCGCAGGTATCCGTCGGCAACACTTTACGAAGCCCGAGGGGAATCCAAACTTGTATACGAAGAGATTAGGAGTAACTCAAAATCTTCAAGGTCTAAGCTTCTTGATGCGGTTGTACTCACAATCACGAAGATAACCATCACAGCATTGCATTCCCACGACGGTTTTGAGTTGACTCTGGCAGCTGGAGTACTACCCGCCTCCCCCTCCGGACCCCGCCTCCTTCAATGCTGTGTACAGCCACTGCTGTTCCCAGTCGGCTGCTCCTGCAAGTCAGCTGCTGATGCCACTGCCACAGCTGGCCCTGGCCCACTCGTACTCGCGTCATGCTGCTAGTCTTGGTTGATGCACGCTGGGTTCACAGTCCCTGTCGGGCGCTGGCCCACTCCCCCCCCCCAAGCTTAGCTCAGACTAACACACCTCCCCTCCTCCCCCACCCGTCTTCCTCCCCACCTTCCACTTTCCTCCCCAAGAAAACCCGCTGCAGGCTGTCAGACTGGTAATGTGGCTCCCTACGCCACGACTCGACCAAAACCCATGGGCGCCCATGACAGCTACCAAACCCATACCTCTTGGGTGCTCCCATCAAAATGGATTAGCCCTGGCCCATGGACGCCCATTGAGAAGCATGACATCTACCTGACTCAACCCCACCATCACCCTTGTTTGCTACCTGGCCCAGGGCCCCCGGGCACCCTCTTGAACCACAGCCAGGCAGCCACGCCCTCTTGCCAGCCATTGCCTCTTGTCAGTGCCCCACCCCACCCCACACCCAGCAGCAAGCATTGCTCCGCAACTTGATGACATGCAATGGAACCGGCAGCATGGATCAACACCCATGCTGGACTCTTGGCCACATTAGACTCACTTTAGAATGACACCCATGCTGGACTCATACCCATGTGAGACCTGTATCCCAAACTGCAGCTGCGTGGAAAGCTTTGTCCCTTGAGCCATCTCCTGGTGAGCGCCAACCTGTGGGAAACCTCCCTCTACTCCTTGGCCAGCTCAAGAGCAGTTAAGCAGCGACCACTGACTAACTTATTGGTTCACTAGATGAAGATGAGCTTGCATGTGTGAGCTTGTTCTGCTGCTGCTGCTGCCTCTGCCGCTGCTGCCAGACCCAGTACGGTCCCATCGACCCCCCAGTCAGTGATCTACAGCAGAGTGCCTAGCACATCACTGCCTCCTGACCTGACAAGCCACTACTGAGCAGTAGGCGGGTCAGCGCAGCTGCCTCTATCCTGTTGGTGCTGCTTCTGAGGTCATATCACTGAATGCTGCCTGCCCCTGCTGCCCTTGCAGCCCCTGCTGCTCTTCCTGTTGCAGCCCATGAGACGTGGGGTGTGGGTGAGCTGTGGTGCCCTGAGGAGCAGCAGCAGCAGCAGCAGCAGCAGCAGCAGCAGCAGCAGCAGCGTGGGGGGCCACCCTACCCAGAGCCTCCCCAGGTTCCTCCACAAAGGGCATAAGCCGCTCCCCGCTGCTGCCCTGGCCCAGCCCGTGACTAGGATTGCGCCCCAGCCACGCCGCCATGCTGCCTATGGAAGTCGCAGCTGACTGGCTAGACCCAAGCGACTGGCTGCCAGAGGAGGTGTGGGTAGGGGGGCGGCCAGTGGAAGAACTGGGTGGAGGGGAGGACACAGGTGGTGTCAGCAGCTGGGGCAACCCCTGGGGCTTGGGGGCTGGCCACAGCCACTGCTGCCTTTGCTGGGGCTGGGCGGATGAGGTTGTCAGAGCAGGCGGCGCCCCTCCACCGGAACAGGGGGCAGGGTGTTGCTGTGAGTGCAGGGGCGGGGCTGGTAGGAAGTGCCAGCCAGCAGCCAGCTTCTCCAGCACCTGAGGCAGTGACCTGGCAGTGGGTGTGGAGCTTGTGCCTGGTCCAGGAGGAGCCGGGGGCAGCGCAGCAGCAGGGGTGCTGCTGGCTTGCGCTGTCTTAAACGCCATGAGGAAGGGTGGGGCTGCAGGCGGGGGTGGTGGCAGGCTGTCAGGCGCAACGCCTTGGCCGAACACTTGGCCCTGGGCAAGGTGCCTTGCCTGGTCCCTTGCCGCCGCCCCCTCCCCGGCCAGGGCTGCATGGACCCCCTCCTGACCCCGAGCAGCCGCCAGCTGCCCCTCTTGAGAGAGGCTGGGCGCAACACACTGACCCCCTCCCCCTGTACCTGCCAGACTGGGGTGAGGGCCCTTCTCATCTGCTGCGCCTCCCTGGTAGCTGAGGCCGCTGCCGTAACCACTTTGGTTTGCCTTGCCTGGGTGGAGGGGCCCCGCGGTGGGTGGGGCGGTTGGGACAGCGAGGTGGTGCAGGCATGGGTCAGTGAGTGCCTGGCCCTGGAGGGTGGCTTGGGGTGAAGGGCAGGCTGCCTGGCCGCCACTGCTAACCCGCTGCAGAAGCAGGGCTGCTCCGGCGCACTTGTACCCGCCCCCTGCCCCCTTGTCCATACAGGCAGGGGGCAGGGGGAACTTGGCAGGCTGGCCTGGGAGGGGTGGGCTGGAGGCCAGGCTGCCAGCGGGGGCAGAGCACCAGGTCACCTCCCCTAACTGGCCGCCCTGGGACAGCCTGTCAACCAGGAAGGTGGCATGGGCTCCTGCTGCTGCTCCTGCCGCTGCTGCTGCTCCTGCTCCTGCTGCACCTGCACCTGCTCTGTCTCTTTCTCCTTCCTTGCTGACACTTGGAGCTTGGGGCGTGACCCCACCTGATGCTGCCCCCACCCCGGGTCCTGCACCCATTGGGGCAGCTGCGGTCGCTGCAGCTGCCCCTCCTGCTCCCTCTCCCTCTTCAGTCGACAGGACTGGGCAAAGCTCTGTCACAGGGACAGGCACAGCCTCATTTGGTGCTGTCATCAGTGCTGCCCTACGCAGCGCTGCAGGGGACCCACTCCTTGCAAGGCTGCTGGGTCCTGTCGGTGAGGCTGTGCGGGGCACTAGAGCAGTCACACCTACAGCAGTCACACCTTCAGATCCGCACGGCTGAACTGGCAGCCCAGCTACCTGGTATGCCAGGGACGCCTCCCTCTCAATCCCAGCCTGCATGGCTTCAGGCAAGAAGAGTGGCCCCACTGCCGAGGGGATGACGGCTGCCAGGGGCTGATGGACAGTGATTGGGGGTGCGGGCAGGCAGGAGGGGAGGGAGGCTGAGGAGGGGGCGCCAGCGCATGCCTGGTCGGCTGATGGGGTAGGGGTGGGTGGCCTTTGCTCATCAGACGTGGTGGTGAGGCAGCAGGTTGGCTCGCAGCTGGAGGACAGGCGCCGGGCAGGAGGCCACTGCTGCTTTATGCTGGAGTCATGGAGCAGAGGGGCAGGCAGGGGGAGGATGGGTGAGGAGTTGGGTGGCAGGGGCTGCTCCTGCCCCTGCTCCTGCTCCTGTCCTTGGCCCTGGCAAGTGGAGGCAGAGTAAAGTGGTTGGGAGTGGGGGAGCGCTGGAGCAGCTCCGGGCATCAAGAGGGGCGCGGCGGCACACCTCAGTGGCCCAGCACTGCCAAAATCCAGGCAGGGCTGTCGCATGTGGGGTTGAGGGTGAGGCGGCTGCTGGGCTGGCTTAGTTTGCAAGTGAGCAAGCCAGGCCTGCAAAGCGGCGACGGGCACAGCCCCCGCCCAGCGCTGCCGCCCCCGTACACCCTGCCCACCCATCACCTGGGCCCCCCTCTGCTGCAGCCCGCCAGCACCCCTTCCTCCCCTGTTCCGCCGCACCCCTGCCCCCTGTGCCACCAGCCCCTCTACAGCCTCTCCCCCCAGTGCGGGGCAGGGGTCCGGCCCCACCCCCTGAACTGGCCTCCCTCCTGCCCCTGACTCGGCTGCACCACCAGCCACCTCCAGGTCCCCCAGCGGCACGCTGTCGCTGCAGCTGACCACAGACCAGCAGTGCGCATAGCAGGACAGCTCTTGGGTCCTCATGGGGGTCGCAACCCCATCACAGCGACTGTCCCCTGACACGGGCTGCAGGACAGCCAGCGGTGAAGTGTTCTGGTCCTGCCCCACGTGCCGGCCCTGCTGCTGCTGCTGCTCGCGCTTCCAAAGCCGTTGCTGCTGCTGCTGCTGTTCACGGTTCCAAGGTCGCGCCTGCTGCTGACGTCGCCCTGCATACCACTGCTGCTGCTCCCGAGGGTTTTGCTGCCAGGCAGGGCTTCCCGTGCCTGATGCAGTGCAGGATGTTTGTGAGGGCGAGGTTGGTTGGCGGCCATGCAGCCCACCAGGTCGAGAGGCAGGGGGTGACTGAGGGGTGAGGCTGAGGTCCGTGACCGGCCCTGCTGAGGGCCAAGAGCTCACTCCTGGTCTCGAATCAGGCCCCACCACGCTCTGCCAGGGGCTAACCGACCCTGCCCTGGCCTTTCCGACCCCTGTTGGGGCTGCAGGCCGGCCAGGGGCAGAAGGCAGGGAGCGGAGGTGATAGGTGAGGGAGGAGAAGGCGGTCAGGTCACCAGCGGACTCTGCAAGGCCAGTGGCCTCAGCAGCAGCCAAGCGTAGCCTGCGCTGCAATGCTAACAGCTGCTCTGTCACGTTGGCAAATGTGGGGCGGGACTGCGAGCAGCAGGGGAAGCAGCAGCAGCAGCAGGGCACACTAGGTCAATGCCTGCACACACACCGGGCCTGGCCGCCGCAGTGCTCAGGCTGACGGCCCCCAAAGCCTTCAAGGGTGCAAGGACAGTGCAAGGGCTACATGGCTGGCATGATTAGTGCTCTAGTATGGTATCGTAAAGAAACCTGGTCTGCACCAGGGTCTTAACTAGGATGTGTGATCAAAGCCGTTGATACGGTGTGAGCTGAGAGTGAGGGTAAGCTCGGTACTGATCTCAATCTCGACTTTAGACTTGACTCGGCACTGATCTCAGATTCGACGGTGGACCTGACTTGGGCTTCTGCGCTTTTGGCTGGATCCTACGGTTGTTGCTGATCCCAGCTTCCCTTGCCTCACAGCTTCATGCCTTGCCCCAATATCCCTCTTCCTTCAAGGACATTCACCAGTGTACCTGAGGGTTGGTGCGCAAGCAGGCCAAGGTGAGCGCCTTGAGCTCAGGAGGGCAGGACGCCTCCCACTGCAGGTTGTCCGCCCCCGGGTGCAGCCGAGCGGCGGCGGCAGCGGCAGCAGCGGCGGCGGTGGTGTGGGAGGAATCATGGCGCATGCTGCGCCGCCAGGCCGGACTGCCGTGGTACATCTGCAGCAAAGCGTCGTGACTGCCACGTCTACCACCACTACCACCAACACTAACACTGCCACCACTCCCACCACCACCAACACCAACACCACCAACAACAACAATCACAACAACACCAGCTTCACAACAAGCATTGACAGCGCCACAACCAACACAACCGTTGTAGCTTCAGTCACCATGACCAACACCTGGACATCATGTGACTCCAGCTGTACTTAACCCATGCTGGTCAAGCAGGACCGAGGGAAGGCACGCACCGCAGCTGTGCAAACCCTGTCACACTTGGCACCTGTAATCCCTGGGAGCGTAGAGCATTGCATTGAGTTCCCACGCATGTAGTCCCCTCACCTCATGCAGCAGCATGCCAAAGGCAAACACGTCAGCCGGCTTGGACATGATGCCGACATGCAGTACCTGCAGCAGGTCAGGACATGCCACTGGTGCATGTGATGGCATCAAGTTTCTGTGCAGATCTGCAGCCATTCTAAGAGAGCTTTTCTTGTGCAAGTGGCACTAGTACAGGTGTGATGTTTATACAAAACCACAATAGTATTACCGTATCATCCTTTCTAGTACCATACTATTCCTTTGACTTCCGAAACCTCATACAACATGAATGAATATGTGAGGTGTGTGCAAATTACGATCGAGGAAATCCCATAACTAAGGGTGCACGGGGAATTAATGGGGCACTGATCTCAGCTGCATTTCAGTCGTGACGACTCAGCCAACAGCTTGCTCCGCGCATCATGCATAACAACTGTTTTTTTATATCCTATTTCGTGCGAGTGAGCATACCATAAGCTGGGTCGGATTTCTGCCGACCAGGTCAATTGAATAGCCAATCACTTGCCAGCACCCAATAAGGGTTGCCCACTGACCTCGGGAGCGATGTAGTAGGCGGTGCCCTGGCGGGCATCGGACACATGCTCCTGGCCGCCAGCCAGCTTCCAGCTCAAACCAAAGTCTGCAGCCAGGGGTAGGCAGTGCGTTACTAAACAAAGGCAGTGTACTCAACACATTGCACCAGTGCATCAACACATTGGGGCGGCATAACCTTGTTGCCCGCACACTTGTGCACAGTTGTGCAGTCGCCACTGCCATGTGACTCACACCGTGGTTGCGAACTAGCTAGGGCCCCTCACAAGAGCAGCGCATCCCTCCACACCCCACCCGCTCCCCAGACTTGGAAGGCTGGCGGCATGTCTTTGCGATTGAGCAGCCTCATCCTGCCTGCCTCACCTGCTATCTTTGCCACGAAGCCGGACAGTGTGTTGGATGCTGTGCGGAGCAGTACGTTGGAGGGGGTGAGGTCGCCGTGCACCACGTTGCGGCTGTGCACGTGCGCCATGCCCGCTGCAATGTCGGTGGCCAGCTGCAGCACATGGGCCTGGGCAGCAAAGGAGAGGAGGGACAGAGATCTGGCATCATGAGAGAGGGAGGATCAGACACACAGGGTTTGAGCCAGAGCCCAATTCCAATTGTGCGAGCAAACCAGCACGGAGCAGGGCGATGTGGTCATGTTGACGACACTCAGTGCGGCCAGTCAATCAGGGAACAAGAAGAAGATGGCGAGGGCAGAGAGGGAGGAGCTACCACCTAGGGCGTGGCCTGCTCCCACCATCAAGCAAGAGAAGAGACAAACCTCTCTTACCCCCTCCCGTCAGGGCACACCAAGTGGTAATGACTGTGCAAGACTACACGAGCAGCTGCTGCACTGTCTGTGTACTCCCTACTGCTGCCGCTGCTGCTGCTGCCTGCATCACTGTTGCTGCCACCGCTGCTGCTTTCGGAGCCACTGCGACAACTCAGCACCAGCACTGCCATGCAGGTGGGCCACATACCGTGGCGGGCCTGGGCTGACCCGAGGATACATCTTGCAGAAGGCCTTCATCAATGGCGGTGTGTAACGGGCCTCCATCACAGAACTCTGTGTCACGCAGCGGCACCAACAGCAGCAACGAGGTGACAGGAGCAGGGGCAGGAGCAGGATCTGGAGCCTGTGCAGAAGGACAGGGAAGAATGCGAGAGAAGGTCGCACTCCTTATGGTTGGTGCATGTAAAATAGCTGCCAGCATGCCTTGTCATGTGATGTCAAGAACACAGCTGTTGCCAGCGCCAGAAGCAGTAGCAGGAGAGGGTGGTAGCAGAATTTGCACTCAGGCACAGCACAAACCTTGGATGATGTACAACTTGTATTCTGTGGGCACATCCACATTTGGGATTGACTTGGGTGGGTCAGGGCCTGGAACTGCGAGAATGGGTCAGGGAGCAGCACCAGGTGGCATAGCCTGGCTTGGCGTAGCGGAACACGTCAAGGTGAGCATGCTGGTGTAATCCAGTTGTGACTGACACAGCAACAGCCTTTGTGACGTTCTCACAGTGATAGTGACATGGGAAGGAACCGCTGGTCTTTGTCATGACAACAGTCAGCATGCAATCAGGGCATTGCGCAGAAGACAACAGCCAAGCTAGGGTGCTTGTAGTGCACCATCACTTATGTGCAACGGAACAAGTGCTGAACAGGTCATGCTCCGAAACGCATTTGCCCTATGACATAGTTCAGCCTGACGGACACAGCTCATGTAGCAGGAGAGGGAGCCATCATACCGTAGCAGACCAGGTGACATACATGGCAGAGATGGCAGGTGTGCTGCTAAGGTCATAACATAGCACTTGCATGTTGGCTACTAAAGGTGAACCATTGCAACACTCTATGGCTCATCAGCCCATCCGACGTGCGACATGCGACAGAAGCTAGTTATATGCCCGGCGTGTGCGCAATGAGCGAGCTTGTCACATGAGGTGAGGAGCATGTGTGTTGCAGCAACACTGACAAGCGAGCGCCAGGCGCTGGTGCTGGTGACACTAAAGAGTTGTGGCAGATGATGAAGATGACCACCTTAGCCCTGTTAAGCTTACCAGTGCCTGGGCTGCGCAAGGGAGGGCCAGAGGTGCTGGCAGCAGCTTCTCGACCTGAGGATGGCTGAACCTTCAACACCTGCAGTGGTGTCACATTACGTCTTGGCGCAGGGCATGGAGTCTTAGGGAGCGCTAGAGAGGCATGCCTTGGCCTGCCACCCTCGCATGGCCTGCCACACTTGCTTGGCCTGCCACACTTGCTTGGCCTCTACCATAGTCACTGCCACCTCACACAACTTACAACACTGCATACCAACACAGCCTGCCACATGCCGTGATTTGATGGAGATGAAGCCAGTGTGCTGATATAACCTTGGTGGCATGTAGAATGGCATGTGATGATGGTGGCAGCGGTGACAAGGCCCTTGACAGGTATGGGAACCTTTGACGCATTAGGATCGATTCAGTGGGCTTCAGTACCATGAAGGGCGTGGCACTGCACCATGTCATTCCCAATGTGACATGCGCAAGCATGCCATGCCTTCCCTGGCAAAGCCTGATTAAGGTCAGCCTGCTGGTGAGGTCTGACCTGCAGGTCATACGCATAGGTGGCCACGATGTTGGGGTGCTGCATGGTGCGACAGATGGCGGCTTCTGTCATGGCGCGCTGCTGCCGCTTGCCAGCGGGCATGCTGGGCAGGACGGTGAACACCAAGGTCTTCACAGCTACGGTGAGACCCCTCCAGGTGCCCTGCATTGCCAGCCAAAGGTAGCAAAGTACAGTCAGCCATGGCCCACCACAGCCCACCACAGCCCACCACAGCCAGTCACAGGCAGTCGCAGTAGCAATGATAGCTGTCTGCATCATTACATTACATCAACAACACACAGAGTGCAGAGGGACCCACAACTGAAAACCCTGCAGCATACAAGGCAGCCTTGATGCTGAGCAGAATTGACGACTACGTTGCAGTGTGTCCTGAGCAGCCCCTCTCAGCCTGCACCTAAGCAAGCTGTGAGGGAGGCGGTGCTGGCATGGTCACCAGGACGTACAGCAACACTGCTGAACAAAACATGGCTACTCAAGCATGGCAGCCTAGCTGTACAGTGCAAAGTTCCACTGCCCCTTGTTTGCGCTGTGCATAGGTCCAAACTTCACACCTGATACACCACACCAAAGCCTCCTTGCCCAATGACCCCTGCAATCACAGTAGCAGCAAGAGCAGCAGGCAGTTGCTTCTCTTCACAGACGTATTTTATAGACACAACCAAAAATCAAGAACAGTGACAGCATTGTTGTTGTAATTCTACAGGCACGTCTAACATGGCATGACCCAGCCTAATTGCCTGTGTATCAGCAGCAGCAGCAGCAGCAGCAGTAGCAGCGGCAGCAGCAGCAGCAGCAGAAGGACAGCCGTGCTAGCTGTGGGGCGCAGCACACTCACTAGACACTTCCACCTCCTGCTCCTCCAGCTCCTGCTGCATGTTGTTGACCAGGGCCCGCAACTGCTGAGCCACACTGGGCTGCTGCAAGTGCACCTGCAGACACATTTCCCATGGTTGAGGTCACCCTTCTTGGCTACTGCCATGGCTGCAAGCACATGGGGGCTGGATGAAGTAGGACCCAGTCCCGCATGCAAACATCACCACGTTACTCGCCAGCTTCTGCGCTTAACCTGGCAAACATACCCCATCACCCTTCACCTGACAAACATACCCAATCACCCTTCACCCATGCCCTCACAGCCTGTCTGCCATCTGCCTATATCTACCCCGCCTAGCAAACACACCCCATCTGGCAGACACACTCCAACACCCTTCGCGTGGCCCATTTCCATGACTTAACACTCTGTCTAGCTGCCCTGTACAGTACCCAACCCTACCTGTACCTGCCTACCTTACCTGCCTATGCCCATGTACCTATCCTGCTGTCAGGGCAACCCGTGCATGCCTGCCAGTCCAACACCTGCCAGCCCTCCATCAACCAGCCACATACCCAGACTTCTCCATTCCCACGCACCGCATACCCTGCTCCATACCCTCACCATCACCCTCAGCAGCCCACAACCCTCCCCGGCCCTAGCAGCCCCCTATGCATTACGACTTACCCGCTGCATGTCTCGTGACATCTCCATGCGGTTGATGAGGAGGGCGTCATCTGTTTCAGGAGCCTTGTCAAACGAGTCTGTGCCCAAGCTCTCGTCAGTCGTTGTGCCCTCTCCTGTGGCGGGTGCCTGAGGGCATGTGGCTCCAGTCGCTTGCGTCTCAGGCTCAGCAGGCGTGGTCAGCACCACCCCATCGCCACCTTGGAATTGAGGCCGCATCTGCTGCACCGCACGTCTTTTTCGCTTGGCCAGAGCTGTGCCGCTCCTGCGGCTGCCATTGCTGGTCCCAGTGCCTTTGCTGGTGTCTGACCCGCTGGTCTTGCTGCCGCTCTGCACTGTTCCTAAAGCGGGAACGAGCATCACCTGCCTGCCAGCAGCCTGCATGGGGAGAGGCATGGAGCCACCCATGGCCCACCCACCCGGTTGCCCTTGTGCCTGCTGCAGAGCATTCAAAGCCCTGGGGCCCGGCTGCGGCACAGCACTGCCAGACACGTTGCTGACTGCGAGGCTGCCCACACTGGCGCTGCTGACTGCACTGCTGCTCAGCGGCTGGCTGATAGTGGCACTGGTTTGTGCGCTGGTGCCGCCGTGGCTGGGCATGCTGAGAGTCGTGGTGCCCGGCACTGCTGCAGAATGCCGCATGGAAGGTGCGGCAGCTGTGCGCCCCTGGTTGCTGCTGCTGATGCTGCTGCTGCCCATGCTGCCTCGTCCCTTGCTGGAGCGTTTGAGCACCCCAGTGCTGGCGGCCGCCACCCTGAACATCGTGGCATTCCTGGAGACGCTGCTGCTGCTGCTGCTGTGCACACTGCTGGGCCGAGTCCGGCTGCCGGCTGGGAGGCGTGACCCAGTGTTTATCATGTGAGGCTGGAGGAACATGATGGGGCCTGAGGATTGCTGCGTGCCAGCAAGGGTTGGATCCTTGACAAAGTCGATCATGGCTGCGCCTGGGGCGCCTATCCCAAACATGGATGCCCCAGCAGCCTGGCTTGACAGGGATTGAGGAGCTGTGGGCTGCTGATTGAACTGAGTGCTGTAGGCACTGCCCATGCCCGTGGGATGGGAGCCAGCGCTGGGCAGCATGCTGCTGCCTGGCTGGGGGCCCCTGGAGCTGCTGTCTGCCTGCCCTCCTGCCGCAGCCATGGTGTTGTGGTTCCACAAGGCTGACAGCTGGGCTGCATTGGAAGCCAGCATAGCAGCAGGGGCTAGCCCAGTGGGCTGACCTTGCAGGGCTGTTGGGAATGCTGGTTGGGGCAAGGGGCTTGATGTCTCTCCCTGAATCAGCACTGCAACCTGCCCAGATAGCACCTGCTGCTGGGTTGGCCAAGAGGCTGTGCTGGAATGACTGCCTGGGTAGGTGCTGGGTGGTGCTGTCTGATCTGGCTTGCTGTCATGGCTTCGACGTGGGGCCCCCTCTGCCTCTGGGTCCTGGTACTTGTTGGCTGCCCAGGCAACAGCTAGGGCCCGGCGCCGGCGCCGCCACCACACCACTGCGCCCACCATTGCAGCCACAGCAGCCAGCGGGACCAGCACAGCAGGCACCACCACAGCGGCTGGGCTGCGGCTGTGACTGCGGTTGTTGCTGGCCAGGGCGGCCAGGCGAACCACCTCAGGCTGGGGGATGGCGTAGAAGGGGAGCCCCAGGGCTTGGGCAGGGCTGTCTAGAGACCATACCTACGGCATCAACAGAAGCTGCATGGTCCAGGATCTTCAGGGGCTGATGGGTCAGCGTCAGACATAACAAAATACAATTGAAATAAGATGTGGATGAGTCACATCCAGTCACATGTCAAGCACGTGCAGTATTAGATATAGCACGCCATCAGATCCACCAGGCTCTGCAGGGATGCTGGGGTTTGACAGCCAAACAGTCAACCACATAGAGCATAAGATACATAAACAAGTCTGAGCTTGTTCCATGTCTGGTCAGTGCACTTGACGCCCAACCAGAGGCATGCGCCAACTCAGCAATGGCTCATGCACAAGAAACTAGAGCCAGCATATGGTTGCTACAGCTGCTGGCAATGAGATGTAAATAGGAGTTCAAGCATGTGAGGTAGGCAGGGCAAGCTTGGAGGACAAACAACCTTTCATTTCAAATACAAGGATGTATGCTGTATGTGGATATGTAGGAAGCTCTACTTACAGCACTACTACGGCAGAGGACCACCTACTCTGCCGTTGTAACCGCTACCACGGCAGAGGACCACCTGTAAGCACTACCCACCCTATCTGTATCTGTGGTTGCAATCACTAAGAATTGCCTAGGAGACATGGATATACATATACATACATATATAGCATGGGTATATATGCTATATAACATGGATAGCATGGGATAGCATTGGGGTATCATAGTGGCCCTGTCCACCCGGAATTATGGAAAACTATTTGATCCTGTATTGATGAATGTCCAACATCATCTTGTTATCATTAGCACCCATTTTGGGCTAAGCGCCAGATGTCTCCTACGCATCAGGTGGGCCACTATGGATGCAATCGCTAGGAAGCTACCTCTTGTAGTCTCAGCATCAGGCGGCATGTCCACCCACCGTGACATTGTACCCCACAAGGAAGCGATCTGTCAGGAAGGGCACGCGAGCTGTAAAGGGTCCCTGCAGGCAGTGGGCACACACAGGGGTTGCTTGTTGCGCCCATAGCTTGACAACAGAATGATCACCACCACCACCACTATCGCCATTATTACATGGCATTTGCCAGTCAGCTGTGACACCTGCTACAACACGCACACACACACGCCAAACGACTTGTGTGAACCAAAGAACGGCATCATGGTGAGGTTGGCAGTGCAAGTGAGCTGAGCTGTGTTATATCTCTGCAGCCAGGAGCCAAGGCAGAGGGTTCCTGTTGCCATGAAGGCAGAGTGGTTGTGAGATTGGCAGTGCAAGTGTCTGTGCTGGAGTAGGTGTAGGACTTGAATGGTAGAGAACTTAATGTTTCAGGTCCTATTTGTCATGTGCAGAGCAGCAATGCCTGAGTTCCGAGTCTCACCTCAGCGCTTGGTCTCACCGTGGTGTTGGTGACGTCGAACTGCTGCAGCACCGCTGCATAGACAGCCGGCCAAAGCAGCACTCCCATGTCTTGCAGGATCAAGCACTGCTGGTTCCTGCAGCAGCCAGTAGTCAGGCAGCATCAGCCGCACCAGCCAGGGCAGCTGGCAGAGAGGATACACTGACGGTGGCCAGGGCAGCAGGTGGGAGCTGGCTGTGGAGGAGGCCTAGCCTGGGCTGCGGGCAGCGACTGGTGTCACCTGATGAATAGCAGTGGGCCAACGTAGGGCGGCAACGAGAACACTGTGGTCAGGTTTAGAACCTGACCCAATTCCCAGCCCTCTGCTGGCGCTCCATTCATGGTCGTCACCCAGCCTGCAGGAGGGAGGGAACAGCTGGTCTGGGCTGCAGCAGGGACGGGGACACCCCAGCCTGACATCTCAACAGCACTGATGCTGCCACACTGTCTGTGTAGCTTCACGCTCTAATGATAAGCTGTTGTTGTGGGTGGGCAACCACCTGGCCCAATCATAGACAAGCTTGACCCTAGATAAGTCAAACAGCCAGGACATGGTGCATGTCACACTTCATGATAACATGTGCAAGCAAGCAGTGCCGCAGGTATCAGCTGGTGCCCCTGCCCTGCCCTGCCCCACTCACGCAGCGTCAGGGGGGCGTCTGCTGACAGCTGCACCTGGCCTGGCTCCCCCTGCCAGTCCACCACTGTCAGCACATCTGGCCAGCCGGACAGCGTCACAGGCCGCGTCATGGTCAGCAGCAGGTTGCTATTATTGGGTGAGTTTACGCCGTCACTGCTGTTAGAGCTTGCATTGCCCGCCGTAGTCTTGACGTATGTCGCCCAGTCAGTGTGAGACACAGACAGGTTTGCCAGCACCGCTATGTTGCGCACGCTGCTGTTCACCATTGCTTGCACCAGCTGGGAGGCGTTGGCGACCCATGTGATGGCAGGGCTGCGTATGCAGGCAAGAAGGAGGAGGCGCAGCACACATGCTGGCCGTCACTGGCTCAAGTGCAGCTCGCGTGTTGTGCGGTGAGCATCGTGTGGTTGCCAAGTGTGTGCATGCTTGTGCCTGCTGGCACATGGAGGTGCTGGCAGAGCAGCCCTGGGAGTCCACCCTCACGTGCAAGTTGGATGACTGTGGAGCGTCTCTTACACACCTTCATAACAATATTACAAGGCATGTTATGGTCATGATGCAGGGCCACTTCGGCTGGGGTGCTGACAGCCCTGCTTCCAAGAGAAAGGCCCTCCTGGCCAAGCCCTGATGGGTCATAGGGTGAGGGTGGTATTGGCAAACCACCCTCACAACATAGTGCATGGGGGTTTTATAAAAGGCCTATCTTCTGACCATTGGCATTGCAATGACGCGTGGGCGGTTAAAGCAAAATTGTTCGACCCCTCGACGCTAATGTCAAGAGCGGGTCAGGGCCACAGGAACATCCAGTGCCTGCAGTGCCTCGCCCTCTCTCTCAGAATCTTTGTGGCGTAAAGGTCTGTTCGACGCCAAGATCTGTCCAACTGGGCATTGTGGACCCACGCAGCCTAATCGCGCCAAACACGATGCGCGGTGTGCCCGCTGTGCATGCACTGAGCAAAATGTGCACTGCCCTGTGCACCCTATACAATCGCAGGCTGTGCTTGCCAGCCTTGCAGGCTTGCGCATCCCTTGAGCATTCAGATGAATGATGGAGCGTGTCACCAGTGATGGGAGTTGTGGCAGTCGCGGGTCCCCTATCAAATGTGCCCTCAGTGTGTTGATCTGACAAGGTAAGTAGCAAATAGGGTTAGGAGCAACCGGTGCAGCCAGGCAGTTTCTCCATCATTACATGGCATTTGCCTTCTGCCGTTGCTGCAAGAAACATAGTGCTAGACTCAATGCATCACATACAGCCAGGCAGGCGTTTGACATTGACAGCATCGTGTGTTTGTCAATGTCAAAGCATTCACTCAAGGGCGATAAGAGTAGCGTGTGAAGCAGGAAGTCACAAGGGGTTGGCAGGTGCAGGCAGGCGAGTGGCAGCCAGGCGTATGGCAGCCAGGCGAGTTGCAGCTAAGCGAGTGGTGGCCAGGCAAGTGGCAGGTGCAGCCAGGCAGTGGCTTGACAGAGTCAACGTCATGTGTTTATGTGGCCAAGGCCCATTTACTCAAGGGCAGAAGCAATAGCTGAGCAGGGACTCACAAAGGGGTGAAGGGGTTCTCAAACATGCGAGTGAGGGCCAGGGGAGTGAGGCCTGCAGAGGAGCCTGGAGCCAAGCCGTCAGGGTCCCAGTCTGTCATGAATGTGTTGATGAAGCGTACCCCATTTCCTCTTGCATCGGCGAGGTACCAGTTGACCTGGCTGTTCAGCCTGGCCTGCAGCAGCATAGCCACACCAAGGCTGGCCACAGGCCCAAGGACACGCCCCTGCCATGCGGACAGTGTTAGATACCAGGGAGGAGGTTGGTAAGGACCCTGCTGTGGCTGGAGGAGGAGGCCATCTGAGAGCTGCTGACACATGCCACAGCCTGCATGCTGACTGTTGATGATAACGCTGCATCACAGCCATGCAAGCCGACAGGGCCAAGATCAGGCATTGCACCAAGTTCAGCATGCCCTTGTGTGTCGTACTAAACCGTCAAGTTGACACCCCTGGCCAGCAGTAGCTGCCATCACCACCGCCACCACTAGGTGCTGCAGTACACATTGAACGGTAGGCCAAGGGCGGCTGTGTTGAGCAGCCCCAGCCAGGGACATGCCCTGGTGCATGTGGGGCAACGCACGGGCTCATCGTGGTATCAGCGCACAGGGTGGTGTGCACCTCCACACTGTACCTGATCCAGCAATGGTGTCCTCGGCTGCGGTGGGTTGCAAGTCGCGTCCTGAATGTACCACTGCGCTGCAGCCCTCTTTTCAGGAAAGGAGGATGCCAGTTCTGATGTCCAGTATGACATGTAGCTCCTGGGTGGGGTGAGATAAACAACAATAACGTCAGAACATGTCCTAAAGCAACGAACAATAACAGCGGCGGCAGCAGCAGCAGCAGCAGCAGCAGCAGCAGCAGCAACGACAACAATAAGAACAACATGACAGCTACTCATGGCCTGTGGCCCTACAACCTTTGACCAGCTCGACAACATGCACCACATGTCGAAGAGTAGCCTTCACTATTGCTTCAACCAGGGTAAGGTTCTCAAAGTGCGGAGCAGCCACCAGGGTTGTGCAGCCTGTACAAGTCAGCTCCTACAAACCCAGCCCAGCCCAGCCACTCCTGTGCTGGCAGCCACGTCCTAAACAGACACCTGCCCACACAGCATTTAAGGCCAGCTAGCATCAGGCACGCTGCTACAGGGGAGGCAGTACAGTGGGACAGGCAGTACAATGAGGGCAGTTAGACCCTGCCAGCTGATGCTAGGTGCTCTGTGCCACTAGCATGGGCCTCAGCAGCCTTTAGCCAGCTGGGCACCCACATCGTGGAAGTCGGCAGCACCAGGGTGCAGTTGTCCACCACCACCAGCTGCGATGTGAGCGAGCACCTGAGCGCAGCAGCAAGCCAGGCCCACCAGTTAGTCACAGGAGCAGGATTTGATCCCATGACCTGTATTGAAGCCCTGCCAGCCTGCTGCTGCTGCCCTACCCTGCTCAAGTTGCTCTGTGTTTGCCCTGCTGGGCTGAGCAGTCGCTGGGGACGTACCGCTCAGTCTTGGCAACCCACATACCCCAACCAAAGGTGGCCCAAGGCAGCTTTTCAAATGGACCCTGCAGGGCAGCAAGCAAGGCATCATTGCGAAACAGCACTGTAATGCTACAGCGCCTCACCCAAAGTGGCTTCGCATAAACATGGTGTGGAGTAATGCTGAGCAGCAAGGGAAAAATAGGGCGGTGCAAGCTTGACAAGTGCTGCTTAGACTGTCCCCTTGCCTGCTGCAGGCTGGTGCTTGGTGCCCCATGCACTCAGGCCATGTTGCCAGGGAGCAGCACAGTGCAGCACCTCACCATTGGCAGGTTGTTGAACACCAGATTGTGAAAGGTGAGCGTGCCACGGCTGGTGTCAAGGGTCCACGCATTCTGCACACAGCCCAAGTGACATGCACACACACATCTTAACCCAGTGTTAGAGCAGAGTGCCTGGTCACAGCTTGCTGTGAATGTGCAGGTCGTAGCCTGGAAGGCAGCATGCCTGTGAGGAGCACCCACCATTCCTTTGATGGCATCCATTGACACATGGACTGTTTGCCCCAGCATGGCCTGTACTGCAGGGTTGCCCATCACCACAACATCCCTGCACTCAGGCATGGGCAGCTGCAGAGCTTGCTTGCCCAGCACTTGCGTGGGCACAGCAGCACACTGGGATTGGCTGCACAGGCGCACCTGTAGATTGGGATGGAGGCCAGGGAGGCATTGCCTGGGATGTCCACGCTCCTGTCCAGCACCACCAACACCCTGGCTGCCTGGGCCTGGAGGCTGGAAGACAGTGTCACCACATCCCGCCACTGCGCTGCATGCCCGACACCACATGCCAGCAGGGGGGGGCTGCTGCTGCTGCCAGTGCTCCCGCTGCTGCCTGCACCCCCCTGGGCTGATGGGCAAGTGAACTGGACATTTGACAGTGACAGCTGGCCGCCGCTCCATGTAGACACGCTGATGCTGTCTGACACAACCTACAGGAGACAGCAACAGCAGCAATTTGCCACTTGTATGGAACAATAACATCAGTCAAAGACACATGTACACACCGCAGCTGCGCACCTGCCACGATGCGAGCTGCAGTCGAGGTAGCTCATTGCACAAGGCCGCTGCTAGCTGGCTTAACCAGCTGCAGCTGCACTGCACGGTCACGTTGGTCAGGAGCAGTTGACTCGAGCCTGTGCTGAGCTGCACCACTCCAGGCAAGGACAGCAGCTGAACTGCAACTGTGCCATTGCTGGCTGTGCTGTTCGCTGCTGTCAGCACCGTGCTTGCAGGTAGCACCAAGTTTTGCAGCAACAGGCTAGTCCCGCCTGCGCAAGCATGCCCTTAACATCCTTACGAATTGCATTGAGCTCAAACGATGTGGACAGCCAGAACGCAGCCGGGCGCAGTACCTGGCACGACGACTGGGTCTGCTGTTGGTTGGCAAACGGTGCGCTGCACGCCGCTGTTAGGAGAACCAGCAACCGTGCCAGAAATGGTCGTGGCTATGGGTCCGCATGACTCTAGCCAGCTAGTTACAGAGGTGATGGATGCCGCTAGCGCCAGGATACATGCCGTTACCAGCCCCAGCTCTCTGCCTGGCTGCATCGCTACGGTACGGGGTCATCGCATCGAACTGCGCGCAAGGCCTGCTTTGGTGGGATAGAAGGATTGGGGGGCATATCGTTACAGGTTCTTTTGTTTCCATAAGGTTGCCACCATGTTTCCAACATGGGCAAACTTTTAGCCGGTACCAACCCCAGGTGACGGCAACATAGTAATGGACCTACGGCGTTTACATTTCACTAGCAAGTGTGTTTACCATGGCGGCAGCATCAGCAGACACCAAGCGGACACCCAGGAGACAACCAGGCTGGGTGTCCACTGGGGTATCCGCTGGGCGTCTGCTGATGCCTATAAGGAGGCAGAGCCATGGCGTAAGGCTTTCCTCCCACACTCTCCTGCACCAGCCGCGGTTTGCCAACCATCAATGCAGGCCGATCAGTACTGGAGCATGGTGGGCACTGTTGGGCACTGCCCAGCTCTCGTTTCGCTCCGAGCGCACTATGTCGTAAATGCAAAGGGATGCCCGCCCCG